>NW_017549178.1:5154646-5192655 GCF_001854935.1 Bemisia tabaci
CTTCACAGTGTCACAAACGGGAATAAAGATTACAGTTTCACCGATTGCAAAGATTATAATCTGGAATGGACCGGGGAATTACGGGTTCGGCAAGGAACAAACGGAATGAGGGAAGGAACGAAGAAAGGAATTCGAGAATGGGCCGATCAAAGATTACGAAAAACGTTCAATTTCTGTAATCTTTATTCCTGTCTGTGACTCCATGAAGGGTGTTGTCTTGACTCTCAGTATAAAGGGACTCTAGCTTTGACGATACGTCGTCACCTCCCGGCCGAAGTAACACAAGCGGCATGCGACGTTTAAAAATTTCTGACGCCGTTTTATTTTATTACAGAAATATTGTGCAAGGAAGCTGTCCCAAAATTTCACTGAATTTTCTTCGCGTTGCCGATAAACCTCAGTAAAATTTTCAAGATTCAAGACACAGTGTCTCTATAAAACAATAAAATGGCGGCGGAAATTTTGGAACGTCGCATGGCGCTTTTGATACTTTGGCCGGAGGGTGACGACGTCATGACAGGCGCCATGAGATGTTTGCCGAAGAAGTTCAGGGGTGCAAACCGGTTTTTAAACCTTGTTTTTGGGGGGTTTTTATTTGTATTTTTGGAGTCAAAATCCTGGACAAGCGCGCCTTTAAGAAGTCCAAAGACTCGAAGGAATTTCAAACGCGCAGTATTGGTGGGAAAATAATGGAAGTGATGTACAATGGCAGTCAAATTGCTACCTCTTGTCATTTTCCACTCTCCAAAAAGAGAGCTGTGGCACAAGAATGAATGAAGCAGTTCGCAGCTTCCCTTGGGTATTTTTTTACCGAAGTCAAATTTCGATATTTTGGCCCCTTTTTCTTCCTCTTTTTATTTGCTTTAGCAAAAGTTCGCAATCGCTCCATCAAGACTCTTCACAGGAAAAACGGTTTAGTACCTATGCCTAGAGGAAAGTCAAATAGTATCACCTATATTTTGAGCCGGTACCATTCCTGTCCAGATTATAGCGTCCAATTCTGCGGCTCAAGGACTGACACCTACTCCAAAATCTAGGGGACGTCTTTTTAGAACCAAGCCGTAGACAGCGTTGCCAGTCAGGGAAAACCGGGAAATGTCAGGGAACTTTTAAAAGTTAGGAGAAATCTGGGAATGTCAGGGAAAAATCGTTAAGATCATTCGCGAACGTTCTAATCACCTTAAGTTACTTTTATTCGCTTTCTTGAATGGGTTCGACGTTTCAAACAAGAAATTTTTCCCGAAAACTATTTCCAAAAATGCATCTCCAACCATCTGGCATACATCCCATTGTCAGGGAATTTCACCGAAATGTGTCAAGGATTTCAGGAAAATGTCAAGGAATTTCATTTTTTAAATTCTTTGGTACACAACCCTGCGTACGTTTTTTCCCGTGCTCAAAAATTCCTTGAAAATCCACGATTTTCATCTTTAGAAAAACGCTATGAACCCCGCTCCACGCGAAGGCCGCACAAATGATACTAATTAGAGCTATAATTGCGGCAACAAGGAGCGTATTTCACCTGAATAAACGCATAAAAAAAGCGAACGCGGAACAGAGGGCCGGACTCGGCGAACACGCCCTGGGGTCCGGTCGACCGCGGTCCGGCCGTGTACCTGACCGAAGAAAGCTGCTTCAAGTTCAAGAGCCGACAACCGAAGAGGAAGCAAAACTCGCCCCTGTTCCAAAACCGCATATCTCGAACGCAAACCCCGAATCAGGTACGCGGTTTGTTGCAGCAGGGTGGATGAGGAAGCAGGGAGTCCCGCTTCCCTCGGGGTGCACTTTCACGACGCGGCGCGGCGCGCTGGGCCGTTTCGCGGATCCACCGCCGGGGGCGCTGCTGTCGTGGCCACGGGGGAGCGGGGTGGAAAAAGGCACGGAGAAGCAATTTGCGTTACGCTCGATCGACGTAATCGTTACGCCACCGGGAGCTACTGCTGTGCGGATCCGAGGTAAATTATTTAACACGTCGTTTGGATGCTTATCGGTAGCCGTCGAGGTGGCCGGTGATTTTCGAGCTTTCAGGTTCGATTTTTGCCAATAAATCGATATGCCGTGATAGCGGAGAGAGCAGTAAGTGCAAGAATGAAGTTTTAAGAAAACGGGCTCCGAAGCTTCTGACCGGAAAATGGAGTTGTTGCATGTGTCAGGAATTTGCGATTTGACTGTTGAATCTTACTTAAAAGTTCGGGAGAAAAACACGATGGTGCCACTGGTTTTCTCTGAAATCAACTCCCAAGCTCAAAAAAAGCTCTCAAGTTGAGGCCAAAATGGAGGGGATACCCCCCCCCTCCCCTGAGAATCCAAGTCTACAACTCTACATCAAGACAAACTCTCCATGCAAAGATAGGAAGCAAATACATTAGCAGGGGCGCCGTGTTTTCAGTTTTGGAGTCCCCAAATAAAGTGGCAGCCCTGTCAATGTATTTGCTCCCTATCTTTGCATGGAGAGTTTGTCTTGATGTAGAGGTGGACTCTCAGGGTAGCGTGGGATATTCCCTCCATCTCGGCCTCAACTTGAGAGCTTTCTTTGAGCTTGGGAGTTAATTTCAGAAAAAAGCCAGTGGCACCATCGTGTTTCTCGCGAACTTTTACATAAGATTCAACTGTCAAATCGCAAATTCCTCACACATGCAACACCTCCATTCTATTTAAAGAAGCTTCCGTTCTTTGTCAGATTAGAGTCACTTTATACTGAGAGTTAAGACAACACCCCCTCGTGGAGTCACAAACGGGAATAAACATCACACAAATTGAAAGTTTTTCGTCATCTTCGATCGGCTCATTCTCAAATTCCTTTCTCCGTTCCATCTCTCATTGCGTTTGTTCCTTGCCGAACCCGTAATTCCCCGGTCCATTCCAGATTATAATCTTTGCGATTGGTGAAAATGTAATCTTTATTCCCGGTTGTGACACTGTGGCGGCCTGAAAAACGGGAACTCATCAGAAATGGATCCGCATTGTCTTAACTCTCAGTAAAAAGGGACTCCAGTGCAAACACGACGACAAATCGTGCACATATCAAACGGCAACGATACGACCTTTTCTCCCGCTCTCTTCTTCTTCCTCGTGACTCGTTCCGCCGCCATATTCTCAAGGAAAGACGCAGTATGGGCCTTCGGATGTTTACAAATTTTCCCTGATAAAATATTTATTTTTAAGTAAAGTTATGAATGTATTTACTTGAAATTTTCTGATATTTTGTATTAAACTGAGAACGAAATTTCCTGTAAAATTGAAGGGCAAATATCACAAACTTTCTTGAAAATTCGTACTTCATCAAAGGGAATTTGGCAATGTCAGGAGGCTCATACGGCTTTTTTCCCTGGCACGACAGTATTATTGTCAGTGTCACGATCCGCGTTTATTACACCTCGGTGGCGGATTAATGGATTGCCAAGAAAAAGAAAAAGAATAAAGAATAAAGAGAAGAAGAGGAGGGGCAGAGGTGATAACAGCTCGCGGAGCCCTAGTCCCAAGGTGAAGCTACGGGCAGGACTCCGTACGGTTGCTCGCTTTCCATCAGGATTCCACGGTGAGGAGTGGCAGGTGTATTACGTCATTGAGGTTCGAGCATGGTTCTTGACAAAATCTCAAAAATTAAAGTAAAGCACTACTAGGAGCTTATACAATCGTATACGCAGAGAGAAAACTCAACACAGAATAGTTACAAAAGAACCCACACGTCTCTAGTTCCGTTTAGCAGTTATCCTCCCAATAGAGAATTTGTAGGTATTATGTCTTAAATTTTGTGAATTTCATCTTTAAATTGTTACTGCCAGGAAAACTGAATACGAGGATGTCCTTGGTTTCTAAATTGAACAATTATTGGAAAAAATATGACAAAATAACCTAATCTGCTAAAATACATGTGTTTAAATGGAAAATACCACCAGATGACTTCATAAGACGGCACATTTTCTCTTTTTTAAATCAATTTTTCTCCAATTTCCCATTTCAGAAAAAAATTGATTTTTGATTGAAATTGATCGTGATTTTTGAGACATTTACTGACAGAAACAACTCTAATTTTTGCTCTATGCCGGCGGCTTGCGTCGCCTTCAATTTTTGCGCTACTCTAAAAATTCTGTAGTCCAAGTGTTCCTGGCTCCATGTAAAACTGAGAAAAAGTGAATGTTTCCCCCACAACGCTCGGCGTGGCGCGGAATAACGCTAGCACGTGTCGTATTAAGGCAGGAATTCGCAAAGCGCATAATTCTACAAGTGAATTAGCTGTCTCTCATATCGGATGTAATGTCCATCAGCCGGAGGTTCCGATTAGCATATTCACGCATATTATAGCGCTTAATGATAACATAATAAGCCACGATAATACTACGATAACTCCACAATAATTGACTGCGATCGAAGATGTACGCGACGCGCGACGCATTGCTCGATCGGAACCGGTTTACACATACGCGCCAACCACGACAGTAAGGCGAAAACGACGTATGGACTTTCATAAGTTTTCCAACAACCTTCTAAGAAATACAATTTCATTGGAAAAGTCGTGCATTTCTTTGTTAGAATTTTTAAGGAATTCTTGTTGAAATTAAGTCCCGTATCTGAAAATTTCATCGAAATACGTTCAAAACCTTTTTCAAAAATACGTTTTGTACCGGGGGAACTTGGCTACACGCGAATGCTCAAACGACGTTTTAAAATACAACGACAGGGTTGTTATTGAGGCGTTTGTGCGGTATCTTCCGATCCTGCTGATCGCATTTTCTTCCATTTTTATTATCCCCTGTTCCTCGAATGCACCTCGTTCAATTTGCATTGATTTAGTGTGCGAGTAGTGGTGAATGGGCATTGCTGGAGGCTATGATTACAGAACAGGGCGTCCAGATGAATCAGTGAAGCGGCGTGCTTTGCGGAATCGATTTATCTGTTATATATAAACCTACGGGAAAGGATCGATAAATAGGGTGCTGGCAACGAACACTTTAATAATCGATTCTTTACCATAGCTTCAAATGGGGAGACATCGATAATTGATCATTCAAGCCTCGCCATTAGAATTAATGTATCGACTGAATCTGACTAATCGCGAGTAAAAATTTAAAAAGAAAATTGAGTGTCTGCTAAGAATGAGATGTGGAACCAGAGAATAACAGGAAACCTCCACGAGTATCCTGGAAACTCTTTCTTTCAAGATTTCAAGAAACCGCCCTTGTATATGCCTCGTCCTGGTTGGAGTACCTGTGAATACGGGAGAGTATTGCCATCCCAATCCTTTTACTACAGAAAAAGTGTACCGCTCTCTGATTGGTCGGCTATCATGAAGCTCCAAAGTTGGACCAATGTAAACAAACCCCAGCCCCTCCGCTCCTAGTTTGGCCAAATGTAAACAAACAAGATGGCTACAAAGATCTAGGCGTGATTTTGGGTGTGATAGAACTTATCTTTTGATCAACTTCTGAATGGACCACTAGACAAGGTACGAATTTCAGCATTCTGATACATGTTTCTTCACCAAAATTTCACGTTAAACACGATGTGTACAACGAAAATTCCCGAAATCAACTCCTTCCGAAGATATTTACTGATTCTTGGTGCGTGAATTCAAACCAACCGCTCATGAAAACTCAAAGCTCTACGTTATTCACATCGCTCGCTAAACGTTATCATGAACGTCTCACCGATAAAAAAATCTGACAACCTCAATCTTGACGCTTTGGCTCAGCTGCAGCAAATTACTTGTAGTTTGAAAAACACATGGTGGGAAACGGACATTGCTCGATTGAGAAGCTTGCTGAAACCGTTGTAGTGCGCGATTTGACTCACGTTGAGCTTTGAGTTTCTTGTGAGCGGGCAGTTTAAAATCCGCGTAACCAATGTGAAATAAAAACGTTAATATCTCCGTTAGGAATTGGTTTCAGTAATTTTTGTTGCGCGAATCGTGTTCTACGTGAAATTCTGGTTAAGAAACATGTATCAGAATCCTTAAATTCGTACCTTGTCTAGTGGTCCATTGAGTTCGGATCGACCTTAAATGGATATTTCTGCCGAAAATTAAGCTTTGAGTTTGATTATCATTCATTTCTCAGCCGATAATACGTGTTCCTCTGGGTCCGGTGTGTTTACATTGGGCCAACTTTGGAGCTCCATGATAACCTAAAACTGATGGACCAATCAGAGATCGGCACAGGGATGGCAATACTCTCCCGTATACAGGTACTCTAGTCCTGGTTAAAATGCAGTCCATGAACTCAGCTTCAACTCTAGCATAGTAATTCTTCCCGTGTCCACTGAATTTACAGTTCTGCCCGACCGACATCCTGACTCTCCGCTTGCGGACCCTTTGTTTATGAGCGATGACGCAATAGTAAATAAATCATTAACGAGTTTCCTGAGCAGAGGAAGCATTGTAGTGGACCGTGGCACCTCTTTAATTTCACGTGTCTTTGAGTGCTACAGCGTCGCGTTCGTTTAATCATGTTCTGCTTGCGGTGAGACGTACCTCCGTCGTGTTTTTTGTTGCGCTGCGTTGTGATTGATTGTGTTTTGATTGATGGCCGATGTCATCGATGAAACCCTGCAGTGTTGCCGTGTTCTCGGTAATTCACTATCGTCCTAATCAGTGTTCGAAACTCACCTTTGAATTCAGTGTTCGAAACTCACCCTTGAGTTTCAGGAGCCGTGTGGCCCATCAAGCTCGATTTTTAGGGGCCATTGAAATTTTTAGAGGCCAAATTGACTTTTTGCCTTCATATCACGGCGCACTTAGTGAAAAGTTAGAATCCGGTGCCGTGCGTTGAAATTTCAAAAAATTACCCAACAGAAAAATTAGGATTTTTTTATGAAAGGGTGGGACAATTCTTAAGTTCAGAGTGTGAAATTGTTGTATTATAATAGTATCTAACGTCTTTAATTAGCGCAATAACGAGCACATCCCTCTTTTCCCACCTGTCCCTTGTTCCATTTAGCGGGACCACGTTCAATTAGAAGGTTTTTCACGACAAGTTTGACATCGTTTCTCACGTTTCCAGTGTCGCTCTAGGAAAAATGCCGGGTTAGAGCCAAGGTCGGGCGGCTAGATTATTTCGTTCATCGGAAATTTGCGGTGCATCAGTTTAAAATGACGTCAGTCTGTTTTTTTTCTTCTTCTTCTTCCTTCTTTTTCTTATTCTTTCATTTCCTCCAGCTTACCAGAGGTCCGGGGCAATGTCGAAACGCTGACATTGAATTTTTGATTGAAACCAGGATAGATGTCTGACGAAATCATTTTCTACATAATGCTTGCTACGTTGCGTTGGCTCATACTTGCTTCGAATTCAAGCGAAAACCTCATTGAAAAACACTTTCCTTAGCATGGGGTTTGATTACCGAAATCGCGGTGTTTCTAAAAATACCATCAAAGTACAATTGAAGCTCAAACACCTTGCACATTTTCAATTTGCCACTAGGGGCTGAAAATTGTTAAATCTAACTTCACGCCCCCTATTGGTATGCTAATGAACTAAACGACCTGTCTGTCGCTGCTTTTTGCCGGAAAGTCGAAATCCGATGTTTCGACTCAACTTTATAAGAATCGTTTTCTTGAAAAACACATGTGCTTACTTTACTAGCTCTGAAATTTTTTTAAAAATGAGCAAACATTGTTTTGTGTGTTTCAAATTCTTCAAACTATTTGCCAGGGCGGCAACTATTTTGAACAGGGTTGCCACAGCCAGGGAATACCGGGAAATGTCAGGAAAAATGACGAAAATACCAGGGAAAATCGGTGGGTCACGTTATCGTGACGGTTGATGGTGTTGACGTTTCGAACAACACATTTTGTCCGAAAACTATTCCTTGTAATGTCTTATTAACCTTTTGGCGTATCTTCATTCGTCAGGGAATCGCACCAAAATGTGTCAGGGAAATCAGGAAAATTTCAAGGGATTTCATTTTCTAAATTCTGTGGCAGCCCTGTCCGAAGTCGGAAATATGATGATCCCGCCTGGGGCGTTTTCGCATCCCTGGCTGCGACCCAGCTGAGCGTTTTGGCCCTCGAGGCGAGAGAGAATCCTTCCTCCAGGCAGCGACTCAGTGAGGTTGTCCTCTCGTGTAATGGGACCAGGAACAGCGGCGACGCAGGTCGGAGCTTGGAGCTTGGAGCTTGGAGCTTTGAGCTTGAAGCTATCATAATTGCGTTTCGAAACAAGTGGCTTGGGCATTGTTTTCAGCACGTCTCGTGTCCGCGTCGCTCCGTGCCAATCGCCGAGAATAACCATGTCCGCGGCCCGGGTCGCACCGGACTGGAAATCAGCTCAGGTGCTCTGGTGGAGTACCAAGGGGATTGGTCATAGGTAGATTGCAGAAAATCGTCGTAGACTCTCACACTTTGGAATAAAGTTTGTAGGTCTCAACCTAGACGAATAGGGGCTCTTCTCGGGGGGGAGGGGAGGGGTTAAAACAATTTTGTATAATGGGCCACTAGACAAGGTACGAATTTAAGCGATCTGATACATGTTTCCGAACCAGAATTTCACGTAAAAAACGATTCACACAACAAAAATTACGGAAACCAACTCCTAACGAAGATATTAACGTTTTTATTTCACATTGGTTACGAGGAATTTGAACTGCCCGCTCACAAGAAACTCAAAACTCTACGTGAGTCAAATCGCGCACTACAACGGTTTCAGCAAGCTTCTCAATCGAGCAATGTTCATTTCCCACCATGTGTTGTTCAAACTATTAGCAATTTGCTATGGCTGAGCCAAAGCGTCAAGATTGAGGTTGCCAGATTTTTATATCGCAGAGACTGTCATGATAACGTTTAGCGCGCGATGTGAATCACGTAGAGCATTGAGTTTTCATGAGCGGGTAGTTTGAATTCACGCATTAAGAATCATTAAATATCTTCGTAAGGAGTTAATTTCGGTAATTTTCGTTGTGTGCATCGTGTGTTACGTAAAATTTTGGTTAAGAAACATGTATCAGAATGCTGAAATTCGTACCTTATCTAGTGGTCCATTGTTCAAAATGTAGCATAGACCTTTGAAAAACATTTTTTAAAAACTCTTAAAAAACTGTCAAAATATCCGTATTATTAACCCTCTACGGCATAGCGTTACGAATTCGTAACAACGTATTTTTGGGTTTTTTAAAGATTAAATATTTTCTCTGTAGCAACGTTTTGCAAATTTCCATTGGTTTTTTTCTTTTTGTGAATATTCAACTGATTCCCAAAAAATTTAAATTTTGAAAAAAAATCCATTTTCGATATTTTTTATGCAAGCTACAAGATAGATTAGTGTCCCTCAGAATCCGAAATCCAAAATTCATAGAAGGTTAAACCCTTCTTGGTTATTTTTTCAAAGTAAAATTTAAGGAAAAAATTGTTTAAAAAAACCCTTTTTGTCAAATATTACCGCTCGTAAATATCACTATAAAAAATATCCAAAAAGAGTTTCCTATAACGAACATTTTAATAGTTTTTAAAGAGTTTTCTTTTTGATATTTAAGAGTTTTTCAAAAAAAAAAAAAAAAAAATTCAACATCCGTTGATGCGCAGAATTTACTTAAGTACATTCTGTGTAGCAACGTGATATTTTGGCTAAGGAATAAGTATGAAAGTGCTTAACTTCGCACCTTGTTTGGTGGTCCATTGCGCAGTAACTGGAGATCCACCGTAAGCTTTCTTCTGACGTAAAGTTGAAGCTTACGACGCCACACAGCGAGGTTTCCGGTGTTGTCGGAAGTTGTATCAGAATCCTGCGCTCCGATCGTCTTGGCCGCGGGCAGATCTGCTCGGACTTCTTCTCAGTTTCGTGCTTCAACCGGGAGACGTCGCACAGTAGAACGAGCTGATAGAAGAGGTCGAACATGACATTTTTGGCTAAAACTTCAAATTCAGATATTTACTAGGGGGTTCCGCCCCCTGGCCGCTACGCGTCCGTACCCCAGGGACGCTGCGCGTCCCAAAAGGTCTGCTTAGCGGGCCTCTGAAGGTCGCTTCGCGGCCAGCGAAATCGTCGAAATCGCCCGTTGGCGGTTCATGAGCGAATAACTTTAATGGAATAATAAAACAATGTTTCAAAGATATATTTCCCTCGAAACAATATTCTTAATGACTTTCTCCTTACTCTGAATTTTGACGACTTCTTTGGAATTCGACCTTTGGAACGTCTTATACTCTCCTCCCTCACAGTGATGCACGCCATTTCCCGGAATTAATGCCGAAATTCGGAACTTTTCCGGAATCTTTTGAATTCCTAGAATTTTCAGCTATTTTTGGAATTTCCTCGAAATATGCGGTCTTTCGCCAGTTTGACCATATATTTGATCAAATTTGACGATCTTCGGAACTAAATCCGGGCGTATTTCGGAATTTTCCCCCGAAATTTTTCTCGGAACTTTGCACTGAGAAAAAAACTTCGCGCTTGGGACCCGAAGTTGAGGTCGTATGGATGTCTGAAGTTTTCTGATTACGCATCCGAAAACTTGAGTTTGAGCTGCCGAAGTTCGGGTAAGACACCTTTAGGCTCTTCGTTATGTACCGGAGTACTTCAGACGTGTGACCCGAACCCTTCGGTATATATCGAAGTACTTCAGATGTCTGACCCGAACTTCGGCAGCTGGACCTCAAGTTTCGAGATACATGATCCGAAAACTTCAGAGATCCATATGACCTCAGCTTCGGGTCCCACGCACTAAGTTTTTTTCTCCGTGTGGCAAATCTGAAAGTGTTTCCGAAAATCGGAATTATTTCAAGATCTTTTGATAAAATAAAATGGCAGCACTGCTTCCTCAAACCCGTCCATCGAGCGTCTTAAAAATAATTTTATTAGAAAAGAGAGGCTTTCGTCCAAATTCAATTTCAAGGGGTGCTTCGGAGAGAAAAATTGACGAAAAACCCAATGGAACCACTCTTCAACTTTTTTGTTTCATATTATCGAAGGAATAAGCTTTCAAAGTTTCGAGATTTTGTCCGACTCCTCCTATCGACTCGGTCCAGTGTGAAAAGAGAGGAAATAGATGATTTCGTCAAAAATTATATTTCAAGGGGTGCTTTAGAGAGAAAAATTGACGAAAAACCCAATGGAACCCCTCTTTAACTTTTTTGTCTCATATTTTCGAAGGAATAAGCTTTCGAAGTTTCGAGATTTTGTCCGACTCCTCCTATCGACTGGGTCCAGTGTGCGGCGGGGGCCCGGGGCCCGACCGCGGGGCAACGGGAGCTCCGAGCGGGGGGCGCACTCAGCTGTGAGCACTCCGTTACTTCCAATTGACATGCAACCACGGCCGCTCATCCACTCCGCCGTCTCCCGCACCGAGTCCTAGCCTAGACTCAGATCGGTCTGCAAAAGCAGAGCTGCCGAATGGGTCCTAGCACCGAAAAAAAGTTCCGGGCTATATAGAGGTACCGTCCGTTCCGGGCTCAGAGGCCGAAAGTTCCAGGGCTGATTGTCGAAATTGTTCGACAAAGCTATAGACAAGGAACACTGAAAAAAAAATCTCGGTGTATTTACTATAGTCCACGCCACGAAAAGTGGCGAGTGAGGGGCGGAGACAGTCGGCCAGTCTAGTCTATGGTTGAAGGGTTGAAGCGCAGGTATTGGCCCAGTCGTTACCCCGTTTCAACTACGGGCCAATACCAAGTACCAAGAATTCAGGGTTCTATTTGATCCCAGTTTTTTCTCGGTAAAATTATCATTTATGGTATTGGTAATTTTATTGAGAAATCTCGGTAAAATTATTGAACTTTCTCGGTAATTTTACTGGACCTTGGTAAAAACGCCAATATTTTTTTATCGACTGTGGTAGAATTACCGAGATAAAATGGCAAAGTTACCGGGAATTGATTACCAATAAAAGTGGTATTCTTACCTGGAAAAAACAGTAAAGATACCGGTTTTTAGGTAAGCTTACCAGCATGTCTTAGTAAAATTACCAATGATTGGTAAAAAAAAGTGAGATGGTAAAGTTAGCAGCGGACCTTGGTAAAAACGCCGAGAATTTTTTTTCAGTGTATAGACGTACCGTCCGTTCCGGGCTCAGAGGCCGAAAGTTCCAGGGCTGATTGTCGAAATTGTTCGACAAAGCTGTAGACAAGGAAGATAAAAGTGATATTGAGGGGTCCTTTTGGTTGAAGCGAGTGGTCGCGATGGACATAGAAGGTCCTAACCTTAGGAGGGATAGACTAACTAACAGCAACCCACGAGAAACCCTATAGTTAGTCCATCATTTTCTCCTGTTGTCTATAGGAACCAACCATTTTAACCAACTGGATCGCTCCATATGTCTTCTTTGTCTATCGCTTTGTCCGTAAACTTCAACAATCAGCCCGCTGGTGTTGTACTGTTGTAACCGCAGCTCCCATTGCTCTGGGTACCACGCCTGGAACTTTCGGCCTCTGAGCCCGGTACGCGGACGGTGTGTCTGTATGGCCCGTATGTACGGCTTCCATTCCGGAGTATTTTTTCAGTGTGTAATCATTGCGTGAAACTCAATAAATTGTACCTCAAGAAGTTATTTTGCCGAACATCATCTCTGGAAGGAATTTTTTACTAAAGCTTGCGCCGTAAAATTGCAGCGTTTTTGGGCTAAAGCTACCGAAAACACCGTTGATAATCTGAATCGCTGATATTCGAAGCGCGAGTAATCAAGGACCCAGGAACCATTGATTTCCCATTGCAAAATGCGGTCCCACAGACGCACAGCGGGTCAATTATTGATATTTAAACCAGCCTGATAAGACATCGAATTGCGATATATTGGATGGTTAAAATAGGGCCACGTCTTGTCGTGTCGGGCTGACATAGTTTCAATAATCGGGCTGCAGTGGATCGAGTCAATGGCAGAGGTCGGATATGATTTAAAAACTTTAAAAACGTATATCTTCATGAATATGAAATGTTGCCGTTTTAAAAGTAGTTTCATCAGTTTTCTCGTAAAATTTTCTATAAAAATCACCCCTTAAAATTAAGATTGTGACGAGACAAACGTAAAATTTTACGAGTTTTGTAAAAAATTTAATGTCCGATTTCATTTCAAAGATTCGTTCTACTGTGAGGCGGATCCGAGGGAAACAGTGACCACTCAGTGCAAAATGCCGTCCTTTTCGGATAACACCGTTTACTCCGCAAAGTCTCGGCAGTTTCGTGTGGAAACTGGTTGCTTCCCCTACGCCTGGAAGTGGAAACCAGGTGACTTGGCAGCGTTGCATGATTACTGCACAAAGGAAGTTACGGTAAGGCGCAAGAGCAGGCTACGCCACGGTGGGCCTGCACCTTCCCCTCCGCGGATGTGCCAAAGCGGCCCAGGAAACCGCGGATTGCAAACCGTGCACAGTCAGAAAAAATAAGCTTTTTACTTTTTTCTTAATATGGGAAGTAGAACACAGGATAATCAAAGCGTGCGGTCAATATTTATGTATTCGTTTTCCCATGGGTAACATTGACGGAATCTTTGGTTTGAAAATTTTGCCCCCCCCCCCCAAGCGCATCCCCTCATTTCCTAGAGTAATCCATCAATCCACGATTTAGCAGGGCATTCTCTCGATTTTCGCTAGGGGGGACTCAATCCAGAACCTTTTGAGGTAATCTATCATCTGATGTCGTTTGCTCATGCCCATACCAGACAACCTAGAGAGTATGGAAGAGACAACCTGTCTCAAGAAAATGTCATGCCTTATGTCGTTTTATTCACTTTGGATGTAGGTTTTGGTACAGGTACAGGGCCGGATTTACCTACTTGCCGCCCATGGGCCGCCTGTATTTTGCCGCCCCCTTCTCATTCGTTTTGAGGTACCAATAAAAATCATCAAGTAAGCGTACCAGCGGGGGACGGGTGCATAAGAATCGTTTACTCGTGTTGGACATATTTTTTGGGAAAGCCCTGTTAACACTACTAGCAAAAGTTCACGGAACTTTGCGCGAAAGTTAAGTTCCGTAAACCTGTCTCTGTGTGGACAAGGCCTTCCATTCATAAGAAATGAACGAACAAATTATGAAAGAACAAACATAAATGTAGTTTAATGATTTTAACTTCCGCCGCCGCGCCGCGCAGACTGCACTGTGTTTGACGCAATGCGTTAAGTATTCACGCAGTCTTGTAGGCGCTAAGCGTTTCACGCTGACCGCACTGTCTTTGGCGCAAAGCGTGAAGTATTCATGCATTCTTGTAGGCGCTACCCGTTTCACGCTGACCGCAGTGAACGCACATAGCACTGTGTTCGATGCAAGGCGTGAAGTATTCGTGCAGTCTTGAAGGCGCTAATATGTGTTGCATGCCGACCGCCGCGCCGAGGGCTCCTCCTTTTCATCTCAAGTCCTCGTCATCATTTCTCTCTGAGTCGCGCCGTTCCAGGCCAAATTGCGTGTTTGGTTTCTCTCTTAACTCAATTAATGAAAGGTGCTGTCTCTTTTATCACTAAAAGACAACAAAATTAGAAATTACTATACTCTCAGGAGATGAGAGATTTCGTCGCCTTTTCTCGTTTGTAATTTTTTTTTCAAAATTCGATTTTTTTAAAAAAAAATTGCAAAATGCGCCGCGGCCCATGTGGCCACCCCCTTAATCCGGTCCTATACACGTGTGAATAGTACCGTCTTTTTGACTGAATGGCGTGAAAAAAAGTAACTACAAACACGGAGATTTTTGACCGTGCAATGTGCAAGTCTACCGCTCTTTTATCCAGGGAATCAGGTCGAAATTCAATTCGAGAGCACCACATCCAAGCGATGTCCGCGGGTCCAGGTCCGGTGCTCCGATTGATTCCCACCAGCTTCCAGAAGCGTAATCGACCATCGATATCATCCCATTCGAAGCTACGGTAAAGAATCGATTATTAAGGTATCCGTCGCGAACTTCCTGATAATCGATCTTTCTTCATAGGTTTGAACGGCATATCAATCGATACATCGCAAAGCACGCCACGCCACTGGTTGAGGGCGCCCTGACGCCCACTTGGGGGGCGTCTCATCTCGACTTCTCGAGTCCGTAAATCCGTTGGCACGTCTCTTCGGTTGCTTAATCGTTGTTTACCTGTCGAGTGGCTCGTTGAGCGCCGCGCTTTATTGCCCCCCCCCCCCCTGGACGCTTTGGGTGGGGGGGGGCGAAAGGGCGCTGGTATCCATCCCGTCACGTTTGCAGATAACGTCAGCTGACTTAGCGCCCGCACGTCGGATGAGCGCCATTAATATCCTCGACGAGGCAGGAGCAAGGCTGCCGTGCTAAGGAAGAACGCCGTATGAGCCTTCAGACATTGCCAAATTTCCTTTGGCAAATCAAGCATTTTCGGGAAAATCTGTATTTATTTTCCTTCCGATTTTTCAGAGATATTCGTCTGTAATTTGATCTAAAGTGTCTGAAAATTGCAAGGAAAAATATTCATAAATTGCCTGAAAAATGCATATTTTCTGAGTGGAAATTTGGCAACATTCAAATGCTCATTTGACGTTTTTACTCAACACATAGAGCATCGTTGTGGCGTGATGTGGGGTTTGGTGGAGATCTCACCTCGCATCCTAAAAATTACATGAAAAGTGGTGATAAAAACATACAAGCGCCATCAGGTGTTGCAAACATTGTATAACTGTCTCTGGCATTTAATACCAAAGGGCCCCCGGTTTCTACGCGGCCCAACCCTCAAAGGGCGCTTCGCGAGCCCCCGCGAGTTAGTCTAAAGAGAACCGGCTCATCCGAACTAGCTCCTATCACTAGCCGCAAAATTCATGAATATTGACCCCCTAAATCCTTAGAACGAACCGTGGCAAAAGATTGAAATTGAAATTGTCTGAATGGCACAAGTCTCAACTGATCGCGTAATATATAAAAACCTGGGTAGTTTCTCCAATATCTTAATAAAGCGGGCTTATCTAGGGATCATTACCCGTCGATAACCGTGAAAATAATGGAAATGGACCACTAGACAAGGTACGAATTTAAGCATTCTGATACATGTATCTTGACCAAAATTTCACGTAGAACACGATTCGCGCAACGAAAATTACTGAAACCAACTCCTAACGAAGCTATTAACATTTTTATTTCACATTGGTTACGAGGAATTTGAACTGCCCGCTCACAAGAAACTCAAAGCTCTACGTAAGTCAAATCACGCACTACAACGGTTTCAGCAATCTTCTCAATCGATCAATGTTCATTTCCCACCATGTGTTGTTCAAACTATAAACAATTTGCTACAGCTGAGTCAAAGCGTCAAGATTAAGGTTGCCAGATTTTTATATCGCAGAGACTGTCATGATAAACGTTTAGCGCGCGATGTGAATCACGTAGAGCATTGAGTTTTCATGAGCGGGTGGTTTGAATTCACACATCAAGAATTATTGAATATCTTCGTAAGGATGTGATTCCGGTAATTTTCGTTGTGCGCATCGTGTTTTACGTGAAATTTTGGTGAAGAATCATGTATCAAAATGTTGAAATTTGCACCTTGTCTAGTGGTCCATTCTTGACTGATCGCGTAATATATAAAAACCTGGGTAATTTTTCCAATATCTTAATAAAGCAGGCTTATCTAGGGATCATTACCCGTCGATAACCGTGAAAATAATGGAAATTGGCCCGGTAAAAAGGTAGAACGAACCGTGACAAATAATGAAAGAGGGAGCCAGAGAGCTTGTAGTACCTAATGCTAGGAATCCGAGACAAAATAGTATGTATTAAATGTTCGTAGAACACTCCTTTATAATGGCGGTCTTACTAACTCAATTTGAAGTTTTCTGGCACCAAGGCTTCTTTTTCCATCGACGCATTCTGGACCGAGTCAATAGGAAGAGTCGGACTCTCTGGATACCTAAAGAATTTAAACACCAAAACTCAGAGATTCTTAATAATAAAATCAAGAAAATAGGAAATCAGTTGAGATTTAAATTAAAGAAAGATCTATGTGGGTCATAAATCTCGAAAAGCCTAGAGATCATAGAAGTAGAAAAATATAATATTAGCCAACCTAATTTTATTTCTATTTTTTCTAGTTTTTCTAGTTTTTCTATTTTTGTTTCAATTTTTAAAATCAACTTCTATGAATTTTATTTTGTTTTTAAATTTATGTTAGTTCCTCGAGTTAGGTTACAATAGCAATCATTTATATTATGGTATCTTGCACAATTGTAGCCTTCATCAATGTAATTGATTTAATAATTGTTAATAAGTTTGTTAATAGCCGAAATAAGTTTTCCACTTAGAAAGCTTATATTTTCGAAAGTATGAAACGAAAATGTTTACCAGTCCATTGGTTTTTCCGTGAAATTTCTTCGCATAGAAACATCCCTTGAAATGGAATTTGTCACGAAATAAACATACAAATTTGAAATTTTAGCCATAAATTTCATGTCCAACCTTGTCCACCGTGCGACGGTCAGAATTTACCCAAGTTTTTGAGACGAGTGTAACGAAACATTTTAATTTTTCACCTAAATTTTCATTTTGGGCGATAGCGTAAACTGCCCGGCAGCGTAGAAAGACAGCTGAGCCCTCCATTAAAACGCTTTCACCCCAGGAAAATGTAAGTGAAAAGCACAGCCATGAAAGCCTTTTCCAGTTCTTTCATCAGCCAGCGGTGCAAACTCGACCCTTCGCTGACCCTTTCTCCAGCACCCGCTCGCAACGTGCGAAAAATCCATTAGGCTCTCCGCAAGCGTACACCAACTCGAGCCAAGCTCAAAATCGATGTAAACGAGAAATAAACTCATGTTGACATTTTAATCGCTCCATGAACCCATGAACGACCGGCTCGAAGCATGGTATTTACTCCCTTCTCCCCTCCTCCCCCCGTATCCACCCTCGGGGGGGGGGGGGGGGCAATTAGCCGTCTCTTGAAGAGAGCTGCCGTGCCAAGACAAAACGCCGTATGAGCCTTAAGCGATGCCATGTTCCCTTTGATCAAACGCAGATCTTTAAAGGAACTTTTGAATATTTTCCTTCCAATTTTTAAGAGAATTTTTTCTCATCCACAGTACTGCGAAATGTCCCTAATGGAGATGTTGCATGTGTGAGGAATTTGCGATTTAACTGTTGATTTTTATGTAAAAGTTCGCGAGAAACACGATCGTGCTACTGGTTTTCTCTGAAATCAACTCCCAAGCTCAGAAAAAGCTCTCAAGTTGAGGCCAAAATGGAGGGGATATCCCACGCTATCCTGAGAGTCCACCTCTACATCAAGACAAACTCTCCATGCAAAGATAGGGAACAAATACATTAGCGCAGGGTTGCAGTGTTTTCAGTTTTGGAGTCCCCAAATAAAGTGGCAGCCCTGTCAATGTATTACCACCCTATCTTTGCATGGTGAGTTTGTTTTGATGTAGAGGTGGACTCTCAGGATAGCGTGGGATATCCCCTCCATTTTGGCCTCAACTTGAGAGCTTTTTTTGAGCTTGGGAGTTGATTTCAGAGAAAACCAGTGGCACCATCGTGTTTCTCGTGAACTTTTACATAAGAATCAACAGTGAAATCGCAAATTCCTCACACATGCAACATCTCCATTGTAAGTCGAATTACGACGAAACTCCGCCTAAGTCAAAAAACAATTTCCGTCTCTAGACGCTGCCATAATTCCTGGACACATTTGAGTAAAATTCCCTGACAATTGAGGATATGCCATCAGGCCAGAAAGACATAATTTTATATCGTCTCCAGGCAAAATTTGTTGCTCTAGACGTCCAACCCAATCTAGAAAGCGAATAAATGAAAATTCACAATTTTTTCATGACACTTTCGACATTTCCGCTGACATTTCCAGGTTTCCCCTGAAATTTTCCAGTTTTCCCAGCATTCCCTGACTGTGGCAACCCTGCGTCTAGGTTTTGAATTTCCACGCTTCATATTTGCATCCGCAGGGGAAAATAAGTTGATGCGACCGGTCTTTTCGTGACCGACGTAAAATAACGCGTGGACCACAAGCCCGAGCCCTTCGCTTTGGCGTGACCTCCTGTCTCCATTCCAGGATGCCGGGAAAACAACACCTCGGCCCAAGGCGAGAGCATCTTCCGGAGAGATTCCGGAGAAATAATTAATCCGCAATTAAACCGCGGATCCACCGCTAATTTCCCGCTCGGCGAGACGAAAAAACAATCACGGCGGCCGGGGAAAACGAGCGATTTCGCGGTATTTGACCAGGATGTGTCGCACTCACACCTCCACTCGTCGCACGGTGGATCGAACCCAGAGACAAATCGAGCCAGTTCGGAGTTCCGGACTTGATATTTTTAAGAAAACTCCAAATTTTATGTTGATTTTGTCTCTTCACTGAAAAAAAATCTCGGTGTATTTACTAAGAAAAGGGTAAAATTACCGAGAATTCAGGGTTCTATTTGATCCCAGTTTTTTCTTGGTAAAATTACCATTTCTGGAATTGGTAATTTTACCGAGAAATCTTGGTAAAATTATTGAACTTTCTTGGTAATTTTACTGGACCTTGGTAAAAACGCCAACATTTTTTATTGACTGTGGTAGAATTACCGAGATAAAATGGCAAAGTTACCGGGAATTGATTACCAATAAATGTGGTATTCTTACCTGAAAAAACAGTAAAGATACCGGTTTTCAGGTAAGCTTACCAGTCTGTGTTGGTAAAATTACCAATAATTGGTAAAAAAAGTGAGATGGTAAAGGTACCGACGGACCTTGGTAAAAACGCCGAGAATTTTTTTTTAGTGTTTCAATTTTTGTTTTCCGGCGGTCCGGAAGTACTGAAAAAATGCGGAATTCCGCAAGAAGGTCCGGAATTTTTTCATTTTTTCGTCATTTTTGTCGCAATTTGAGCGGGAAATTCAATTTTTTGAAATTTGCCGAATTTCGTCAGTTAAAGGTACTGAAAAAGTACTTAATTTTTCTGTCCAGGAAGTACTAAATTTCTCAGAAATGCACTGAAAAAGCACTGTAAAAGTACTGATTTTTGGCCAGCCTGTTTTATTAGACACCCTGCCCTGATCGAGCCACCTAGAGGTTTCGGACTTGAAATTTTTTAATAAAGCTCCAAATTTTACATTTATTTTGTGTCTTTTTCAATTTTTGTTTTCGTATTCATTTGGATTCCATTTTCAACCTCAGTGGTATTACTTATTTTCCTATGCAAGTTAACGTTTAATTCCTAATAAGTTAAGAGCCGTAAAGTTATAACTTTAAACTGGCACATCAACTTTCAACCGAACGGTTTGTCGTATAGAGATGATCGAGGTCTCAACATGTAGAAAAATCCATCAGCTTTAACGTGATATTCACAAAATTGGTCCATTTTGAAACCTTCATCCATCGTTGTCACGTCGCCCTAGCTCAATTTTCAATTTTTACGAGAAAACTAATGGAGCCACTTTTAAACTTCAACGTTTCGTTTCAACGAACTTTCTGAGGTTCCAAATTTCGTCCGACTTCTCCCATTTACTCTTTACACTGTGCGCTGCCACGCTTAGCGCCGAAAATCTTGCCTGGTCTAGGCTGACCTAGAATCTAATGGGGGTAAGCCCATGAGTGCTTTTTACAGCAATGAGTGAAATGAGCATAATCATGACGAGATAGTAGATGGGTCCGTCCCAAAATTTTGCTGGAGCGAAGAGAGGAGTTGTCTCATAAGGTGGTTATTCCTCAGCTCTTTGGAGCATGATGCGATGGTCGATTGTTCAATCGATAATTTTTTGATTTTAGGAAATTTCCCTCAAATCTCCCGTCACGATATCGCGTTGCAGATCGTCAAGTTACATTTTTCAAGAAAGTCATGAATATCTTTTCTTGAAACTTTCTGGTACATCAGATAAATTACGTGCAAACTTCTCTGAAAAATCTGAAGAAAAATATTTACAAATCATCCCTAAAATTCATGATCTTTGAAAGGAAATTTAGCAACGTCTGAAGGCTCATACGACATTCTTCCTTTTTTTACTGGAAAAAAAAATTCCTGGCTGTGTACAAGTACCGTCCGTTCCGGGCTCAAAGGCCGAAAGTTACGGGCGCTGCTGCCATATCTTCGATTACTTCGGCTGCTACGCCCGGAACTTTCGGCCTCTGAACCCGGAATGCGAACTGTATCTCTATATAGCCCGTAAGTTCGGCTTCCACGGCCGAAGTTTTTTTTTTTTAGTACGTGTAGCACGGCAGTATTAAGAAAGTGTTTTCAAACGAATCCTTATAGTTATGTACAGCCACCTTGTTTTTTCGACAGCTTTTGACTCTCTGAGTCCCCTGCTGGAATATTTTCCTTTTAACATGGAGAGCACGCTATTTCCCGTCGCAGCGATGCAGGGCGCAGGGCGACCTTCTAGAAATTAATTTATCGACAGCGTCACGTTCTGCCTCGGTCTTATGACCGAATCCCTTGACATTTCTGCGCCTCCCCGTCCCTGGAAATCCCCCCATTCTCCCCTCCGCGATTTGTGTTTGAACTCTGCGACCCCTCATGCAAAAAATATCGCCTTCCCTGGAATCGATTCGAGGGATTTTCACGGTGACAAACCCAGAGATGCTAAATTGTATGAAATGAAACGTAAGGATATCGCGGCTCTAAAGTGAGCTCCCCTTCAATTTTTCGGATGTGCAACACGCACATCCACAGAGCACGAATAGATGCATTCGGTCATTTTCGTATCACTTTTGGCGTCAGTCTGTCATACCATCTGAATAATGGAATTTCGGCAGTGACTTAGTGTTAGACCCATAGAACGCTAAATTTCATGAAATGAAACATAATGAAATCATGTTTTTAAAGTGAATTCCCCTTCAAGTTTTCGGATATGCAGCACGCCTCCTCGTCCCTGGAAATCCCCCCAGGCTCCCCTCCGCGATTTGTGTTTGAACTCTGCGACTCCTTATGCAAAAAATATCGCCTTCCCTGGAATCGATTCGAGGGATTTCCACGGTGACAAACCCAGAGATGCTAAATTGTATGAAATGAAACGTAAGGATATCACGGCTCTAAAGTGAGCTCCCCTTCAATTTTTTGGATATGAAACACGCACATCCACAGAGCACGAATAGATGCATTCGGTCATTTTCGTATCACTTTTGGCGTCAGTCTAACTGTCATACCATCTGAATAATGGAATTTCGGCAGTGACTTATTGTTAGACCCATAGAAGGCTAAATTTCATGAAATGAAACATAATGAAAGCATGTTTCAAAAGTGAGTTCCCCTTCAAGTTTTCGGATATGCAGCACGCCTCCTCGTCCCTGGAAATCCCCCCAGGCTCCCCTCCGCGATTTGTGTTTGAACTCTGCGACTCCTTATGCAAAAAATATCGCCTTCCCTGGAATCGATTCGAGGGATTTCCACGGTGACAAACCCAGAGATGCTAAATTGTATGATATGAAACGTAAGGATATCACGGCTCTAAAGTGAGCTCCCCTTCAATTTTTTGGATATGAAACACGCACATCCACAGAGCACGAATAGATGCATTCGGTCATTTTCGTATCACTTTTGGCGTCAGTCCAACTGTCATACCATCTGAACAATAGAATTTCGGCAGTGACTTATTGTTAGACCCATAGAAGGCTTTTCATGAAATGAAACATAATGAAAGCATGTTTCAAAAGTGATTTCCCCTTCAATTTTTCGGATATGCACCACGCACATCCAAAGAGCACGAATAGCTGCATTCGGTCTTTTTCATCACTTTTGGCGTCAGTCCAACTCTGCCGTCCTGAGGAAAAACGCCGTATGAGTTTTTAGACGCAGCTAGATTTCCTGCAACAAAATTTTCAGAAACTTTTGATCGGAATTTGGTTTAAAACATCTGAAAATTTTTACATGAATAACATGAATAACTTCCCTAAAAAATCCGTGTTTCATCTGGGGAAATTTGGCAACTCCTCAATTTTTTACGACGTTTTTCCTTAACACAGCAGAACTGTCATATCATCTGAATAATGGAATTTCGTGTCCAATGAAAATCTTTAGAACCGCTGCAATGGACTCAGTATGTCATGAAACGCATAAAAACAGTAATATTAAAATAAAAAATATCATGAGTCAAATTAATCTTAACGGAACCTCAGACAATTGTTGTGGGTTGCATACGCCTATCCCCTGAGAAATCGTTAAAATGCATGGAAAATGGAATTCGCTTCTCAGTAAAACGGAACTTTCAGTTCAACAGTTTTACGAAGTAAAACTGTAACTAATCCATCAAGCCTGAAACTTGAGCTCGCATTCTTTTCTCGATGGAAGTTTTGTACCACAATGACTATCGATTTCAGCTTTAGCCCCTAAGAATGTAAAACGCGGGTCTTGATATCATGATTTTCTTCGCTGTTTTTCAAATCCGTGCTTTGCGATGTATCGATTGATCTGCCGTTTAAACCTATGGAAAAGGATCGATGAACAGAGGTTCGCAAAGGACACTTCAAGAATCGATTCTTTACCACAGCTCCAAATGGGGAATCGTCGATAATCGATTATCGATATCTCGCCATTTGAAGCTATGGTAAAGAATCGATTACTAAGGTGTTCGCTGCGAACACCCTGATAATCGATCTTTTTTCATAGGTTTAAATGGCATAACAATCGATGTATCGCAATTCACGCAACGCCACTGGCTCCAAATGGGGAATCGTCGATAATCGATTATTCTCGCCACTGTTTTTTATCTTGCACGTGGAAGTTGCGCGCAAAAAACTGATGCCTGTAACTTGAAATTTTTCTTGCGATTAGGTTGCTACTGATAAAAACTGATTATCCCCTCCCCGCGTAGGGTCACATATCGTCACCTTCCAGGCAAAGTATCACAAGCGCCATGCGACGTTTAAAAATTTCCGCCGCCATTTTATTTTTCTACTGAGAAATTGTTGGTTGAATCTGTTTGGAAATTTCACTAAATTTTATCGGCAGCACAAAGAAAATTCAGTGAAATTTTCGGACAGCTTCGTTGAACAATTTCTCTGTAAAAAAATAAAATGGCGGCGGAAATTTTTAACCGTCGCATGGCGCTTGTGATACTTTGCCTGGAAGGTGACGATATCGTTTTTCCGACGAAAAAAAACGTAACTGCATATAAACGTTCAACAATTTCCCCTCGCAATTCGTATTTTCACTCGGAAACCGTCTGGCATTCATCACTGGAGACTCACTGATTCTCCTCCTTCTCTAAAAGGTGTCTCTAGAAGAAAATTTCACGGAAAACCAACGAAACCACTTTTAGAACCTCGAAGGTTTGTATAAACGGAGTTATCAGCTTTTAGAGTTTTCAAATTTTGTCCGACCTCTCCTATTGAATCGATCCACTACGTGACGTAACGATCACCTCCACCCCCCTCCCTCCGTAGAGCGCTGCGTAACAGTGTTCAGTGACCTATTTCCACCTGAGCCCTATTTTATGTTCAAATCCATGTTTTTTGGGCCTTATGTGGGAATCGAGGCTCTCTCTTACGCCAGAGGAGCTACCAAGTGTGATACATCGAAAAATAGCGATTCCCATCTGCATCGTCGCGTCCGTCATAGCGTGTTCCGGCGCACGGTGGATCGAGTCAAGAGAAGAGGTCGGACAAAATTTGGAAACTTTAACCGCTCATAACCCCGTTCATACAAAACTTCGAGGTTTTAAAAATGGTTCCATTGGTTTCCTCGTGAAATTTTCGAGCCGGAGTACCCCTACAAATTTAAAATGTGACGAATGGAGATGTTGCATGTGTGAGGAATTTGCGATTTGACTGCTGATTCTTGTGTAAAAGTTCGCGAGAAACACGATGGTGCCACTGGTTTCCTCTGAAATCAACTCCCAAGCTCAAAAAAAGCTCGCAAGTTGAGGCCAAAATGGAGGGGATACTCCACGCTATCCTGAGAGTCCACCTCTACATCAAGACAAACTCTCCATGCAAAGATAGGGAGCAAATACATTGACGGGGCTGCCACTTGATTTGGGGACTCCAAAACTGAAAACACGGCAACCCTGCTAATGTATTTGCTCCCTATCTCTGCATGGAGAGTTTGTCTTGATGTAGAGGTGGACTCTCAGGGTAGGGTGGGATATCCCCTCCATTTTGGCCTCGACTTGAGAGCTTTTTTTTGAGCTTGGGAGTTGATTTCAGAGAAAACGAGTGGTACCATCGTGTTTCTCGCGAACTTTTGCAAAAGAATCAACAGTCAAATTGCAAATTTCTCACACATGCAACATCTCCATTAAATATCAAAATTTGCAGTTTTATTGAGAAATTGCATGTCCGACCTCTCTGATTGACTCGATCCACTTTGCGTCGTAGCGTGTCCCGGCGACTCCGGGCGTCCGTCGCGACGTCTGCGTCGGCGGGACACGGTCGCGAGGAGGAACACCCGCCGGCGCGGCGTCTAGGTGTCTGTCGGTGTCTCGGTGAAGAAGCGGGGACGCCCAGAGTCGGACTGGCGTAAATAAAGTTAGGCAGTCACTAGGATTTTGGGGCCCCTGACGTAAAAACTGGGCCCTTATGGGGGGTCTGGGGGGTCGCCCCCCAGGGATTGAGGGGGGTCCGGGGGTCCTCCCCCGGAAAATTTTGAAAATTTAACCCCTGAAAATAGAAGTTTTAGGCTCTTTTCGCATTGAAATTTGATAAATAGCGCCTCCGAAAATGTCACCTATTTTTCAGATATTTTTTGAAAAATTTGGCGATTCCTCTTGTTGATAAAGAAGCACATAACCTCCTCAAACTTTTACGCAGGGGCCTCTGCTGGTATCTTTTCAGAGGCCCCGCCCCTGAAGTTACTTTCTCCCGGCTGCAGGGCCAGTAGGGGCGTCTCAAAAAAGAAGTCATTTTAAAGTGAGTAACCTTCAAAGACCGGAAAAAAGAGCTTTCGAGACCCGGAAGGGCCCCTGAAAGTGAAACTTTTTTTTCGAGCCCAGGGTCAGGGGCCCCTGCTGACATCTTTTCAAGGGCCCCAGAAGTGACCTTCTTCGGGCTATAGGGGTCTCAGAGAAAGAGTCATGCTGTTTAAAGTAAAAAACCCTTAGAGGCCGGGAAAATATAGCTTCGAGGGCCGCTCCAGGGCCCTTAAAGCTCATACTTTTCGATCGCTGAGGGGCCCTTGCTGGCATCTTTTCAGGGGCCCCTGAGGTTACCTTTTTCCGGCCGTAGGGGCCTCAGAGAAGGTGTTATGAGTTAAACCCTCAAGGACTGGAAAAAACGAGGGTTTTTCAGGGATTCATTTCATTTATTGAAGAATAAATTCAAGGATTTTTCACTTTTTCATGGATTCATTTCATTCATTGAAGAAAAAATTCAGGAATTGTCGGCTCAGGGGCCCCGACGGGGCCCCTGAGCCGACAATTCTTACGCAGCGATCGCTGCCTAGCTGCCTTAGCCAGTCCGGCCCTGGGGACGCCCGCCCTGGGACTGGGAGCCAGCTCCTTGGGAGTCGGGTCTGGTCGGGAAGTGGCCCCGCCCGCTCGGTCGCCGGTCTGGCCACCCCGGATCTTGTTCTGTTGTCAGGTCTGCCGAGGCCGAGAGACGGAGAAAAACGGGAACTGCGTCGGCGGGGTGACGCTCCGCGCCAGGAGTCTAGGTTACTTTCTCACACGGGTTGATTTGTATGATGTAATGAGTCAGTCGCGCTGGTCGCAGAATCGTGTTTTGATGCGTGGTTCTTGTTAGAGTCCCTTTATACCCAGAGTTAAGACAACTCACTTTTGGTTGGGCTGAAAGTGGCCTAAAAAAAAATCCAATTCTGATTGGTTCTCGCTCATACAGGCCGAAACGAGTGCACCAAGATGGCGGTACCTCGAATGTGAACAAGAATAATGAAAATATTACCTAATTGTGGTTTATCAAGAGTAAATTGTTATTTCCATCGGTCTAAAATGAAAATAGATTTAGAAATTATTCACAAACCAATCTAATTTTCGTTTTAATTGATCAATTTGTTGATGATGTTGTTTTTGTGTGACAGACATCGCAGTATTCCTGATTCTTATCCCTCAATATCGTTTGTTTGGGTGCACTCGCGTTTCGGCCTCCATGGCCAGCCAAGGCCGGCTGCCAGTCAGCTGATAATCGAGTTGTCTCAACTCTGGGTATAAAGGGACTCTAGTTCTTGTAGATCAGCTAAAAATAATGAGATCTGTGCAAACAGAAACATTCTATACGTTTGATATCAGCCCAGACATCGCGCTCAGAAAAATTTGGTTTAAGACGGCATCGACCGCGGTAGTGACGCCCTAGGTTTCTTCCAAGTTTCACGTCGAGTGACCAGTGCTAATGTGTGTCTTTCTGACTGATAAACTAAGGTGGAAGAAACCAAGGGTGTCACCACCGCGGTGGATGACGTCATAAACCGGGGCGTTTTAAATTTGCGGGAAAATGGAGCTTTCTGAACTGCTTATTTCTCGGGCTTTCGAGTTACTTTTCGCGTTTGTAAAATGTGTATCATGCTTTGCGCGTCAGTTACCGTTGGAAAAATGTATTTCCAAGTCAAAATCCGTTCATGGCTCGGTGACTCATTAAATAAAAACTTCAAAATTTTGAGACAGAATCACACCAAAGATTCCGAAACCCCATAGTTTCTGTCACCATAGAAATGTCTTGCTCAGAATGTGCCTATAGACTGAACTATAAGCCCTTCACTTGTTTGGCGATTAACTCTTCTCCATCATAAAAGAAAAAATTTCGGTCTTGTGTACCAAAGTTCGATGTCCCATATCATCCCAAGTAATTCGGTTCGTCAAACTGAATTTTCAGCTCGTCAAATTAAACTTTCGGTTCGTGTAACCGAACTTGTGCGGTAAATTGAACTGGCCAACTAAGTTCGGTCATACATACCGAACGTATTCGGTCACACGAACCGAAAGTTCAGTTCGACAAACCGTATATTTGGGACGATATGGAACACCGAACGTTCGATTCACATGACCGATTTTTTTTTTTTTTTTTTTTTTTTTTTTTTTTTTTCAGTGAGTTCCTATACTTGCGGTTTGATCCCAAGTATGAATAACGCGTCGCGTCGATCAAAAGGCTAATTCGGTCGATTCAATCGGCAAATCGGCTACGTTGCTCCTATTATTCTTGGCAGGATCTTTAAGCTCAATGATGCGTTTACATCGCTCCTGCTTTGCAGGTCGTTGAAGATGGGCGACAACCGGAAGCCGCCTACAATGTTGCCATCAGGTAGGAAAATGTCGGCATTTTACATACCATAAACCGCACCTGAATCTCGTTTTTGGGCGCATCTGGCAACATTGTACATTGTTAAAGCTAAGCTTCTGCCCACCCACAGCTGCACTTGTTCCAGTCCGCCGCGTCTGTGGGGCAAGGAGCTTGTACACTTGTAATAATTCGGGAGACGAAGTTTTGACGAACAGAGTGGCATGAAACGCAAAAAGAAATGAAAATTGGAAATTTCAATGGAGTATACTATGAAATTTCACGAGGCTGTGAAATATTTCAAATTTTTTAGGGGCTAGAGTATGCAACCCGCACTCAAACATACAAAAATAGAAGATAGTCACAATTTTTACATTTTGCGAAGCATGGAACGGAACTGGCATTTTTCAATATTTTTCAGAAATTTCTGAACTTTCACGAAATACTTCATGTGAAATTGCAAGATTTTATTTTTCATGGAATTTTTCCACCCTGTTGACGAAGGGGTGTGCCTCTTGGCCTCTCCACGGTTCGTTCCGTAGGGGCGCATTGTGGTTGGTGGCAATATTTTGGCGAATACCTACTTGAAAGGAGTTTTAATTTTGATGACGATGAAATTTTGTTTTCAAAATTAATACAATCTAAAGAAGATTGTGCCCTTGAAGAGAGCAATACACATCAGACGAACTTGTTTCACTTTGTCATTTTATCCAGTCCGTGGATTTCAGAATTAGGCCAGTTTTTTATCGATTCTCCTCTCTCTTTTAGTCCATCGGACAATATAATGGAAGATTCACAACCCCAAATTCCAGTGGCGTGGCATGCCTTGCGACATATCGATTGATCTTTCATTTAAACCTATGGAAAAGGATCGATAAACAGGGTGTTCGCAACGAAGGCCTTAATAATCGATCTCTTACCATAGCTTCAAATGGGGGAAATATCGATCATTCACGCCTCGCCACTGCCAAGAGTCATCAGCCGGGATCAAAGATTCGACTTCAATTTCAAAGGTCATGAAGTTGTAAAAAAGATAATATTTTCCCCTACATTTACATGCAGATCCTGTTCCTATACGTCAAAATTAGCAAAGATATCTCTTGTACCGAACAGTGTTAACTTTTATCTGAAATTTTTTTCTCACGGATGCGAATGTTTGCCCTTGCGTCTGGGTAAATATTACTTTGCATAATCGGTTGGAATCATCGTATGAAAGCAGGGATCGACCGTTTCTCGCTGACATTATTATAGCTGAATATTATCCGCGATCTGCTTTTCTGTTGGCTCTGCCGATCTTTTAACACCTCAGTGTTACTTGACTTGACCGTCAGGGGAAAAAATGAAAAATTGAGTGAATCTGCCTCTCTTTGTAAATGCAGCGGCTGATTTTAACTTCGTAAATACAGCGGCTGATTTTAACTTTGTAAATGAAGCGGCTGAGATTAACTTTGTAAATGCAGCGGCTGATCTTAACTTTGTAAATGCAGCGGCTGATTTTAACTTTGTAAATACAGCGGCCGATTTTAACTTTGTAAATGCAGCGGCTGATTTTAAAGAGTGAATCGTCATCTGCTCCGATGAACCCTAAGCTCTCCAAGGATGTCCTCATTCTATGGCTCATCAAGTAATCGGCTTTTTCGGTTTGAACATCGACAGTTTCACATGCAACTGCGGCCTTTCGCGCCGCGCAAAAATCTTGTGCCCACTGTGAGGATTGAACTCACGACCCCTGGTTTACGAGACCAGTGCTCTACCACTGAGCTAAACGGGCTCGATGGTCTCATCGAAGGACAGCAATAGAGTTTACCGAGGTGGGAGGATTCCGCATATTTTTCGTCGAAAGCTTAAGGCAATCTTATCAGAGTCTATTTTTCCGGTATGTGTGTGAATAAATTATCTGAATCTCATTAAAAACCCCATTTTTTGGTGCATAATTGCACGACACAGCAATTGGAGTTTTTATCCTTGAAGGAATCAAGCCAGTAGAATTAGTGTGCTCCACAGCTCCTTTTAACTTGATTGGTTCTTTCTAAAGTAAGTACGTCCAATTGGAACAAAAATAAAAGTAGTCCATTTACAAGGACCGTTTATAAATTAACATCAAACTTTTTATTAGATTTTTGTTTCATCCTTATCCTCTTTATTAGGCACTTAGAATTTCCAGGGTTGCCACAGTCACGGAATACCGGGAAAAACGGGAAATGCCAGGGAATTTTTAGCCAGGGAAAACCTGCAAATGTCACGGAAAATGACGAAAATGTCTGGGAAAATCATTGAGTCATCATTATTTGCTTTCTAGAAAGGTTTGACGTTTCGAACAACAAATTTGCCCGAAAACTATTTCTAATTATGTCTCTTTCACGATCCGACACATCTTCAATTGTCAGGGAATTTCACCAAAATGTTTCAAGGAAATGTCAGGGAATTTCATTTTCTAAATCCTATGGCAAGCCTGGATGTGATTTGGGGGAAATGGGAGGGGGAGAGACTGAACAATGCGTCACGCAACCTCAAATTTTGAAAAATCCCTTGATCCTCCTGTTAGAGTGATTTTCGTGCCGAACTTCATCGATAAGCCGACCAAAACAGGCTCCGCTGAAATTATGTAATATACAGGCCCCCCGGAAGGTGGGGGGAGGGGGAGTTGTGTAGGGGGTTAGCATCGCGGGAAGAACATACACAGGGTTGCCACGGTCGGGGAATACCGGGAAAATGTCAGGGAATTTTAATACCTCTGGGAAATTTTTTTAATTTACCCTTACTATAGCTTTGGAGAGTGGATTTGACGTTTAGAACAAAACATTTTTCCCTGAAAACTATTTCAAATTATGTCCATTTGGCCGTACGACGTAATTTCAATGGATAATTTGCATGCAAAATGTGTATTGCTTCATCTGAAAGTGCTTAAAGAGCTGAGTTCACAGTATTTTTTATAATTTTTTTCTAATATGGGAAATAGTATAAAAATAGATTCAAAAGTGAGAAAATGCACCGCCTGGTGACGTCATCTGGCGGCATTTCCCATTTAAACCCTTGTATTTCAGCAGATTAGATCATTTTGTCTTATGGACGTATTTTTGCCAAACGGAACTATGTGCACTATGGCGTGAGCCCTGTTGTGCATATATTCTTATGGGTCTCAAGGCTCATGTATTTTGGCACATAGTTCCTTCTTGCAGAAGTACGTCCATATCTTCTTCAAAATTGTTCAATTTATGAACCAAGGGTATCCTCCTGTTCAGGCCACTCAGTAGTTTCCAATTGAACACGAAATTCGTCAAATTTCAGACACCTACAAATCCTCCATTGTCAAGGAATTTCACTCAGAAGTGTCAGGAAAATCAGGGAAATGTCTGGGAATTATTTTTCTAAATCTAGTGGCAACCCTGATACACGGGCGATGTGAAGAGACGCACGCGACCCTGTTGTTTCTCGCGGGAATTAGGCGAAGACTTAAAGTTCGTGTCGAGTGGCGTTTCCAGGTCAGGAGTGTATAAAGTATATTTGTACGCGGAGACGCGTCGCGACGCCCGCCCGCAATCGACGCCGTCGACGCGACGCGACGCCCTGTCCACCCGCACGCGACGCTCGGTAAGCCGAGATCGTGATAGGTTAAACGAGTGGATCGTCTGCCGGCTGATTATTGGATTCAATCGACAAAACGATTGGAGAGTATGGATTCGATCGGCATGAATCGATCGAAAAATGAAAACGTGAATCGATCGAAACCGATTCGATCGGCAAATTATTAAAATTCGGTGTCGATTGATTATTCACGTTTTCATTTTTTGATCGATTCTTGTCGATCGAATCGACACCGGTTTTTTTAATAATTTGTCGATCGAATCTGTGTCGATCGATTCACGTTTTCATTTTTTGATCGATTCATGTCGATCGATTCATATCGATCGAATCGACACCGGTTTTTTTAATAATTTGTCGATCGAATCGGTGTCGAACGATTCACGTTTTCATTTTTCAATCGATTCATGTCGATCAAATCCATACCCTCCAAGCGATAGACAAAGACGTGGGGAGTATGGAGCGAGCCTAGCTGTCAGGGTTGCCTCAGTCAGGGAATAATGGGAAAACCGGGATATGTTAGGGAAAAATTGTTAATTTGCCTTTATTATCTTTGTAGAATGGATTTTCATTTTTGCCTGGAAAAGATTTCAAGTTTTGGCCTTTTGACCGCTTCGCATACCTTCAATTCTCCGGAAATTTCATTCAAGTGTGTCAAAAAAATCAGTAAGGTGTCCGGAAATTATGTCTAAATTCTGTGGCAACCCTGATTCAAAGGAAAATGGCCGAAACACAAATGCAAAATTGCTGTTGCTGCTGCTCATATTTCAAGCATGCCTGTAGCTTGTTGTTTGAAAATGTCAAGTTCTTGAGAACTTTTACTGTAACCGAGAAAAATCAAGGAAAATTCAAGAATTGAACTTTCTAATTGTAGGGACCTTAAATCCGAAGAGCACCATCATAGAACCAACAAATCAGCGAACAAAACCTACTTTTAGTCGGCGAACATGGTCATGCGTGTCAACGCGCCTGGATGCAACTATACGTGCTCTGTGGTCGTCCGTGTTGCATAAGCTAATAATTGAAGGCGTTTTGAGTTTCCTTTCCACATGGACAGACTTGCGCATCCGTGGCAGCACAGCAGCAACGCTCTTACATTGGGCTGATTATATATGAAATTGGTAGACAAAGCGATAAACAAAAAAGGTAAAAAAAATAGAGCCATCTTACCGGTTATAAGAATGGTTGTCATGAACGAAGGGAGAGAACGATGGACCACGAATGGGTTGCCCGGAGTTATCTGATTACTTTTCCGCCTTGTCCATTGCAAAAACCCACTTCCGCAAGTAGGATCGTTTCATTTTTCGTTCTTCTTCTTTTTCTATCGTTTTGTCCATCAATAATCAGCCAACTTAGTGGTCTGTTTCTAAACGTGAAGCTAATTTCAACCATTTCTGAAAGCGGAAAAAAATCGGATTTTTTTTTGTGTTTTACACCCAGCTTTAAAATTCAGCAAGTACCGATGTCCATCATCCGTGCTTTCACTACAACTCCTAAAATTTTTCAACAAAAATTGTGTTTATTCATTACGTCACTTGCAGTTACGTGCAAAAAATACCTTATTCGTGTGCCTTGAATAATTGATGCAGGCAGAATCGTTTGTGTTGATCACTGTGCGCCATCGTCCAGTTCTCGGGTCGCTAATAATGGAGAATCGATTTGTTTTCTCATGAGGCGTCTGAAATATGTTTGACAAATGAACACGGTGTTAATATACTGCTTGCTTGGAGAACAAGCTTACAAGACATCAAAACTGTCGGACCGACAAGCTTGGATTTACAAAGTTGTTTTACAGACTCGCGCATGTAATCTACCGACAAGACAGCATTTTAGAAAACCGTCCCATCCGTTCTCTGGCCTAGGAAGAATTAATACAATTTCTGTAGGCGCCCCCTCCCCCCCCCTTGCAATGTCACAAACTGAGATACGTGGTTTGGGAGTTTCACCGTCGACATCTATCTTCTTTATCAGAGGCGGATCCAGCAATTTGGCAACATCCGATTTCCTCCATTTAAACCAATGCTAAATAATCGATTCTTGTCGGAGCACCTGGCTCCTCCAAGAATCGATACATTTCCACAATTTTAAATGAAGAAAAGACAATGTTGCGAATTTGCCGGATCCACCAATGTTCTTTATCAATTCAAGAGACTTGTAAATACTGTTGATTTTCGCCAAAGGACTTCATTTTCATTTTCACAAACCCTTTTTGTATCTACTGGAGCGCAAAATACTGTAAAGAAAGACAAAGGTACACAGGCAGCCCAAAATGGAAATAGAAGAAGCAAAACAAGGAAACAGTAGAAACCAGGCTAAAATACATAAAAATACTCGGGATGTTTCGGTGTCTCACGACACCAAATACAGTAAATCCATAAAGTTGCACTGGAAAAAAACACATTGGATCTAGAGTCCAGACTCTTGAGAACATTGACAGGAAAAATGACTCTTGATTCAAGAAGATTTAAGCTTAAATCAAAAGGAAATCCGCTCAAATTAAGAGGCTTGGTTCTTGATTTAGGCTGAAATATGATTGAATCAAGAGTATTTCTTCTCGTCGATGTTTTTAAGAGTCTGGACCCTAGATCCAATGTGTTTTTTTCCAGTGTGCGAATCATTCTTTTTAAATTCACCCTCAACGGTTACTCATAAAGGAATCATCCTTATAAATTTCGTTCCTGCTCTTGCACCAAGTTTGCATTTCTATTATCCAACTTCGGAAACAAAGCCGTAAGAACGCCCTTCAACCCCCTCTACCCCCAGGGTCAATTACGAGACTTTCCAAGTGTGATACAGACCTTCCCTCGCTCAATTAGTCATATAGCGCCGGCCGCCTGAAAGCTCGCTCTCCGTTGAACTTTCCGCGTTGTGTCAACGGAGGATCATAAAAGTTCGGNGGGGGGGGGGGGGGGGAGGGTCGAGGGGGTGAAGGGTCTCTCGTCGGGTGAACGCGCGGCTTGCGCTCGCCTCGCCCTGGCGCGAGTAGTCAGTAATTATGTAGAAAATACGCGGGTAGGAAATTGAGCCCGTGAAAGCGGGGTTGCCAATCGGGGGTAGGGATATGTGGGATAATGCGCGGAAATGTGCACGGTTTGGCATCGGCGCGACCGAGGCTTCGAACTTGGGATCGAAAACGCGCGCCTTATGCGAACTTTGCAAGTCCGCGGTTATCTGCCCCGTTGCGACGTGGCTTCGAAAACTGCTTTTCTGAAGTCTTGACTGGACTTAACTTCGCCGTTCGGAAGTAGAAATTCTGGCTCGTTCTTTATAAACACGTACGTACTTACAGGAACTGGACCGCATTAAGCAGAAAGGAACCAAGTTACATCATTTATTACGTTTAATTGGGCAATTTAATTGTTTACATGAAAACGATCGTGCGGATTTTTGTGCAAACTTTAGTGAATTGTCTGCGTAGTACGAGGCAAATTCCTTAAAATTTTCAAAGAAATCCATGCAAAAGTTTTCTTGTAAAACATTAAATTGTCCGGTTAAATTTTGCAATTGTGGCTCGGTTCTTTTCTGCTGAACGCGGTCTAACTAATAGTACAGACGTTGTTTCTTAACTAAGCCAGAAATCGAAGTTGCGAATCGCAAAATGTAATCCAATTGCTCTGCCGTGTTACTTGTGTCGTGCTCACAGGCACCATTTATACTTAGTTCTTTTGAGCATCGATTTAATACGTCAAATAAGAATTCGGCGATTTTTGCCCTGGCGGTGTAGATCCAGGCGAATTATCTAGCTCCGAACCTTTGTCGAAGTTTGATATACCACAAGCAACTCTTTTAACTCCGCGGAGATCAAATTGCATACCCAACGAAATGAAGGAACTTTGAGCTGATCCGATGATTGGACCACTAGACTAGGTGCAAATTTCAGCATTATTTTCTTTCCAGCGGGCTGATTGTTGACATTGATAGACAAAGCTATAGACAAAGGAGACAAAAAGGATGTAGAGGGATCCTTTTGGTGGAAGCGGATGGTTGCGAGGGATAAAGGAAGTATAAGTAGTAGACAAACTAACAGCAACTCCCGAGAGACCCTTTAGTTAGTCCATCATTTTCTCCCCTAGTCCATAACAGCCACCCAAATTAACCAATAGGATCGCTCCACAGTCCCCATGTCTTCTTTGTCTATTGCTTTGTCTAACAATATCAACAATCAGCCCGCAGAAGAGGACATATTATAAAATTTTCACGGACTCTTTTCTCAACAACATTACAATTTCCCCAATCTTTCTTTTCCTAATCCCTAACGCCGACGCCGAGGATGTCAATGATTTTCCAGAAATATGGCAACTGACACGGTGTGTTGTGGTATCGCTATGACGGTGTCTACCCAAGCTCAAATATACAGTATAACTACACCTCGTATAATCACCGTAATTTGTCATTCTAGTATCGTTCATGCATCATGCCCAGTTTTTTCGCTGAACTTACCTTTCTCCCGGCCGTTGCAACAGTGCCTTCACTAACGTCCAGGTATTACGATTCACGTCCGTGAATGTAATACTACGAATATCCCGGTGGCGTGGCGTGCTTTGCGATGTATCGATTTATCTGTCATTGAATCCTTCGACAAAAGATCGATAGACATAATTGATTCTTTACTTCGAGAAAGAAACTCCAGCCGTGGAAGCCGTGCTTACGGGCTATATAGATATACCGTCCGCGTTCCGGGCTCAGAGGCCGAAAGTTCCGGGCGTAGCACCAGGAGAAATTGAAGCTACGGCTCTAGCACCCGGAACTTTCGGCCTCTGAGCCCGGAACGGATGGTAGGTCTATACAGCCCGTAACTAGTTTTTACAGTGCATGTTCGTGTGCAACTCATATTTGATAAAGGATGAATTATTGAAGCGTTAATTAAGTTTGTCGCAGAAAATTCTTTAGAATTTATTGAGACGAATAGGAATATTATCGAAACATTCTGATAAATTCTGAGTCGATTTTTACCAACACTTCAATGAAAAGAAATCTCGGGACATCGCGGTTGTCTTACACAGTTTTACAAGCATTTTTCATCAAAGTCAGTTCCAATGATGTCAAATGCATTTTTAATAAGAATCATTTTTGGTGTTCTTGCGCTGCGCTGGTCATGAAATTTCGTCGGTCGGGAAAGTGTAAACAGCTCGGCGATGCGCTATTAGAAGACAAAAAATCTCCGTAATACATTTCGTAAACTCTAACCTGTAATCCTGCATCCTCGTATGCGCCTCTAGACATGAAACTTCAACCATATTTCGTAATCAGCGAAGCCTCTTTAGCTCAGTGGCAGAGCACTGGTCTTGTAAACCAGGGGTCGTGAGTTCGATCCTCATAGGAGGCAATTATTTTACGTTCATAGGCCTTTCAATCGATGAACTATCTTGAAATCATATTTTCTGACCCCTAACGCTTTATAAAGTCTCACGTACTTTTCGCTCACAGTTTTTTTGGTTGTAGATTTTTCGCTTGTTAAAATAATGACGGAAAATCAGGAATAAAATAAATTTAAAAAACTAATAAAATTTGTCTTCCAAATCTGAAGTTTTGAACCCTTTGTATCCTGTTAAGCCTATTTTAATCAACACCAAATTGACTCTAGGGCCTTGGAGATCTTGCTCCTGGCCGCTACGCGACCCAACCCCCCGAAAACGCTTCCTGGATCATTTTCAAAAGTTCAGAGAAAACTAGCGTATCTAGAGGCTCTTACTCGCAAAAATAATACTATAATTTCTTCGAATTTTATTGATTCGAATTTTTGGAGTGCACCAATTATAAGTTATCACACACAAGGGTGATGTGGGGGGGGGGGGTTAATGTGACAAAACGACTGCCCCCTGTGAGGATTGAACTCACGACCTCTGGTTTACAAGACCAGCGCTCTACCACTAAGCTAAAGAGGCTTCGATAGAGGTCTAATTCGGAGCTCTTTTGTTGAGACGTAGCAGGGAGGAGCACTCATGCGTAGTAAGAAAGAGAAAACGCCTGAAATCGTTGCTTATCTCAAAATATTTCTCGCGTCTCAGCTAATGGAAAATGAACTTTCAATAAATTGTACTAGTCATTTAGCGTTATGGGCTGATTATTTAAAATCCGGAACGGTATTGTTATAAAAAAAATCATAATAAAAGCATGAGAAGTTACAACAACATTATATAAATGTTCATTTGATATAAAAGACCCATATATTTCATAAATTTTTGAGATTTTCGGAAAAATTTTTCGTGGAATTTCACGATTTTAATCTCTGTTAATTGAGAGGAACAGTGGTTTATTATATTTTTCTATTTTCCTTATTTTATTTTTAACTCTATCAAATCTATTTTTGAGCGCATTTTTATCGTATTCTGTAATTTGACTCCATATTGCAGCAAGGACCAAGGAGCATCTCTCCGTAAAAGTACCCCTCTTTTTTTTTTTTTTTTTTTTTTTTTTTTTTTTTTTTTTTT
>NW_017549178.1:5192837-5203792 GCF_001854935.1 Bemisia tabaci
CCCCCCCCCCCCCCCCCCAAAAAAAAAAAACAAAAATGTCTTTTTCCAGATTTTTTCACTGCGGATCCCTTCCCCCCTTCCCCCTAAGATAAAATTCTGACAACGCCACTGCGCTACATGCGACAAAATTACACTTTTTTCTCTACAAATTAAAATGTTTTCAAAAACCGATTTTACTCGGTTTAGTATAATCGGTTTTTGAAAAAAAATTTAATTTGTGTAGAAAAAAGTGTTCATAGTGCCGATAAAGTGTTGGTTAAATTGTGCAGTATGCTACGATATAGTGACAACTAGACTTTCTGATTTCTTTTGAAATTTCTATCGTCATCTCACGGTTTAGCTGGCTCTGTTCACGTGCCGCAACGCGAGTCCCGAAGTTTTTCAATCAAATCGAGAGTTACTAAGGCCCTCGATCAATCAACCCCGTCAAGGTCAGTGTCAAATCAATCCCGATTAGTTTTTGATTCGTTCGATTTCCGTCTAGACCTCTGACGTTACCTCACGCGGCAGAATCGCGGATAGCCTCCTCGCCGTGGGAAAACGTCGTATGAACCCTCGGACGTTGCTAATCTCCTCCCTAAAATACTAATTTTTCGAAAACTCATCAAATTTTTAGATACGAGTAACTTTAGATTAACTATCAAAAATTCGTCACGCTCTGCTCTCCTCGCTATCACACACGTAAAAATTAAATTGCTGATTTAAAAATTTAATTACTAAAAAAAGTGATTACAATGTTTCAATGTAGATTTTGCAACAAAAAAAACGCCGTTTTAACCACCTCCGTGGTTTTACAGCTTACAATAGTGGTTAAAGTAGTATTTTTTTTTTTTTTTTTTTTNTTTTTTTTTTTTTTTTTTTTTTTTTTTTTTTTTTTTTTTTTTTTTTTTTTTTTTGGGTGAAATCTACGTTGAAATATTGTAGTCACTTTTTCTAGCAATTGAATTGTTACATCAGCAAGCAGAGCTGAGCTACTCTAATACGAACATATTTCACGGAGAAAAAAATTTCGTGCATGGGATCGGAAGTTGAGGTCATATGGATCTCTGAAGTTTTCGGATTACGCATCCGAAAACTTAAGGTCCAACTGCCGAAGTTCGGGTCAAACATCTGGAGTACTTCTGTTGGTACCGGAGTGCTTCAGATGTGTGACCCAAACTTCGGCAGCTGGACCTCAAGTTTTCGGATGCGTGATCCAAAAAATTCAGAGATCCATATGACCTCAACTTCGGGTCCCACGCACGAAGTTTTTTTTAGAGCTTTCCCGCTTGTTTGAATTTTAGTCAAGAGCTTCGTCCGTGTAAATATGGCAACAATGGAATAGTCATACGGCGTTTTCCCTTATATCAATCCAACAGAAAATAATCGGAAACGGAACCGTGTTTTCTCCCTCGGCTCAACCGGATTTCCTCTCTCATTTATTTTGCAAACCCGCGGATCCGACCGCGTAATCAATTTCGCCCTTCGCGAATTCGCCGACGAAGGGAAGCGGAAAGGTAACCCCGACCCCTTTTCGTTCTCCCCCTTCGCCTTCGAGTGTGAAAAGGTATGTAAATGAAGCATGAACGTCTTGATTTTGCGGCCTAGTCGTCCTCGCGATGCTACGCCAACAAGTTGAACATGCTTATTTTAAGATGGGCCCTAGGAGATAGTGCCATCATGCAGTCCATAAGGCTCATCTCAAAGTGGAGATGTTCCCTTCCAGAAACGACTTCCCCTAGGGGTTGTTGTTTTCTCTGTCTTTCTGCTCCGCTTTTGTGCGCATTTTGAGTTATTTCGCACGGAAAACAAGCCATAGGTGCATCAGTTTGGCCTTGTTGCGGTGCTTGTCACTTGAGGAATTTGCATTAATTATCCTAAATAAATATTACATTTACATTTAGTCTGCTAGAAAATTAGGAACATTGTGAAATGTCGAGCTGTTTTAAATATTTTCACGAGAAAATACACTAGAAAAAATACCCATTCCGGCCTTGGAAGCCGTACTTACGGGTTATATAGACATACCGTCCGCGTTCGGGCTCAGAGGCCGAAAGTTTCGAGTGTAGTAGGTAAGGCCAAGGCTCTAGCACCTGGAACTTCCGACGTCTGAACTCGGAACGGATGATATGTCTATATAGCCTGTAACTATTTTTCAGTGTAGGCTCTGTTGTAAATGCTTGTCATTTTCCAACTACATTAAAAATAAACGCCCCCCAAAAACGATAAATGGGACGAAATTCCGCTGAATAGAAAAACCAATGCAAAAACCATTATGTTTACCATGATATGATTCATGAAAATCATGGGGGAAGACGTCCTATAAAAAAAAAAAAAAAAAAAAAAAAAAAAAAAAAAAAAACCTTTAAAATTGAGGTATCGATACCACCTCTGTTGATACGTAATCAAATTTTTTTTCAGGAACAAGCCCGTGATTTACGCACAAAAAGAACTTTTTTTTTAACGTCTTCAGACGCCTTTTTCCCTCCTCCTGGCAACAGCGCTCCCATTTCGCGGAGATGACTCAATCAGCGAGGGAAATCGAACTAATGATAGGTGTCAGCGCATCCCAGCATCCCCCCACCCCCCGCCACACAGCGGCAGGTGTCAATGAAAGTGCGTGTTGTATCGTACGTGTGTATGTGTGCGCTCGCGAAAGCTGCATCCACGGCTCGGCCGTCAAAAACCAGACCGCGATTTTTCGACTCGCCACGCGGCCACCCTTCAATTACACACCTCCTAAGTCAAAACAACATATATCCTCCAGGATTCCAGTTCATCTTAGGTTGCTTTTCCAACCATCCCGTCGCGTAATTTACATTACTTAGGAAGACAGCAGTAAGTGCACCTCGCGGTTTGAGTCGCGGTTGGCGTGTGACGAGGCGTGTGACGAGGCTCATCATGGGGTGCTACTTACTGCTGGTTTCCGTTGCACGGCGGCGGCGCTATCGCTATTTTCATCGGTCGTCCGTCCGGTCCAATCATCGCGAAAGTTCGCGCCGAAACATCCATCGCCGTCGCAAAAGCTACTCGCTCCACTCGCACGAACGAGTTTACGCGCTTTAATTACTGATTTATAGATTGACGGGTGTTTGGATTGGGTTCTTGGAAGAGTGAGGGATTCGCGATATTACTGACCAATTCTTCGTGGATTTTCGCCGAACGAAATGGAGATGTTGCATGTGTGAGGAATTTGCGATTTGACTGCTGATTCTTATGTCAAAGTTCGCAAGAAACACGATGTGGCCACTGGTGTTCTCTGAAATTAACTCCCAAGCTCAAAAAGAACTCTCAAGTTGAGGCCAAAATGGAGGGAATATCCCACGCTATCCTGAGAGTCCACGTCTATATCAAGACAAACTCTCAATGCGAAGATAGGGAGCAAATACATTAGCAGTGACGTCGTGTTTTCAGTTTTAAAGTCCCCAAATAAAGTGGCAGCCCTGTCAAGTTATTTGCTCCCTATCTGTGCATGGAGAGTTTGTCTGGATGTAGAGGTGGACTCTCAGGATAGCGTGGGAAATCCCCATCCCCTCCATTTCGGCCTCAACTTGAGAGCTTTTTTTGAGGTTGGGAGTTGATTTCAAAGACAACCAATGGCACCATCGTGTTTCTCGCGAACTTTTACATACGAATCAATGGTCAAATCCCAAATTCCTCACACATGCAACATTCCATTCTTCGTGGATTTTTCGCGGAACGAAATTATGCTTTTGGTGTTGTTTGAAATAGAGTACGAAGTACCTACATGGGAAGAGTATGGACTCGTCGAAGTTAGAGTACCTTATAGAGAGAGTATGGACAACTCGGTTTATGTAGCTCATAGGTCCCAAAAAGGCGACAACGTGAGAAACGGAAATCACTAGTAAAGTGCTGCTGCCAACCTATGCATTTGAAAGATTAATCAATATGTCCGATAGCGCATTGTAAACAAGCGTTTTTAAGGATTAAGGCTTTGAAACTGAGAAATGTTATGCAAAATCAAAGTTTTATACGTGCTTTTATAATTTTTGATCAGTGCACCTACTCTCGGAGTTTGAATTAGTACCACTGGATAATTCGAGTGCATAGGTTGGCTGCCTTTTTGGGCCCCAAGAGCTACTTACATGACCTGGTCAAACCTACCCTCCAAAGTTTCGAGTTGTCCATACTCTCCCTATAAAGGCACTCTAGTCGAAGTATGTGTCTTTAAGGGACCAAGAGGGCAGCCAACCTTCCAACACGAAAAAAAAAACTCCACAAATAAATGGTATTGAAAAAAAAAAAAAANAAAAAAAAAAAAAAAAAAAAAAAAAAAAAAAAAAAAAAAAAAAAAAAAAAAAAAACACAGCAGGAATGTTTTCGACTTTGAATCATTCCCCATAGTCCTCCTCTCGGAATCATGCATCGCCACCGACACGAAGTTACGAAGCTCCGCGGTTCGGATTCAACGAGGGCACCCGGGGAGGGGGTGTTGCCCCCTCTTTAAGNGGGGGGGGGGGGGGGGGGAGGACGCGGACGGCCCTCGCGTGATTCCGAGTGAAAATCCTGGAAGCGGCGATCCATCAACAGCAACAGCCACAGCGGCGGCGGCTAATGACCACACGTCATAACACATAACAATTGCGCCATCGCATTGTGCATGAGCAGGTCATCGCCACGCCGCGCATCGCCATGCCAGGACCTCGCCTCACTTTCCGCGGCATATATTTGTATCGGTTGTTCTTAAAAGGACTTAAGCGCCGAAAAATATCGCATTTGAGTCTATGGTGGTTCGGTACCAGCGGGGCGATTATTGAAATTGATGGACAAAGCTATAGACAAAGAAGACATTGGGAGTATGGAGCGATCTTATTGGTTCACATGGTTGGTTCTTATAGACAAAGTGAAGAAAATGATGGACTAACTGCCGGGTCTTCAGTGGGTTGCCGTTAGTTAGTCCATTACTTACGTCCTATGTCCATTGCCACCACCTGCTTTCACCAATAGGAGCCCTCCAAATCCCTTTTGTCGTCTTTGTCTATAGCTTTGTCTATCAATTTCAATAATCGTGGATGATCGATTATCGAAATTTCCCCATTCGAAGCTCTGGCAAAGAATGGAGATGTTGCATAGGTGAGGAATTTGCGATTTGACTGTTGATTCTTACGTAGAAATTCGCGAGAAACACGATGGTGCCTCTGGTTTTCTCTGATATCAACTCCCAAGCTCAAAAAAGCTCTCAAGTTGAGGCCAAAATGGAGGGGATATCCCACGCTATCCTGAGAGTCCACCTCTACATCAAGACAAACTCTCCATCCCAAGCATAGGGTGCGAATACATTAGCAGTGATGCCGTGTTTTCAGTTTTGGGGTCCCCAAATAAAGTGGCAGCCCTGTCAATGTATTGGCTCTCTATCTTTGCATGGAGAGTTAGTCTTGATGTAGAGGTGGACTCTCAGGATAGCGTAGGATATCCCCGGCCATTTTGGCCTCAACTTGAGAGCTTTTTTGAGCTTGGGAGTTGATTTCGGAGAGAACCAGTGACACCGTCGTGTTTCTCGCGAACTTTTACATAAGAATCAATGGTCAAATCGCAAATTCCTCACACATGCAACATCTCCATTGATTATTAAGGCGTTCGTCATGTTTATAGATCATTTTCCAATTGGTTGAAAGGACAGATCAATCAATACATCGAAATACACGCCGCGCCACTGATTAATGTTCTGAGCGATCACAAAACAGAAATCAGGTTGACAACAGTTTGGATTTTAACTCGTCTTTTAAGTTCAATCTACTCAAAATCATTCGGATTATTGAAGTGTACCAATTATGTTTTAACTAATTAGGGGCCTCTGTGACAAAACGACTGCCCCCTGTGAGGATTGAACTCACGACCTCTGGTTTACAAGACCAGCGCTCTACCACTAAGCTAAAGAGGCTGAGATATGGGTTTGTTTTCGAGCTCTTGTGTTGAGACGTTGCAAGGAGGAGCACTCGTGCGTAATAAGAGAGAGAAAACGCCTCACTGGAAAAAAAACACATTGGATCTAGAGTCCAGACTCTTGAATACATTGACCAGGAAAAATACTCTTGATTCAATGAGATTTAACCCTTTCCGGTCCGCGGCAGTTTTCCACGGCCGTCGTTAAGTGAGGTTAAGGTAGCAGCGATGTTGTCAACAAAGACAGTGGTTTCCAAAGGCTCCACCAGAGGCCGCCACTTGCTGGAGCAGTCGAATATACCCGATATCGGGCCTGCACAGAAGTTCAAACTTTTGGGCGTCTATATCCGACATCGGACCTAAACGCGTTATTTTTCACGGCGAATATATCCGACATTGGACCGGAAAGGGTTAAGCTTAAATCAAAAGGAAATCCGCTTAAATTAAGAGGCTTGGTTCTTGATTTAAGCAAAAATCTGATTGAATCAAGAGTATTTTTTCTTGTCGATGTTTTCAAGAGTCTGGACTCTAGATCCAATGTGTTTTTTTCCCCAGTGCTGAAATCGTCGCGTATCTCAAAAAATTTTCGCGTCTCATTGTCAGCTGATGGAAAATGAACTTTTAATAATCCTCTATCTATCGGAATTTCCCCATTTGAAGCTACGGCAAAGAATCGATTACTAAGGCGTTCGTTGCGAACGCTATGTTCATAGATCACTTCATAGGTTGAAATGGCAGTTCGATCGATATCTCACAAAGCACGCCGCGTCATTGATCGGCACTGCTTAAGCCCGTGAATTTTCGCTCCTCTTTTTTTTCGAAGAAATTTCAAAAAAAACAAGCCAACTTTATTGCTTGACGTTTTACAGAATATTACACTGAAAAAATATTCTCGGCGTTTTTACCAAGGTCCGTTGGTACCTTTACCATCTCACTTATTTTACCAATTATTGGTAATTTTGCCAAGACAGACTGGTAAGCTTACCTAAAAACCGGTATTTTTACCGTTTTTTTCAGGTAAGAATACCACTTTTATTGGTAATCAATTCCCGGTAACTTCGCCATTTTATCTCGGTAATTTTACTACAGTCGATAAAAAATATTGGCGTTTTTACCAAGGTCCAGTAAAATTACCGAGAAAGCTCATTAATTTTACCGAGATTCTCGGAAAAATTACCAATTCCGTAAATGGTAATTTTACCAAGAAAAAACTGGGATCAAATAGAACCCTGAATTCTTGGTAATTTTACACTAACCGGTAAACCGGTCTTTTCTTAGTAAATACACCGAGATTTTTTTTTCAGTGTATACCAACAGAAAGGAACAATCTAGGAAGTTTTCATAGCTGATGGTGAACTGCGCGAGGGGCTTCCGCCCTAAATTTTTAAATCGACCTAAAAATAAACTGCGGTCGGCATCTTTTTTCCGCGAAACGATTTTACGGGGAATCGGAGGAAAATTAATTAACTCCCGGCTCGACGGCGACGCGACGTCTCGGATTGCAGTTCTCGTTAATAATCGATTTTCGATATTTCCCCATTTGAAGCTGTGGCAAAGGATCGATTATTAAGGTGTTCGTTGCGAACACTCTGTTTATCGATCCTTTTCCGTAGGTTTAAATGGCAGATCAAACGATGTATCGCAAAGCACGCCACGCCACTGGTCTCGGATTGCGCTAGGGATGACATGCCTGGACCAGCGTTCGTCGAAACTGAGTCAGCTGGGACGGCCATACGACCGGACGCAATTTTTCCGGGTGAAATTCGAGGCACGTCGAGGTGCAAAACACCGTAAAAAACCAACACGGATGTTGTCAAACGAATGATTTTTCCCTCTTTCTTTTAGACAAAATATCAGTGAAGAATTAAAGCATTTATAAGTGACATACCCAGGGTGTCTGCACTGTTGAAAATCCCGGCCCGAAATTCACGCTTACTCAGTTGCTATTTTGACCACCGGTTGTTACCCTGAGTGCATGGATGCGGCGCGAATTTCGCGCTATGGCAGGAGTGAAAATCTAACAGGCAATTTCAAGAATTCCAAGCCCTATAGGCCCTGTCTTTTCATATTCACTAACCCTCCTCTCTTCAGGAACGTCATGGTTCCTGATTTTCTAAAAACTTTTTAGGTCCTGGAAAAGTTTACTGAAATTGCCTTATACCTTAATCAACTTTAACGGTGTGACATGACTCCGACAGGTTTGGAGGACCCCCCTAAAATAAAATTGAGACTTAAATGTTTCAGGGTTGCTACATTCAGGGAATACCGGGAAATGTCATTTAATGTTAAAAAGTCAGGGAAAATGACGAAAATTTCACGGAAAAATCGTCGAATCACCTTCATATGCTTTCTCGAGTGGGTTTGACGTTCCGAACAACAAATTTTGCCTGGCTGAGAACTATTTCCAACTATGTCTTTTTAACAATCTGGAATTTTTTCAATTGTCAAGGAATTTCACTCAAATGTGTCAGGGAGATCAGGAAATGCCAGGGAATTTCATTTTCTAAATCCTGTGGCAACAGTAACAGGAGCACCCTGATTTGCCTCCTGTTTTGGGTTTTCGGAAATTTTCTGTTGTTTCCCGGTAACACATATCCTACGGAACTCCATCTGGCTCTGATAATGATATACTTTTTTAACGAGGGGCCGATACATTTTCAACAACGCGGTAAAAGAGGTGGGAAATAGGGGGAAAGGGTTCCGCACGGGTGAGCGGGCTCCATGCGAGACGGAGGATCTTGATAAGGAGGCGCGATGTTCAAAACTCGGTAACGCACTTCGTGGGAGTAGGCTAAGCTCAACGTTGTCCCGTTTCTCTCGTAGCACTCCTCCCTCTTTCCTATTGAAAACAAAATGAAAAAATATAAAGAATGGAGCTCATTTTAACAATTTATAATAGTACTCAGGGTATTGGCATAGTCAGGGAATGGACCACTAGACAAGGTACGAATTTAAGCATTCTGATACATGTTTCCTAGTCAGATTTTTACGTAGAGCACGATTCGCACAACGAAAATTACTGAAACCAACTTCTAACGAAGATATTAACGTTTTTATTTCACATTGGTTAAGAGGAATTTGAACTGCCCGCTCACGAGAAACTCAAAGCTCTATACGTGAGTCAAATCGCGCACTACAACGGTTTCAGCAAGCTTCTCAGTCGAGCAATGTTCATTTCCCACCATGTGATGTTCAAACTATAAGAAATTTGCTATAGCTGAGCCAAAGCGTCTTGATTGAGGTTGCCAGATTTGTATATCGTAGAGACTGTCATGATAACGTTTAGCGCACGATGTGAATCACGTAGAGCGTTGAGTTTTCATGAGCGGGTGGTTTCAATTCACGCATCAAGAATCATTAAATCTCTTCGTAAGGAGTTGATTTCGGTAATTTTCGTTGTACGCATCGTGTTTTACAAGAAATTTTATTATGAAACATGTATCAAAATGCTGAAATTCGTACCTTATCTAGTGGTCCATACTCGGAAAATGTTGTGAAAAAATGTTGTGAAATATACGAAATGTTGTGTAGGCTGATGGTAGCCGAATGGCTGAAAAGCTGCCCTACAAATAAAATATATACTACGTAAGTAGCCAGACTCTTATCAATTCCTTGGTTAGCACAGGGATATTAACCCGGTCTCCTAGTTATTAGTCGAAAGGAATTGCTATTATTACAAGCAATGCTTGTTTACTTTACGAATACTTGGAAAACCGGGAATTTTAAAAAATCAGGGAAAACCCGACATTGCCTGGGAAAATTACGGAAATGTCAGGAAAAGATTGTCAAGTCACCTCTATTTGCTTTTTAGACTAGGTTTGACGTTTCAAACAAAAATGTCAAATGTCAAGAAAATGACGAAAACGTCACGAAAAAATTATCAAGGCACCTTTGCTTGCTTTTTAGTATGGGTTTGACGTTTCGGACGACAAATTTTACCTGAAAACTATTTATAATCATGTCTCTTTAAGCAGCTGGCACATCTTCAATTCTCACGGAATTTCACCAAAATGTGTCAGGGAAATCAGGGAATTACATTTTCTAAATTCTGTGACAACCCTGTTCTTACCATAAACATTCAATGCGTTTTCTTGTAACTTTAGAATTTCCATGGGACGGATTCCCAGTATATATATTTTTCCAATCTGGTTAAGTTCCCTGTATTTCCGAGATTTCTGAGAGCTCTAGCGGAAGAAGGTCAGCCTGTCAATGAACGGAGAAAAGCCGGCGCGGCGGCGGGCGCGACGACAACTCGTGCAAACACGACTCATTGTCAGCGCCAGCCGCGCTGAAAAATTAATGACGGCGCGACACCGGCACTGCCGTGCTGAGGAAAAACGCCGTATGAGCCTTCGAGAGTTGCCAAATTTCCTCCGATAAAATGTTCATCATTAAGGAAAGTTATGAATATTCTTCCTTCAAATTCTCAGGATCTTTAGGTAAAATTATGAGCTAAAGTATCCGAAAAATTGGGAGGAAAATATTCATAAATTTACCAGGAAATTCGCGTTTTATGAAAGGAAATTTGGCAACGCATGGAGGTTTATACGGCGTTTTTCCTTAGCACGGCAGGGCAGCTCCCGGACTCTCAGCACCGAATCCATGCTCATTGTTGGATTCCAAATTGCAGTTGAAATGGAGACGAGATTTGCTGCAGGTTCATCCATGTGAATATTACAATACACGGAGTCGTAATGTAATGTAATGAAGTGAGCTGGCGTCATTTTCTGCAGGCTGATTGTTGAAATTGATAGACAAAGCTATAGACAAAGAGGACTAAGGCTATGGCGGGAGCCTATTGGTGGAAGTGGGTGGTTGCGATGGATAAAAGAGGTAGGTAGTAGACTAACTAATGGCAACTCACGAGAGACCCTTTAGTCAGCCATCATTTTCTCCCTCAGTCTGAGAACCACCCAAATTAACCCTAAGGATCGCTCCATACTCCTAATGTCTTTTTCATCTATCACTTAGTCTATCAATTTCAATAATCAGCTCGCTGATCGACAAGTTCCGAGTTCGGTGTGCGTCGAAATTCGGTCACCTTTTCGACGAAATTTCGATGAGCTATGGTT
>NW_017549178.1:5213227-5363849 GCF_001854935.1 Bemisia tabaci
GATTTATTCGTCAATCGTCATGCGGCGATTGATCAACTTATTTCCTTTCACATTAGTTGCCAAATTTAAGAATTCGAATTATTCGTCAATTGTCTTGGGACAATTGACGATTTATTTTTTTCGAATTAGTTGCCGATTTTCTCACTCGATTTATTCGTCAATTGCCGGGGGGCGATTGATCAAATTATTTGTCTCCGGATTAGTTGCCAACTTTAATACCCAAATTATTCGGTCCATCGAAATGTTAGTCGATTTAATTGCGTCAATTTTTCGCCCAACTCTGATACGGCGTTCTTCCCGTAGCACGGTAGGGCAGCTCCCGCACTCCCAGCTCCGAATCCATGCTCATTGTTGGATTCCGAATTGCAGTTGAAACGGAGACGAGATTTGCTGCAGGTTCATCCATGTGAATACTACAGAGAGTATATTGAGTTTAATTTAATCCCACGGAGAAAAAAACTTCGTGCGGGGGACCCGAAGTTGAGGTCATATGAATCTCTGAAGTTTTTGGACCACGTATCCAAAAACTTTAGGTCCAGCTGCCGAAGTTCGGGTCAGACATCTGAAGTACACCGGTACATACCGAAGTGCCTCGATGTCTGACCCAATGTCGGTAGCTCGACCTCAAGTTTTCGGATGCGTGATCAGAAAACTTCCGAGATTCATATGACCTCAACTTCGGGTCCCATGCACGAAGTTTTTTTTCTCCGTGTGCATGGAGTGAGCATATGTTGTGGAGACGTCATGTTCTGGTCGACGAGTTACGAGCCCGGCTTGCGCCGAGATTCGGTCACATTTTCTTTACATTTTCGATCCAAAATAGACCACTAGACAGGGTACGAATTTCAGCATTCTGATACATGTTTCTTAAACAAAATTTCACGTAAAACACGAGGCGCACAACGAAAATTACCGAAATTAACTCCTTCCGAAGATATTTAATGATTCTTGATGCGTGAATTCAAACCACCCGCTCACGAAAACTCAAAACTCTACGTGATTCACATCGCGCGCTAAACGTTATCATGACAGTCTCTGCTATATTAAAATCTGGCAACCTCAATTTTGACGCTTTGGCTCAGCTATAGCAAATTGCTTATAGTTTGAACAACAAATGGTGGGAAATGAACATTGCTCGATTGAGAAGATTGCTGAAACCGTTGTAGTGCACGGTTTGACTCACGTAGAGCTTTGAGTTTCTTGTGAGCGGGCAGTTCAAATTCCTCGTAACCAATGTGAAGTAAAAACGTTAATATCTTCGTTAGGAGTTCGTTTCAGTAATATTCGTTGCGTTAATCGTGTTCTACGTGAAATTCTGGTTAAGAAACATGTATCAGATTGCTTAAATTCGCACCTTGTCTAGTGGTTCATTGTGATGTATATTGGGTGAAAATTCATTACATCCTTGTTTACATCGGATGACCTATCGCCAGGGATGGAAAGTGAAATTTCAAGAAGCTCGAATTAATTTCACAAAATTTGAAATTCACTCATTTTTTCGGAATTATTAAGTGAACCTTTGGAGATCTGGAAGCGTTTCAAATGGTTTTCCTGTTGATGCGGCAGTATCATGCTACCCTACTGAATTGCTATAACTGAAAGGGGGGGAAGGGGGGTACATAACGGACTTTAGAGAGAGAAGCCCCAACCTAAACCGAAGAAAAGAAAACATTAGTAACTCGTGCATGTTATAGGCTTGGGGTGGAAATTCACTATTCATTGAAAACACTTATCACTCACCAATTTTAAAAATGAATTAAATTCGATCGCGAAAATTCGCTTTTCCTAGTATCAGTTGGACTGTAATTTGCAATGTGGAACCATAGATTCTGGCCCGGTTTAAAAACAACGTATGTGCCATTGGTCTCCCTATGCACGTAAGTGTTTTCTCAGATGAGCCAGAATTTATAGCTCCAAATTGCAAAATGCAGTCCAGTTAATCCAAGAATGGCGGGCTGATGCAGGAACTGCATTCTCCATCCTATCGCTTCGCTACTCGTGGTGAGTTGTACCGTGATGACGTCGAAAAAAGTGACGTCATACACTCCTCGAGCACCCACCGTCCCCACCCTCACGCTACCCTCCTAATAAGAAACAGCTCGATTCCAATGGAAACCTTACGTAGATCCGCTGTTTATGCTTAAGAGGGCATAGCGCGCTCGGGTACAATGACTCATCCATCGACTTAACCCCACATAACACTCGCTCATCGATCTGAAGCGCATACTGCCCGCGACGTCACACAGTGGGGTGAGTCAGGACGTCGTCCGGTCGACAAAAAGACAAAAGGCGCAAATTGCTCTTTCATCAGGAGAATTTGGGAATTTCTAACTGAAAATCACACTGAATTTTCCTCTGATCTTGTGAACAATTAGAAAAAATGTCAACGAAACTTGCGCAGGTGCATTCTGGTGCTAGTAGAAAAATTAATTTTTCTCTTCAATTTTGCACTCTTACACGGTGCCACAGTCAGGGAAACCCGGGAAATGTCAGGGAAAATGACGAAAACGTCAGGAGTATTCTTTAAATCACCTGCATTTGCTTCATAGAATGGGTTTGAGATTTTGAACAAGAAACTTTGCCTGAAAACTATTTTCAATTATGCCCTCTTAACCATCCGTCAGATCTTCAACTGCCAGAAAGTTTCACCAAAATGTGTCCGGAAAATCAGGAAAATGTCAGGGAATTTCATTTTCTAAATTCTGTGGCAACCCTGATCTTAGAATAGAGTTACGTTCCTTCGTCCGGGGGGAACGAGGTTTTTACATCGTGAGGACAGGAACTCATAACTCCCATTGAAATTCAAAACGTGACGAACCAAACAAAAATATGCAACTTTAGTCAAAATTTCATAGAAAATTCGTTGGAAAGGGGGTGGATCGAATTGCCACAGGTCAAATATAATAGAAAAAAAAATTAAAAAATTCCGTCTCTCACTTGCGGTATTTTTTTTAAACTTTACTACAAGGGAGGAACGGAGTTTTTTTTAAAAAAATGTACCAAAATTTCATGTCCTATCTCTCCGGAAAGCTCGCCCCCGTGTGTGCCTTCCGCGACGACAAAGCGGAAAGAGACACTTGTTAAGGAGGTCAGGGAACCCCCGTCGACAGATCGCCGCCCGGAAAATGTTAGACCGTATTCGTTTGAATATTATTCAGTTCGATTCGGCAACATAAACAACGTCACAGTAGCGGAATAGGGGAGAAAGCAGGGAGCCGAGCCCGCTCCCCAATTTGTTGCATTTTTTTCCTCTTTTTTTTTCGTCGATGGTTTTTTCCCCGGTGTTATGGAGATAACTGTACTCGCTCTACGTGCGTGGCTTGCAATAGGGAAACTTGGGCTCCAAGAATACCGGTAGTGTTTCGCTGATGTCGGATCGTTCGCTAAAGTTTTCGCGGAGTATTTTGACCGCGTTTACCAGGAAGGAATAATGCCATATCAGGTGTTCAGGGTGTCTACAAGTCCGGAATTTCCGGCAAGTCCGGAAAAAGTACTGCTTTTTTAAGGACGGTCCAGAAGTACTGAAAAAGTGCGGATGTTCCGCAAGGAGGTCCGGAATTTTTTTCATTTGTGAGTGAGAAATTCAATTTTTTTGAATTTCGTCAAATGAAGGCACTGAAAAAGTACTAACTTTTTCTATTGAGCGCGGTACAGAAATTCTTGGGAAAGTATTGAAAAAGCACTTTAAAAGTACTGATTTTTGGCCAGCCTCTTTTAGTAGACACCCTGATGGTGTTGCCAAATCTAACTTGGCAATTTAATTTTTTACGTGAGAACATTTGCACGGATTCTTTTGAAAATTTTAGGATTAGAAATTAGCCTTGCCTTGTGCAAAAAATTCATCGAAATTTGCTCCAAAATCCGCACTACTGTTTTCATGTAAAAAATTATATTGCCCAATTAAATCTGGCAACAGCTAATGTGACTTGGTCCCTTTCTGCTCGATGCGGTCAAGAAGCGCCATTTGCTTTGTGATTTGACGTTTCCAAAGCTAGTTTCCCTTCAATTTTTCGGATATGCACCACGCACATCCTAAGAACACGAATAGTTGCATTCAATCATCCTCATCACTATTGGTGTCAGTCCAGCTGTCATATCATCTCGGAACTGGTAGCTTTGTATTGCAAAATGTATCGCAAAATGTACTTCAAATACAGTGGAGTCTTGCTTATCGGATCATCCGCGGTTTTTTCGGTGGCTTTAAACCAAAAACGCTGCAATTTTATGGCGCCAATTTCTGCAATAACTTCCTTCCAAAAACGATGTTTGGCACAAAAACGTCTTCGAGAGAAAATTCATTAATGTTTAACCAATAAATACATTACTGTCTATTATTTGACTAGTTTCGTAGATAGATTTTTCTAAATAATAGTCTTTTCAATGCCTTTTCCTGGCCAAATCTCTAAGTTTCAGATTATCCGCGAATTTTGTTTATCCGCGAATTTCACTTATCCGCGAATTTCGCTCAACCGCGGTTGCTCGAGTCTCAATAACCGCGGATGATCGCGTTTCTTGTATACTGCCTTGCCGAGGAAGAACACCGTATAAGCCTTCAGATGTTGTCAAATTTCCGTATAGATAAAATAGGAATTTTCAGGAAAACCTTCGAATATTTGCCTCTAATTTTCGAAAGATTTTTACTCGCAATCAGATCTAAATTATCTGAAAATTTCAAGAGAAAATATTCGTTGCTCTCCTTCAAAATCAACATTTTGCAGGAGACAAGTTGGCAACTCTCGAATGTTCTTACGGCGTTTTCATCCATAGCCCAGCAGTACTGCCGTGCCAAGGAAAAACGCCGTATGAGCCATCAGGCGTTGCCAAATTTTCCTCGATAAAATACGAATTTCCTGGTAAACTTATGAATATTTTTCTTCCAATTTTTCAGGGAATATTCTTTGTATTTTGATCTAAAGTTCCTGAAAATTTCAAGGAAAAATATTCATTATTATCTTCAAAAATAAACATTTTATCGAAGGAAATTTGGCAACTCTCGAATGTTCATACGGCGTTCTTTCTTAGCACGGCAGAGTAGAGCAAGGGAGAGGAAGCGCATTGATGACGGCGCAGAGATACAACTATTCGTACTTGATGGACGTCCGTGTTGCGTCTGCTAAGTTGAAGGCGCGATGGCGTGAGACCGTGAGACGTGATCTCGCAATCGCAACGCTCCGCTCTCTGTTACGCCGATTACGTTTCTCTTATCCTCGATGCTTTTAACATTCGATTGTTTTCTTCCTTTTTTTTCAATTTGGTTTCCGATTCTTTTTTCAGGGAATATTCTTTGTATTTTGATCTAAAGTTCCTGAAAATTTCAAGGAAAAATATTCATAACTTTCCTCATATATAAACATTTTATCAAAGGAAATTTAGCAATGGACCACTAGACAAGGCACGAATTCAAGCATTCTGATACATGTTTCTTAATCAGAATTTCACGTAGAAGACGATTCGCGCAACGAAAATTACTGAAAGACTGAAACTTTCTCCTGACGAAGAAATTAACCTTTTTATTTCACATTGGTTACGCGGATTTTGAACTGCCCGCTGACAAGAAACTCAAAGCTCTACGTGAGTCAAATCGCGCACTACAACAGTTTCAGGAAGCCTCTTAATCGAGCACTGTTCATTTCCCACCATGTGTTGTTTAAATTATAAGCAATTTGCTATAGCTGAGGCAAAGCGATTTTCAAAATTGTCGTTTCCAGATTTTCATATCGCAGAAACTGTCACGATAATATTCAACGCGCGATGTGAATCACGTAGAGCATTGAGTTTTTTTGAGCGGGTGGTTTGAATGCACGCATCAGGAATCATTAAATATCTTTGTAAGGAGTTGATTTCGGTAATTTGTGTTGTGCGCATTGTGTTCCACGTGAAATTTTGGTTAAAAAACATGTATCTGAATGCTTAAATTCATACCTTGTCTAGTGGTCCATTCTCGAGTGTTCATACGGCGTTCTTCCTTAGCACGGCAGTATACAGGTAGGCTGATTCTTTCAAATCCACGTATTTGTTTTCAATTTATCGTAAAACCGCACGAATAATCTAAAAAAAGAGAGGATTTTCTCCGCGCTCCTCCAACAACGTTGCCCGTTTGATAGCGAACATAATCGCTCGAGTGCGCACGGTTCAAACGATGCGACGAGATCCATCGTTGCCAGATTATGTCGAAGAATCAGCAGTTTTCCCCCTAACCCTTGCAAAATATCCACGTTCAATGGCATGACCTGGCAACCGTGACGAGATCGCACTGCATCCTGCATTGCATTAATTATCCCGCCAACTCCCCATTAACTCGCTCCAAATCTTGCCTCTCTCAAATTCGGACGCGGCGCGGTGAATAGTATCAAACAAGGTCGGTTAAAATAGTATTCATCCGTGTTTACATGCGTTTCCGTTGCCTACCCTTTCATACTGTCAAAAATAATTATTTGGACGTATTTCTGTCAAACAGGACTATGTGCATTGAGACATGAGCCCTGAGGCCCATAAGAATATATGCATAACAGGGCTCACGTCATAATGCACGTAGTTCCGTTTGGCAGAAATACGTCCATTTTAGCTAGGGTTGACTGGTTTTAATCGAAGAACTACACTGCCACGCTAAGGAAGATCACCGTATGAGCCTTCAGACGTTGCCAAGGTTCCTCCGACAAAAACCGGATTTACTGGGAAAGTTATTTTTCAAAATGTTATTTTTCAAAATTTTCAGAAAATTTTGTACGCAATTTAATCTAAAATATCTGAGAATTTCAAGGACAAATGGACGTATTTATGCGAAAAGGAGATATGTGGAAGTGGAAAGATGGGGTGTGCTCGTTAGTTGGGTCATAAGAAACAATGTAAAAGTGGATACAGCTCCTTTTGAGAAAATTGAAAAGCGGGATCTGACATTAAATCAAAAGGAGCTAAGCGCCAAAATATGCTAACTCATGAGCCGCGGGCATGGCAAGAGAGCGTTGTGGACAGGGCTCATGAGTTAAGGACGCCGGACGGCGATCCCGATCCCGAAACCGTCACCGCACTCACCGCTGACGTCACTGGCGCTTTATATTCCCCATTCATTCTTATGGCCCGACCACTAACGAGCACACCCCATCTTTCCACTTCCACATATCTCCTTTTCGCATAAATACGTCCAAATATGCATAAATGTTGTCTAAAATGGATGCTCTATCAAGGGAAATTTTGCAACTCTCGAATGTTCATACGGCGTTCTTCCTCAGTACGGCAGTATACTTTCTGATCCTCTCGTATAGACATTCCGTCGGCGTTCCGGGCTCAGAGGCCGAAAGTTCCGGGCGTAGTGCACCAGGAGCAATCACAGCTACGGCTCCAGCACCCGGAAGTTTCGGCCTCTGAACCTGGAACGGACGGTATGTCTATATAGCACGTAATTTTTTTTTGTCAGCGTACCTTTGAAGGGCTCGGAGAACAAGGCGCATAGAAAAATCGAGATATCGATATGATTTCAAGTAAAACTAGTCTTATCGCTCATTCTGCGAAAAATTTGCTCCCAAATTCCAATTTTTAAGCATCAAATAGTTAGTTTTAACTTTCTTCCCGCCACACAGTGGATCGAGTCAGTCATAGAGGTCGGACATGTTTTTTACTAAGGCTGCAAATTGTAATGTTTATTTCACTGGAAAAAAAAAACACACTGGATTAGAGTCCAGACTCTTCAAAACATCGTCAAGAAAAAGGATTCTTGATTCAAGCAGATTTAAGCTTAAATCAAGAACCATGCCTCTTAATTTGAGCGGATTTCCTTTTGATTTAAGCTTAAATCTGCTTGAATCAAGAGTCCTTTTTCTTGTCAATGTTTTCAAGAGTCTGGACTCTAGATCCAATGTGTTTTTTTCCCTGTGTTCGTGACATTTTAAATCACAAGGGGTGCTCCTAAAAGAAAATTTCACGAGAACACCAATGGAACCTCTTTTAGAACCTCAAAATTTTGTATAAACGGAGTTATAAGCTCTTAAAGTTTCCAAATTTTGTCCGATCTCTCCTATTGATTCGATCCACTGTGCGCCATAAGGATCCTGGAAATTTTAAAATTTGGAAAATTGAAAAAGAATTGAGCAAGGAAAATTGCAGAAAATAGGAGCGTCTAAAAGTTGAAAAGTAAATATCGAATCAGCGAAGCAGCCGAGGTTCTTTTCCTTCTCTGCACTGAAAAATAATTCTCGGCGTTTTTACCAAGGTCCGTCGGTACCTTTACCATCTCACTTTTTTTTTACCAATTATTGGTAATTTTACCAAGACAGACTGGTAAGTTTACCTAAAAACCGGTATTTTTACAGTTTTTTTCAGGTATGAATACCACTTTTACTGGAAATCAATTCCCGGTAACTTTGCCATTTTATCTCGGTAATTCTATACCACAGTCGATAAAAAGTATTGGCGTTTTAACCAAGGTCCAGTAAAATTACCGAGAAAGTTCAATAATTTTACCGAGATTTCTCGGTAAAATTACCAATTCCATAAATGGTAATTTTACCAAGAAAAAACTGGGATCAAATAGAACCCTGAATTCTTGGTAATTTTGCCCTTTTCTTAGTGAATACACCGAGATTTTTTTTTCCAGTGTGTCGTTGTAAAAAGTCCAAGTATAGAAGGATGCCTGCAGTGGTGCATTTGAAACGGTCGTAAACATAATCTGCACAGTTCAGTAGCTCAAAGAGCGAAGAACCCGCCTCGGAACCGGGGATGTACTTATAATATATACATCAGTGCCGTAAAACTTTTCAACCTAACCCCCTCCGTTATTGCCGGAATGGCACCACACGCTCCCATTTGATATACTGTGAAATCAAGGGATTTGCTCATAATCTGACAACTTTCTGAGTCACCTAAGTACAGTATTGCCGTCCAGTGCATGAAGATACGATTCGGTCAGTTTTGCTACTCACAGGATTGTGTTTTGAGGGTTGAAATGTATAATAATCCGTCTCACAAAAAATACGCCGAGCACATAAACATTGTTAAAAATACGCTCCTGGACGCAGGAGTTTGGCCTGCATCACGAATTTCCGAATTTCCTGCCTCCTTGGGGCTTCTTTGTAGTCCAAATTTAGCATTTAAGTACTATAATTTTTGGCTCAGTTTAGAAACAACGTATGTACCATTAGTTTCTCCATGGACTCAAGTGTCTTCATGGATGAGCCCGAAATTTTAGTTCCTATTTGGGAAAGGTAGTCCAACCAGTGTATATACCCAGATAGGGTGACTAAATTGGAGGTCTTAGGGCCTGAAAGGACAGTCAATCATCCCGCAAGACATTCCTTGTAGCCCGTTTCAGATTCCTTTTCCTCTCTCTAGGACCAATACGTACATTACAAATGACGGGTCGTTATAATTATAACGAGTCACTCTGGATAGTTTAAATTCATCGGTTGACAACCCTTTTGGGCCCTAAAAGGTCCATTACCTAACCTCAAAATTACCGACTTATGTCTGCACGCGCCCTATAAAGACACTCTAATTCAACCATGAAATCAGGATTTCTGCTACAATCGTTAATATAATGGCTTTCACTGGGAAAAAAAAACACATTGGATCTAGAGTCCATACTCTTAAAAACATCGACAAGAAAAAGTACTCTTGATTCAGTTAGAATCTAGCTTAAATCAAGAACCAAGCCTCTTAATTTCAGCGGATTTCCTTTTGATTCAAGCAAAAAATCGATTGAATTTAGAGTATTTTTTCTTGTCAATGTTTTCAAGAGTCTGGACTCTAGATCCAATGTGTTTTTTCCAGTGTTTAGTGCGAGAAACAGGAGTGTTAAAACTGGAAAAAAAAAGTCCGGCCAAGGAATCCGTACTTACAGGCTATACATATAGACCTACCGTCCACGCTCCGGGCTCAGAGGCCGAAAGTTCCGGGCCCAGCACCCGAAGCAGTCAAAACTACAGCTCCAGCACCCGGAATGTTCGGCTTTTGAGCCCGGAACAGCATGTCTGTAAAGCCCGTAACCTTCTTTTTTCAGTGCACTGGAAAAAAAAAAAAAAAAAAAAAAAAAAAAAAAAAACACATTAGATCTAGAATCCAGACTCTTAAAAACATCGACAAGAAAAAGTACTCTTGATTCAATCAGAATCTAGCTTAAATCAAGAACCAAGCTTCTTAATTTAAGTGGATTTCCTTTTGATTCAAGCAAAAATCCGATTGAATCAAGAGTATTTTTTCTTGTCAATGTTTTCAAGAGTCTGGATCCTAGTTTTTTTTTGTCTGGATGTGTTTATTTTCCAGTGTGAAGTAAACTATCTTTTTTTTTTTAAAATGTTTGACAACAGCGTCTGGTTGGATCCCCCTTTACAACTGGAGCCGTGTTCTTTTGAGATGTACTCGCCGTGCAAGCCGCGGCCTCGGGTTGAACACGCCGGCACCGTGTTTTTACGACGGGTATTAAGGCCACCCCCGGCCCCCTCAAACGTTTCAATTTATACGAGTTAAATTGATCCCCGTAAAAACATGTATGTGTGAAGTGCCGTGAAGCAAGTTCCCTTTTCCTTCCTCTTTTTCGTGATGTTCTCGCCGCGGGAGGCCACGTCGTCCAACGCGGGCTGATTATTGAAATTGCTAGACAAATCGATAGACAAAGAAGATGAAGAGAAAATGGAGTGATCCTATTGGCAGGAGCGAGTGGTTGCAATGGAAAAATCAGGGACAAGAGACCTTCCACTATGGCTTCTGGGCGACAGGTGGAAGCTTTTACTTTCGGGGATTCAACACTTCAACAGTCCCTTATGGAAAATTATGAGGCAGCAACAGTCATCACCCTAATTTCGGCTGTTGACCTACCTACATGGTGTATGATAAGCTTCGGGCGACGTTATGAGCCCAACAAATTTCCCAAACTTCGGTTCGTTTGCGAAACGAAACTGCCAACACGTTGTTAAACATCAACCATGTAGGTAAGTCAACAGTTTAATGTTGAAGCCCTGAAAGTAAAAGCTTCCACCATAGCCGAGATAGGAGTGGAGGGTCTCTTGTCTCTGTGTTCAGAGACAAGAGACACTCCACTGGCATCTTGGCAATGGTGGAAGCTTTTACTTTCAGGGCTTCAACATTAAACTGTTGACTTACCTACATGGTTGATGGTTAACAACGTGTTGGCAGTTTCGTTTTGCAAACAAACTGATGTTTGGGAAACTTGTTTGCCTCATGAGGTCACCCGAAGCTCATCATCCACCATGTGCTTAGGTCAACAGCCGAAAAAAAGAGTGATGACCGTTTCATTTATTATCTTATATTCCTAAAACATGGAAAAATTGTTACCTACATCTAATCAGTTCAGCCCATGTCGGAAAATGAGGAATACTTTTCCTTCTTTTCAGGGAAATGACAGGGAATTATTTTTCCGACTGAACTTTTTTTCCCCGGTTTCTTTGTGAGGGCAATGTCAGAGAATTTTTTCTTTTCGGAAATGGCTAGACGCTTTGACAGCCGCTGGAATGGGGATGGGACTCGCACCCCGCTTATCCAATATTCTGCCGTGATTGCGATGAGAGCAATAAGTGCATGCTGGGATGACCCTTGAGACACATAAAAACGTTTGCTAATCATGGCTCATACAAAAATGGACTTACTGCTCTCCTCACTATCACGGCAGTATTAGTCGCGTCCGGGGCCGTTTTGAGTTCTTGAGTGATCGTAGAAAACTTGCAAGTGGCCGCTGCGGATGATCCACCAAGAGATGTGATTTGTCGAGAGCCATCGAGTATTAATGTCGCCGCCGATCGCGAATACCGCTCAATCTAGTCCCATCGCCGAGCTGAGAGCACTCACCCTTGATTGCCTCGTGAAAATTACCCGCTGACTGCTGGCTGCTGAATCGGTTTCGTTTTGCTGTATGGTTTTGAGCGCTGTCTCCACTCGTCAAAATGGCGTCTAAATGGAAGCTCAAAATGAATCGATTTCAACGATAAGTGGCTCAAAGTCGGGACTTGATGCGATTGATAAGTGTTGCAACCCAAAATAGAGCGGCGTGACTTTTTTGATCAACAATCGCGAACAGATCGTATTTATCGATTCACTTTGAGCTTCCATTTTGACGCCATTTTGACGAGTGGACACAGGGCTTAAAACACCGCCTCGGACGGATTCAGGAAATTGGAAACATTGTTTTTCTCCATTTAAACCTATGGCAATATATCGATTCTTGGAGGGGCCAGGTACTCCGGCAATAATCGATTATTGAACGTAGGTTTAAATGTAGGGACTTTTGACGGACATGGAATGGAAGCACTGCTCCCTATGTGGGTACTCTAGTCGATAGTCAAGTTCGGTTCACAAATAAGTAAGGCGAATATGAAAGCAAACATGTGACATAAAATAAAATAAATAAATATAAAGCTGGAACTGCGAGCTCCCGTTCGTTCGTCCGTTTGTTTATTCGATCAGACCTGGCACGGCGAGCGACCCGATCGGAATCGAGCATGAAAGTAGGTGACGGCGCACAGTGGAACGAGTCAACAGGAGAAATCGTACGAAATTTGGAAACTTTTAAAGCTTATATTTTCTAAAATATAAAACGGAGAAGTTTAAAAGTGATATCATCGGTTTTTTCGTGAAATTTTCTTCCAGAATCACTCCTCGATCTTGAAATTTCGACTAAATGGACGCGTTGCACAATTTTTTTTATTGCTTGTATCGAAAGAACTAAGGATTTTCAGTAGTTTTTTCCGGTGTTAAAGCTTATAGAGTATAAGTTTCACACGGAGTGCAACAGCCATCGATGAGTTCAAACTGCACCATCGGCCAATCAGAAGCGCTAAGCCGGACTTAAGTGCCGTCGAGACCTGCCCTAAGTATATTTAAGTACGGCGGAAGGACCGATAAAATTCGGCCCCAGAGAATTTCACCAACATGTGTCAGGAAAAATCAGGGAAATGTTAGGGAATTTAATTTTCCGACTTCTGTGGCAACCCTCATCAAAATTCGAAATTGTCATCCAAAATTAATGTCCGACCTCTTCCAATAGCTTGTCTCACTGTGCGGCGGCTCCCCACGCGAGAAGGCGAGGGAGATGTCATTCCCCCCGGGAGATCCCTCGGGAGAGCGGGGAAGGGACGTGGAGACTCTTCTTTTGGACGGGTGACAAAACAGGGAGTGCGGGCGGGGTGTGGGGCGGGCGTCTCCTATGTTTTGGCGAGCTACTTTTCGCTGCTTTTCGAGGTGAGACCTAATTAGCGCGGCCGCCAACGACGGGTCGCGTGGCATGGCGCGCCGAGTGTGACCGACCACTTGTTAGTCCGGATGATTCTATCGGTTCCGATTAGATCGACATAGTTGCCTTCTATTGTCAGCCCTCTTCCGGTATTTGTAACGCTCTATTGGTCAGCTACGCGTGGCACAGAATCCTGTTTCGGTGCTTGAGGCTGGCAGTCACTTTTGCATCATGAGAAACAAATTTTCGCGTTTGAAAATGATGCTGATTTGAAGAGGTTGTTCCATAACTTTTAACTTTTTCAAAACCCTCCCTGGAACAAAAAAGTTAAGGAATTCGGATTAGTTTTGTTTGAATTTCTCCTAATCCACGCATAGAATTGCAAGAGTTCCGGAATTCTTTTTAGATTTTTTCAAAATTTCCAAGAAAGAAAATACAAAAGATCCTGAACAGTTAGGAAATTTCGAAAGTTTCAGGAACAATTCAGGAAAATCTCAAACGTTGTGGAATTCGGAACTAGTTCCGGGAAGTGGGAGCACCAGGGCCGGATTTACCTACTTGCCGCCCATGGGCCGCTTGTAATTTTTTGCCCCCTTCTAATTCGTTAAGTGAACGTGCCGGTAGAGGAGGGGTGTATGAGACGTGTCCACTCGTGTTGGGCACATTTTTTGTGAAAGCCCTGTCAACACTAACGAAAGTTCACGGAACTTTACGCGAAAGTTAAGTTCTGTAAACCCACCTCTGTTCGGACAAGGTCTTCCATTCATAACAAACGAACGAAAAAATTACGAAAGAACAAACATAAATGTGGTTTAATAATTTTAACTCCTGCCACTGCGCCACGCCGACTGCCCTGTGTTTGGCGCAATGCGTGAAGTATTCATGAAGTCTTGTAGGCGCTATGCGTTTCACGCCGAGCGACTGCTGTTGACCGCAGTGTGTTTGACGCAATGCGTGAAGTATTCATGAAGTCTTGTAGGCGCCATGCGTTTCATGCCGACCGCCGCCGCGCCGAAGGCTTCTCCTTTTCATCTCAGTCCTCGTTATCATTGCTCTCTGCGCCGCTCCGCTCAAGGTCGAATTGCGTGTTTGGTTTCTCTCTTAACTCGACTAATTAAAGGTGTTGTCTTTGGTATCACCGAAAGACGACAACATTAGATGTTTAATAAACTTTTACTCTTAGGGAATGAGAGATATTGTCGCATTTTCTCGCTTGTAATTTATTCTCTGAATCCGATTTTTTCTTCTTTTTTTTTTGATACCTACTTTCAAAAAGGTTGTAAAATTTGCCGCCGCCATGGGCCGCGGCCCATGTGGCCACCCCCTTAATCCGGCCATGGGGAGCACTGAAAGGAGAGCACGGACATATCGATAATTTTGAGGTTATAGGTCCGATATGTTGTGCAGATTTTTATACAAATGTCTCAGAATTTTCTACATAGTGCGAAGCAAAGTCCTCGAAATTTTCAATAGAATCCGCATACGAACTTTCGCTTGTGAAAGACTGAATTGCCCAGCTTTATTTGGCAAAAGCTCATGTGGCTTGGTTCCTTCCTGATAAGCGTGGTCCATTTTTCGCAGAGACAAGTTTCAAACAGAGACAATTAAAATCCTAGAAAGACCCTCGGTTTTCATCACCGCGGAGAGGGGGATTGGGGGGTCGCAATTCCCTGCAAATGCACCCTGCGAGCGCGTCGCGACAGCTTCGGTGCCGATTCGGCGGCGTGTGTAAACGTATTTACCGACCAGTCGCAGAGGGGGGGAGGGGTATGGGGGGTAGGAGGAAGGGGCGGAGGTAAACAAACTCAATTTGCAGCTTTCGAGCTGGGTCGAAATTGGCTAATTTAAGTTAAATCGCTGTCGCCGTCGTCGCCGCCTGGCTCCAGGGAGTCGAGCCGGTTTCGTCTGCTCGCGAGATGCAACCGAGTCCAGCGTCTCGGTCCCTACTCTCGTTTCGAGTGGTTTTTTAAGTGTTTCAGCTCCGATTATCCAACTGCATACTGGAGAAGAGACGTCATTTCAGCCGGAGTACTTATGCTGGGAGAGTACAGACGTGTCCGTATTTTTGAGGTTAGGCCATGGAGCTTTTAGGGCCCAAATGGAGATGTTGTATGTGTGAGGAATTTGCGATTTGACAATTGATACCTGTGTAAAAGTTCGCGAGAAACACGATGGTGCCACCGGTTTTCTCTGAAATTAACTCCCAAGCTCAAAAGCTCTCAAGTTGAGGCCAAAATAAATTGGATATCCCACGCTGACCTGAGATTCCACCTCTACATCAAGACAAACTCTCCATGCAAAGATAGGGAGCAAATGCATTGACAGGGCTGCCACTTTATTTGGGGACTCTAAAACTGAAAACACGGTAACCCTGCTAATGTATTTGCTTGCTCCCTATCTTTGCATGGAGAGCTTGTCTTGATGTAGAGGTGGACTCTCAGGCTAGTGTGGGATATCCCCTCCATTTTGGCCTCAACTTGAGAGCTTTGTTTGAGCTTGGGAGTTGATTTCAGAGAAAACCAGTGGCACCATCGTGTCTCTCGCAAGTTTTTACATAAGAATCAATTGTCAAATTGCAAATCCCTCTCACATGCAACATCTAAATTCTTAAACGCTTATAACTCCGTTTATACAAAACTTGAGGTTCTAAAAGCGTCTCCATTGGTTTTCTCATAAAATTTTCTTCTGAAATCACTCCTTGAAAATTAAAATGTGACAATATTAACATAAAAATTTGTAGTATTAGTCAAAAATTTCATGTCCGACCGCTCTGATTGACTCCATCCGCCGTGCGCCGCACATTGGCACGAAATTGTAGAAACCGCACTGTCGTGATCACTGAGAAAAAACTATGGTTTATAAACCTATTAGAGGTAAATATGGAACACCTATAATAGTCGTAAATAAACTAATGATTCTCGGTCTGTGAACCATACTAAGGTCTCTGTACCTAATTAAGGTACCCCGTACCATAACTAAGGTATATGTGCTATTATTATATGTAGAGGTACTACTATTAGTGGTGTTCCATATTTACCTCTAATAGGTTTATAAGCCATAGTTTTTTCTCAGTGAGCGAAGAGAGCAGTACCTAAGGGTCATATTTTCAAAATCGAGTTTCCCTCAAAAGTCGTCTAATCTCATTTAGACGCATCTCTGAAATAGCTAAAACAGCAAAATTCATCTTATTTTCATGAGAACGAGACATATGAGAAAGCCGTAAGTATACGCTAACAATGACGCAATTTCAGGCAAGACAGCAGTAAGTGGCAATACTCCTCCAGCATGCAGTGAAATCCGTGATCTGAGTTGGGTTCGGTTCGGATAGGCAACTAAACTAACTCCGCGACCAAACGTAGGGTATCACAAAAAATGAAGGCGATCCAAGCCATGATCGTACTTTTGACTACAATTACCAAGGATCTAGGAACTATGAAGAGGGCTATCCTTCGTATCGGAAACAGCAAAATTCATCTTAATTGTATGAAAACGAGACACATGAGAAAGCCGTAAGTGCGCAAAAAATGACGCAGTCACCGGCAAGACAGCAGTAAGTGATAATACTCCTCCAGGAAGCCAATGAAAACAGTACTTTCAAGTAAAGTGCCGCCTTCTTCTGCCAATTTCTAACCTGAAAGTGTGTTTGTTGTGCGTCCAAACTGCAACAACGGAAGCATTGCAGTAGACAGTTACGACTGTCTTGCCGAACAATAGCCTAGCATGAAAATGAAAAATACCTACTTTGTATATTTGAATTAAAATCAGTCGATTTTCAATCATCTCAGCGATTTCTATAGGAGTCTTTTGGACGATTAGTGATAGCTAGACATCTAGCTTTGCTAAGAAAGGGATAACTTTTCGGGAGGCTTATCAAAATCTGGTGCAGAGAATACACTCGTCGGAAGAAGACCAGTGGCGTGGCGTGAATGATCGATTATCGATATCTCGCCATTTGAAGCTATGGTAAAGAATCGATTACTAAGGTGTTCGCTGCGAACATCCTAATAATCGATCTTTTATCATAGGTTTGAGTGGCGTTTCAATCGATATATCGCAAAGCACGCCACGCCACTGAAGAAGACGATTCAGACGGCGCTCGAGTCGCTTGTAGTGTTTTTCAGAAGCTATACATATTTGATTACCCGGACCGATTTAATGTCCATGAATGACAACAACCTTGTTGTTTAATGACAGCGCGAATCATCGAATCACGGGTTTCTACGCAGCGAATCCTCCAGAACGATGCATTTAACGACTCAGATCGTAAACGGGAATGTTGGTTGTTAAACTTGCCGAAAATACAATCGGGTTTCGCATTCCTGGCCGGGAACCGAAGCATGTTAAGATGATTCGCGGATTCGAGCTGATGGCTGAGTGGGTGTGCAGGAAATTAACTTGTCGATCCGTAGGAAATTGGTGAAACTTTTCATTGCATCGTTCAAGGTGAGGCTGATGGTAGATGGAGAAACTGACAAGTATCTCGATTGCTGTGTTCCAAAATCTTGCAGCAAATCGTCGCCCCTGCATGTGACGTAAGGGCGTATCCCGATCAGTGGCGTGGCGTGCTTTGCGATGTATCGATTGATCGACCATTTAAACCTATGGAAAAGTATCGATAAACAGGGTGTTCGCAGCGAACTCCTTAATAATCGACTATTTACCACAGCTTCAAATGGGAAAATATCGATCGATCGCAAAGCATGCCACGCCATTGATCCCAATTTCCTCGTGAGCCGCGTTTCACATATAAATCCATGCTTTTTAGGGATCATGCAGAAATCGAGGTACACCCTAACACCAGGAGAGCAACGAATAACTCGTAGCATACTGGCGCGTAGTAAAAACATGAGGAAGTAACTCTAAAACCGAGGAATATGCAGTCCGAAATGAGTAAGTTTTTTTGCAAATTTAAAACACTCCGGTTTCAACTATTCGGTTTATGACGTCATCCACCGCGGAGGTGATACCCCTCGTTTCTTCCATCTTGATTCATCCCAGTCTCACGCAGGGCCGGATTTACTTACTTGCCGCCCATGAGCCGCCTGTATTTTGCCGCTCCCTTCTCATTCGTTTTGAAACATCAGTATAATATAAACCATCAAGTAAACGTGCCGGAGGGAAAGAGGCGTATATAAGACGCGTTTACTCGTGTTGGTCACATTTTTTGCGAAAGCCCTGTCAACACTCCTAGCAAAAGTTCACGTAACTTGGCGCGAAAGTTAAGTTCCGTAAACCTATCTCTGTATGGACAAGGCCCTCCATTTATAGGAGATGAACCAAAAAATTATGAAAGAACAAACATAAATTTGGTTTAATAATTTTAACTTCCGCCGCCGCGCTGCGCTGACCGCACTGTGTTTGACGCAATGCGTGAAGTATTCCTACAGTCTTACATACGCTATGCGTTTCGGGCCGACCGCTGCTGCACGCACTGTGTTTGACGCAATGCGTGAAGTATTCATGCAGTCTTGTAGGCGCTATGCGTTTCACGCTGCCCGCTGCTGACCGCAGTGACCGCACTGTCTTTGGCGCAATGCGTGAAGTATTCATACAGTCTTGCAGGCGCTAATATGTGTTACATGCCGACCGCCGCGCCGAGGGTTTCTCCTTTTCATCTCACGTTCATCATTGCTCTCTGCGCCGCGCCGTTCCAGGCCAAATTCCGTGTTCGGTTTCTCTCTTAGTCTTAACTCGACTAATTAAAGGTGCTGTCTACTGTATCATAGAGGGACGACAAAATTAGAGGTATACTCTCAGAAAATGAGAGATTTTGTCACCTTTACTCGTTCGTAATTTTTTTTTCTGAAACCGATTTTTCTTTATAGCTACATTCAAAAAAGTTGCAAAGGTTGCCGCCCCCTAAATTTGCCGCCATGAGCCGCGGTCCATGTGGCCACCCCCTTAATCCGGCCGTGGTTTCACGTTGATTAACTTCGAGATTTTCTGCTGATCTACAAGATTAAAGCATCAAAACGCGATTCTGCACTGAAAAAAAAAATCTCGGTGTATTTACTAAGAAAAGGGTAAAATTACCAAGAATTCAGGGTTCTATTTAATCCCAGTTTTTTCTTGGTAAAAATACCATTTATGGAATTGGTAATTTTACCGAGAAATCTCTGCAAAAGTATTGAACTTTCTCGGTAATTTTACTGGACCTTGGTAAAAACGCCAATATTTTGTGTCGACTGGGTAGAATTACCGAGATAAAATGGCAAAGTTACCGGGTATTTTTTTTTTTTTTCTCTCTGTTGTTTAATGGTTTTGTGACTAAGCACCTGCAGCCAACTTTAGACTAGTGTGTTTAGTGTAGTGAGTAGGTTACAGGTGATTAGATACCGACTTTAGAGGTGTGAAAAAGAAAAAAAATAGAAACATGGAAAAAGGTGAGGGGTTGATAAAAAAGAGGAGTTGAGTAGGGAGAGGGTGAGAACCCTTCACCATTTTCACGCTCTGATACCCGGCATACCGGGTATTGATTACCAATAAAAATGGTATTCTTACCTGAAAAAACAGTAAAAATACCGGTTTTTAGGTAAGCGTACCAGTCTGTCTTGGTAAAATTACCAATAATTGGTAATAAAAGTGAGATGGTAAAGGTACCAACGGACCGTGGTAAAAACACCGAGAATTTTTTTTCAATGTGGACCCATTAAAACCCAACCTCTTCCCAGGCACGGCCATCTGCCGTCGAGGAAACTCGGCGAAAACGGGTGGATCCGAGCTGCGAACGCTGTTACAAATCGGTAAATCGGAAGGAACCGGAGTGGGCATCGGCGGCGTCGGGGCTAACCGTGTCACGTAAGCGGTAAAATACCGTGGACGCATTTGCGCGGTTACCGCCGCCGCTGTCAAGATGACTTACTTCACGCCGCCAGGTGCTCGTCGGTGCCGATGATCTGGTTAGCATCTTCACGCTCCGATCGAATTAGGAGCACGTCCGATGCTCATCGCCATCCTCGCGAAAAACGGCGGGAATTAATAAACCACGCTACGTGTTGATTTCGACCTGGTTTCCATGCCGGTCCACTGCAAAAAAATTCTCGACGCGCGTTTTTACCAAGGTCCGTTGGTACCCTCACCATCTCACTTTTTTTTACCAATTATTGGTAGTTTTACCAAAACAGACTGGTAAGCTTACCTAAAAACCGGTATTTTCACTGTTTTTCTCAGGTAAGAATACCACTTTTATTGGTAATCAATTCCCGGTAACTTTGCCATTTTACCTCGGTAATTCTACCGCAGTCGATAAAAAATATCGGCGTTTTCATCAAGGTCCGGTAAAATTACCGAGAAAGTTCAATAATTTTACCGAGAATAACCAATTCCATAAATGGTAATTTTACAAAGAAAAAACTGGGATCAAATAGGACCCTGAATTCTTGGTAATTTGACCCTTTTCTTAGTAAATAAACCGAGATTTTTTTTTCCAGTGTGCTCGCCGGTGCCGATGATCTGGTTAGCATTTTCACGCTCCGATCGAATTAGGAGCACGTCCATGCTCCGCTAATACCGCCAGCTTTGCGAAAAACGGCCGGAATTAATAAACCACGCTACGTGTTGATTTCGACCCGGTTTCCATGCCGGTCGGGCCATGGAAATGTCTGAAAGTAGGAGGAACAGTTAAGTTATCATCGCACGGAAAAAAAAGTTACGGGCTATGTAGACGTACCGTCCGTTCCGGGCTCAGAGGCCGAAACTCTCGGGTGCTGGAGCTGTAGCTTCGATTGCTCCCGGTGCTACGCCCGGAACGCAGACAATATGTGCAAATTAGGTTAGGATTGCTAAACCACGCGCTCAACCCTTGGGTCATGAGTTATCATATGACGAACGAGAGCTTTGACTCCCGCGAAAGCAACTTTTACCTCATTCATTGCACTGGAAAAAAACACATTGGATCTAGAGTCCAGACTCTTGAAAACATTGACAAGAAAGAATTGTCTTGATTCAATCAGATTTTTGCTTAAATCAAAAGGAAATCCGCTTAAATTAAGAGGCTTGGTTCTTGCTTTAAGCAAAAATCCGATTGAATCAAGAGTATTTTTTCTTGTCGATGTTTTTAAGCGTCTGGACTCTAGATCCAATGTGTTTTTTTCCCAGTGTGGCGGCTTTAGCAAATTGGCAAAATTGTTTTCTCCATTTAAACCTATGGAAATGTATCGATTCTTGAAGGGGCCAGGTGCTTCGACAAGAATCGATTCTTTAACATAGGTATTCCGGCAGAACTCCGGTGTTGCCAAATTGCTGGATCTGCTTCTGCCAATGGTGAAGATAGAAGTCTCTAAAATATACTAGCTGCTTCAGCTCGCTACGCTCGCTTGCGCCGCTAGCTGGGGGCAAGCCCCCTGGACCCCCAGTTACTCGCTCCGCGAGCCAAATTTTGCTACTACCAGTGCTTAGAGGACTTCCTGGAGGCAAAATGAAAAATTCAAAAACACGGAATAGGAAACTAAAAATTACCTACTTTTAGAAAAAGAAACAACCTTGAAAAATAAATAACACTCCTGGAAAAGAAAATCGGAAGACTTTTTGAAAATGTAACGGTACGAAAGGGTGAAGATAAATCACCAATTCTCTTGGAAGAAGACATGAGCCGACCCCCGACATGAGTGAAACTGCCGTAGGACCCATGCTAGGGTAGAAGGGTGACACGTGTTGTGAGCAGGTAGGGATGGGTTTACGTGGAGAGGGAAACGGAAAATAAGAGGGTGGGAGGTCCCCCAACCATATGACTCGTCCCGCGGCAAAGACGAAAATATTTCGTTATCAAATCGAGATAAATTTTGCAACGTCGGTCGCGCAAATTGAAAAACTAAAGAATGTTGGCACGTCTACAGCCTAAGAGCTTTCATTTAAAACAAATCCGAGCAAAATCGGTCCAGTAGTTTCCGAGATCGAATTAGCACAAACTGTCCAACGTCAAAAACGCAAGCATGTCGTTATCAAATCGAGGTAAATTTTGCAACGTCGGTCTCGCAAATCGAAAAACTAAGGAATGTTGGCACGTCTACAGCCCAAGAGCTTTCATTTAAAACAAATCCGAGCAAAATCGGTCCGGTAGTTTCCGAGATCGAATTAGCACAAACTGTATGAGGCCAAAAAAGGCCTTAGGATATTAAATATATAGATAGATTGTCACAAATCTCACAAACCGTCGTAATTCATCCGTACGCATCGATTTTGATGGCAATACGGCAAACTCGCGCAAAGCAAGGACCACTCGAACCGCACTTTCTAGCCGCGCTTTTTTTCCGCGTAGGAACGTGCAGGCGTGCAGTGTCGAGTGCGCACTCTCCGATCCGTGTTTTTAGTCCTGTGAAGCTTTCAATTTCACCCGCAGATTAAAACTTTTTTTTCTTGGGAGGGGGGGGGGATTTTCTGCGCACGGCGCGGTGCGGCGGTGAGAGCGGGAAGTAGCGCCCGAGTGGAAACAAAACGGCGGTGGACAAATCCTAGCGGTGTGGATTATGGGGCTAAGAGGCTCCCTCTCCAGTTACGCAGACCCCAGTCGTCAGATTTCTTGGATTGAATCGTTCGGGTGGTCACGTGGCACCCAGGATTTCTTATAGGTCGAGAAAGATCAGTAAGAGTCACTAGATGGGTCACTTAAACCATGAACGAATTTTTACTTGCGAATACACGTTTTTAAAGGTAATAAATGACCCCTAAAACACGCGACGTGCATATTTAAGACGCGGACACCGATAAATACGAAGTCCAAAAAGCACAACTTTCCCGCAAACTTAAAACGCCCCGGTTTCGCGCCAAATCGAACACTGGAAAAAAAAACACATTGGATCTAGAGTCCAGACTCTTGAAAACATTGACAAGAAAAAGGACTTTTGATTCAATCAGATTTAAGCTTAAATCAAAAGAAAATCCGCTCAAATTAAGAGTTTTGGTTCTTGACTTAAGCTTTTAATCTGATTGAATCAAGAGTATTTTTTCTTGTCGATGTTTTTAAGAGTCTGGATTCTAGATCCAATGTGTTTGTTTTTTTTTCCAGTGAACACGGGAGAAACAACTGAGTGCTGAGCCTTAACACTTTAGGTAAAATAGCGCCAACTAAAGGCTGCAGTACTGAGCCCTACAGCTTTAGGACCCAGCCTCACAGCTCTTGGGTCTAGCCTTGTACAGGTCAGCCCTACAGCATGTACTTGGTGCTATTTTACTTAAGGAGCTAGGAGATAGAACGACTCTACTCACGAAATATTCACCTGTGATGTTGTTTCGTTTTTGAAGCGAGAAGCTTAAAAAAACGCATATTCCTTACGCAGATTGTGAAGTTCGGGGTGTATTTGAGACTTCCCTGTTACGCTCATCGTGATTTTGGAGTCATTCAGGATTGTCACTGCATACAGAAAATGAAATTCTCTGACATTTCCCTGGCACATTTTTGTGAAATTTCCTAAAAGTTGAAGGTATGCCAGATGGTCAGAGAGTCATAATTAGAAACAGTTTTCGGGCAAATTGCTGTCTGAAACGTCAAACCCCTTCTAGGAAACAAATAAAGGTTATCAATTTTTCTCTGGCATTTTCGTCATTATCCCCGACATTCCAGAGTTTTCCCTGACCTTTTTCGGTATTCCCTGACTGTAGCATCTCTGTCTAGAAGGCGCAGAAACGTGAATTACCACTTTTTCCCTGACATTTTTATCATTTCCCTGACATTTCCCGGTTCTCCCGGTATTCCCTGACCGTGGCAACCCTGGCCATATTCTGTCATTAACAACGCTTCTTTCTGCTCTAGCTGAAGTTTGCAACGGACCCATTGTCCGTCATATTTTACCTTTGGTCACAAATCCGCCTCTAGTCGAAGCGTGCATTCTCGTTAACCGGTCAACCTCAAGAGGCCATTGTCAAACGAACACTCCGATTGACAGCGGCGTCCGTCCTCCAGTCTATAATCATGCGCACTAGACTAGAATTATTACAGGAGTCGCCGTGCGTTTGACAACAGCTTCGGAATCGAAAACCCTCCCTTTGAGAGTGCAGGGCTTTTCCGCCAAGGGTGGCGCCATGCGGCGCGCCCGGGACAAAGGTGCACTGACCCGGGAAACGCACACAAGCCCAGAGTCCACGCTAAGCGCAGCAGTTAACCGTACCGCGATACGAACTCGAGATACATAAGTAATAAACCCCTTGCATAAAAACGGGAGCCGGAGTTTTTATCATTTTTCCCTGCTCGCCGAGGGATCGATTTTTTTTTATCTCCCTCCTCGATAATTTTTCCGACGACCCAGACGGAGCCCCGGCACCTACGGGGTCGTAAAAGGAAAACTCGGAATCCCCTTCCTCCCCCCACCCTGTCGGGGGTGGGAGTTGGTAAAAAGTTGTCCCGCGAAACGCGCTTAAATCATAGTGTCATTCTCCTGTGCCATGGAAAAACGCCGTATGAACATTCGAATGTTGTTAAGTCTCTCGCGATTACTAGTTATTTTTGAGAGTACATGTGAATATTTTTTCGTGAAATTTGCAGTTGTTTTAGATAAAACTGCGTATAAAAATATCTGAAAAATTGGAAGGAAAATACTCACAAGTTCTCCAGAAAATCCATAGGTTATCAAAATAAATTTGGCAACGTCTGAAGGCTCATACGGCGATTTTCCTTCGCACGGTAGTATTGCTGCTTGGCTTTTAATCTGGTGTTGAGTGCACATCCTCGCCGATGGGACGTTGCTAAGCGGTATGGATTTAGGTATTTATCTACGAGCGGAATTTTTAAGGAACAACGTATGATTCTGTTTACTGCTCGCGTTGATGTGCGTTCCGTCCAACTCATGCGCACTAGGATGCTACACAATATTCAACATGGCTGACACTTCCGCGCGCAAATCGTGTGGAATCACGATAGTGAACATCAGCGCAAGGAAAATAAAAATATAAAAACACCGGTTGATAAAAAGGACTGCATTTTGCAATTTGGAACTATAAATTCTGGCCCGGTGTAAAAACAACGTATGTTCCATTAGTTTCCCTATGCACATAAGTGTTTTTTCAGATGCGCCAGAATTTATAGTTCCAAATTGCAAAATGCAGTCCAAATATCGTCTAGTCACGTGTGTTTCGGCGGGTTTGCGTCGGCCATCTTGAATATTGTGTAGCATCCTAAAGCTCAAGAGTTGGATGGTACGACTCCTCTCACGAAATGTTCACCTCTACCGTAGAATCTTCTTTGAATTGGGGAGCTCAAAAAAACGCATATTTCTTCCATTGGCGCGGCGGATCCAACAAACTAGCAATTTTGTTTTTCTCCATTTAATCCTATAGAAATGTATCGATTCTCGGTTGGGCCAGGTGCTCTGACAAACATCGATTATTTCACATAGGTTGAAATGGAGGGAATCCGGTGTTGTCAAATTTCTGGATCTGCCTCTATTCATTACACTGACTGTGAAGTTAGGAATGTATTTCAGGCTTTTCCAATGCGCTCATCGTGATTTTTAGGCATATTCTGTAGAAATTAACCTTTTTTTCGCGCTAGCAGCTGAAGTTCACAACACGCCTACTTCCCGTCAATTTTACAAAACTTAGGGACGAACAAGAACGAGGCATATTTTCAGATACTCGTCAATCCCGTGACAGGCGTTCGTAAGCTGCTATCCTGCCGTGCTAAGGAAGAACGCCGTATGACCATTCGAGAGTTGCCAAATTTCCCTTGATGAAACGCGTATTTTTTACAACATTCATGCATATTTTTCTTCAATATTTGCAGATATTTTAGATTTATATGCGTAGAAAATTGTCTGAAAGTTTTGGAAAATAATATTCGCAATTTTCCCAGTAAATTCGGTTTTTATCGGAGGAAACTTGGCAACGTCTGAAGGCTCTTACGGCGTTCTTCCTTGGCACGGCAGTATTGGGGAAAGTTCTCGGGGGGATCGCATCGGAGTTGGCAGTCGGGGTTCCAACACGCGTCGAATTACAATTTTCTAATCAGATTGACGTGTCGTGCTCGGGCTAGAAAACCGATGAGCCGGCCTGATACTCCGCTAGGCCGGTAGCCAGCGAGAGTCGGGCTCCAGTAACAGGGTGTTGACGATTACCGTTTAATTATAATTATCGATCCGGTGTCACGGAGATCATTACCAAGCTTTGAAATGGCTTTTCGATGAGCTCAAGGTCTCACCCTGGAACTTGAAACCTACTCGAAATTAGAGTCCCTTTTTACCTAGAATCCCTTTATACTGAGAGTCAAGACAATGTGAATCCATTTCTGATTGGTTCCCGTATTTTAGGCCTTCACAGTGTCACAAACGGGAATAAAGATTACATTTTCACCGATTGCAAAGATTATAATCTGGAATGGACCAGGGAATCACGGGTTCGGCAAGGAACAAACGGAATGAGAGAGGGAACGGAGAAAGGAATTTGAAAATGGGCCGATCAAAGATTACAAAAAACATTCAATTTCTGTAATCTTTATTCCCGTTTGTGGCTCCATGAGGGGTGTTGTCTTGACTCTCACAATCAGTATAAAGGGACTCTATTTTTACCGAGAGTTAGGACAATGCGAATCTATCAAGGATGACTGAATGCAACTATTCGTGTTTTCAGGATGTGCGTGGTGCATATCCGAAAAATTGAAGGGAAACTCGCTTTGGAAACGTGATTGCACAAAGGAAATGCCGCTTCGCAACCGCGTTAAGCAGAAAGGCACCAAGGCACATTAGCTGTTGCCAAATTAAATTGGGCAATATAATTTTTTACATGAAAACAGTGGTGCGGATTTTGGCGCAAATTTCTATGAATTTTTTGCACAGTGCAACGAGGCTAATTTCTTAAAAATTTCAAAAGAATCCGTGCAAACGCTCTCACGTAAACAATTAAATTGCCAAGTTAGATTTGGCAACACCTGATGTGCCATAGTTCCTTTCTGCTAAACGCTGAGTCCCTTTATACTGAGAGTTAAGACAATGTGAATCCATTTCTGATTGGTTCCTGTATTTTAGGCCTTCACAGTGTCGCAAACGGGAATGAAGATTACATTTTTACCAACTGCAAAGATTGTAAACTGGAATGGACCGAGGAATTGGGGGCTTGAAAATTAAGTAGGAGTTCTGTTCGAAGGTCAGGGAAACTCAGGGTATATTACGAAGTTAATATACTTTACGGCCGATACTGACTTTCGGCAGAGACCCGACCCAATGAGACGGAAATGCCTCACATTGACCTATTCTTGAGCTCCCTAAAAACTTTCTGGAATCTAGGACAGATCTATCGAGCCCCTCAACATAATTGTACAGCTTACACATTCTGCGCAGCGGATGATCGCTTTACCATTCCGTTACGCCTAAACTTCCAAGGATGATCATAAAAAAGTCGCCCAAATTTCATCCTTACTCAACTTTTGCCGAATCTCGAACCATAAACGCGAGGATTGCGATGTATCGATTGATTCCACCATTCCAACCTATGGAAAAAATCGATTATCAAGGCGTTCAAAATTCACACCTTAATAATCGATTCTTTACCATAGCTTCAAATGGGATAATATTGATAGTCGACTATCGCCTCGACACTGGACCCAAGGTCGTGGAAAGCGTTTTCGGAAGTAGCCGAATTGCCGCGAGAAAACAGGTGCGAGTCCCGACTTAGCGCCACCTAGTGGGAGACACGGCAACGAGGCGCTTTCCCTTTTCACAGGCGAATCGATTTGTCCTATAGTCAAACATCGGAGGGGTTTCAAACGAGTTTGAAGCTTGAACAGGGTCGACAGGGCAAACAATGAGAGCGGGCGATAAGGAAAGGAGTTTCCGTGACGCAATAATGGAAGTGACCGATCGCGTAGAATACGATGATTTAGGGTGCTAAAATGGGAGAACCCTGTCATTCAAAAGCCCCTGCTGCCCAAAGGGGGGGGGAGGGGGTCCCGGGGGGCTGCTCCCACCCCCCTCCCCCCCCAAAAAAAAAAGTTGCATTGTACATATAGGTATTTATCACAAAAAACCCGTTCCCTCAGATTTCGAAATTGACTTCTGAGGCTACACGGAGAAAAAAACTTCGTGCGTGGGACCCGAAGTTCAGGTCATATGGATCTCTGAAGTTTTCGGATTGAGCATCTCTGAACACTTTAAGTCCAGCTGCTGAGGTTTGGATCACACAGTTGAAACTTCAGTTCTTACATCTGAAGTACTCCGGTTTTCACATCCGAAAAACTTCGGCTCTCACATCTGAAGTACTTCAAATGTAAGAACTGAAGTTTCAGATGTGTGATCCGAACCTCGACAGCTAGACCTAAAGTGTTCAGATGCTCAATCCGAAAACTTCAGAGATCCATTTGACCTAAACTTCGGGTCCCACGCACGAGGTTTTTTTCTCCGTGTATGTTTACATGTTGAACCAATCGATATCGATACAATCTCACCCGTTCGATGTATCGAATACGATCCATTCCATGAATCCGAAACGTAATAAGGCTTACCCATCAAGCGTAGCGTGAAAGCCGGTCTTCAGCTCCTTTTTCCTAATGGCACGTTGTCACACCACGGATCATGTTTTGTAAATTCAAAAACTCATTCGATGATTCATATCAAGCGCAATCTCAGCAGCCGGGCAGCAAATCGGTTTTTTTTCTCTCTCCCTCACCCCCCCCATCCCCCTCTCCATGCTCTCGCTGTATTCTATACCACGTTATCACCGCGCGGTTTACGTGCAAGAATTGTGATAACGCCTGATAAGCGCGTAACGTCGATTGCGTTAAAAATGACTCCGGGCTCGATAACGTGTCGGACTGCCGTTTTTTCCGGAGGATAAGCTTTACTGGACACGGTAGGTTTACTGACCTCACAGTAGCACACATGACTTGAGTTTTAAAAGTTTTAACTAAAATTGGACTAAATTTAGCAATTAGGAACTACAATTTCTGGCTCGGTTTAGGAACAACGTATGTACCTTTAGTTTCCCTCGGCACGTAGTTGTTTTTACGTATGAGTCAGAAATCATAGTAGGAATTGCAAAATTTAGTCCAATTTAACCGATCATTTTCCAAACCATGTAAGCGCCAATCTCTGTTTTGGTGGTAGAAGGGTTGGTTTTCCTTCGTTTTCTCTGGTATAAGCAATCATGTCTGATTTCAAAATAGCCCTCTAAAAGAACATACATTTTCTAGAATTCGATGATTGTTAATGAAGAGTCGTGCTTTGTTCGAAACAACAAAATGTTTCCGTTTTTTCCTGTTTTTTTTTACGCGATTCTGAACAACCAATGAGAGAGCAACTTCCAATTTTAGGTTAGAAAACAGCTTTGCTTTTTTGAACAACATAATAACGAATTGCTTTGAGCACGTTGCAGTTCTTGTACAACAATGTTGCTGTAGGGGCTCCCAAATTTTGCGCGCAAAAATAAGCCGGGCAGACCGCACCGGACGGACCGTTAGACGCAATGCGCGAAGTATTCACACAGTCTTGTAGGCGCTATGCGTTTCATGCTGACCGCACTGTGTTTGGCGCAATGCGTAAAGTATTCATGTATTCTTGTAGGCGCTATCCGTTTCACGCTGACCGCAATGACCGCACTGTGTTGGACGCAATGCGTGAAGTATTCGTGCAGTCTTGTAGGCGTTTATATATGCTACATGCCGATCGCCGCGCCGAGGGGTTCTCCTTTTCATCTCAAGTCCTCGTGCTCATTTCTCTCTTAGTCGCGCCGCGCTGTTCTAGGCCAAATTGCGTGTTTGGTTTCTCTCGTAACTCGGCTTATTGAGAGTGCCGTCTCTTGTATCACTAAGAGACGACAAAATTAGAAATTACTATACTCTCAGGAAATAAGAGATTTCGTCACCTTTTCTCGTTTGTAATTTTTTTTTCTAAATCCGAATTTTTTTTTTATACCTACATTTAAAAAAAATTGCAAAATTTGCCGCCCCCTATAGATTTGCCGCCATGGGCCGCGGCCCATGTGGCCACCCCCTTAATCCGGCCCTGCCCCGCCCCCTACAACACGAACAACTTCGAACAAAATGCGATTGCTGCTTGTTTTCACAACATGTTGCGAGTGTTGCCTCCGAACAAAATACGACTAATCTTATAAAACGGGTTTTCTTGTTTTTCTCTCATTCCCAATTTTGGCGCGTGCGTGATGTGGAAAATAAACAGTTGAATTGAAAGCTTTGAGACGGACAAACATTACATGCCCCCAGCTATGCTGAGAGGGGGGTTGGGCTCGCTCCTTCTTCGAAAAATTGTTTATCGTAGACACCCCCCCCCCCCCCCCCATAAAAAATGCCTCGTTATACCTCTGACCTAGATCGTGAAACCAAGTTAGGGCTGTCGCCTTCCGATAGCCCTGAACAGTAGTTTTATCCCATGCTCTTAGGAAATTCGTCCGGAATCGAGGGCGATCCTAAAATACTGTCGTGTTAAGGAAGAACGCCGTAGAACATTCGAGAGTTGCCAAATTTCCCTTGATAAAACATGTATTTTTGACAAAATGCATGCATATGTTTCTTCAAAATTTTCAGATAATTTCGATTAAATTGCGCACAAAATTGTCTGAAAATCATGAAAAATATTATTCGCAATTTTTCCGGTAAATTCGGTTTTCATCGGAGGAAACTTGGCAACGTCTAAAGCTCATACGGCGTTCCTCCTGTGCACGGTAGAATAGGTTTCCTCACAAATAAGAGAATGAACCCCGTGTTTCCAGGGCAAGGGTTATTACACGTGTTTGCTCGGAAAACTCCCCCGTAAAGAAAATTCGCGGCGCGCCCAGTGAGCGTAAGACCCGCGCTACCGTGCTGAGGAAAAACGCCGTATGAACCTTCGGGCGTTGCCAAACTTCCTTGATAAAACACGAATTTCCTGGTAAACTTATGAATATTTTCCTTCCAATTTTTTAGAAGCTTTTGTTCGCATTTTCACCTAAAGTTCCTAAAAATTTCGGAAAAATATTCATGAATTTCCTCAAAAATAATCATTTGTATCGAAGGTACTTTGGCAACTCTCGAATGTTCATACGGCGTACTGCCGTACTGCCGTGCTAAGGAAAAACGTCGTATGAGCCTTTAGGCGTTTCCAAATTTCCTTTGACAAATCACTAATTTTCAGGAAATTTTTTGAATGTTTTTCTGCCAATTTCTCAGATAATTTTGATTGTAATTTGATCTATTGTGTCTGAAAATTTCAAGGGAAAATATTCATAATTTTTCTTAAAAGTAAACATTTTATCGAAAGAAATTTGGCAACTCTCGAATGTTCATACGACGCTCTACCATACTGCCGTGCTAAGGCAAAACGCCGTATGAGCCTTCAAGCGTTGCCAAGTTTCCTTTGGCAAATCACGAATTTTCAGGAAATTTTTTGAATATTTTTCTGCCAATTTCTCAGATAATTTTGATTGTAATTTGATCTGATTAGTCTGAACATTTCAAGGAAAAATATTCATAATTTTCCTTAAAAGTAAACATTTTGTCGAAAGAAATTTGGCAACTCTCGAATGTCCATACGGCGTTTTTCCTTAGCACGACAGCGTAGCACGGCAGCCCGGTTGTGCCCTAGTTTCGTTGGAGCCGCGTGGCGTGGTGGGCCCATATTTCGTCGCGCCCCCCCTACCCCCTCCTCCCGCCCCCCACGTCCACTTTCCTTGATCCCGGACGCTCCCGCGGGACCCGGAAAACCCCGGAAGCAATCCCGCAAACACGCCGCGCGTTCACGAGCCGGAAGTCCCTTTATCGTCCCTGGAGGGATGCCGTATCGCGTGCAAGTCCGAGGGATTTTCTTACGATTTGAGGTTCCAGTGGAGGGACGTGGAGATTTTTTCGAATGAATCGATTCTGAGGAATCGATTTGATTTTATAATCAGATGAAAAAAATTGATTTCGGAAAAAATCAAATTTTCAAAAATTGATTTTAGAACATTTAAAAACCAAAGTTCCGGCTGTAGTGAAGGGACGTGTGTGGCCGTCCTCAGGAAAGAGGATAGGGATGGCGATTTGTTCGGATGAATCGATTCCGGGAAATCGATTCGATTTTATAATCGGATGAAAAAAATTGATTTTGGAAAAAATACATTTTTCAAAAATTCATCTTTCGATCTTTGCATGGAGAGTTTGTTTTGATGTAGAGGTGGACTCTCAGGATAGCGTGGGATATCCCCTCCATTTTGGCCTCAACTTGAGAGCTTTCTTTGAGCTTGGGAGTTGATTTCAGAGAAAACCAGTGGCACAATCGTGTTTCTCGCGAACTTTTACATTGGAATCAATAGTCAAATCGCAAATTCCACACACATGCAACATCTCCATTGCACAGGTAAATTCGTTTTAAAAATTGAATTCAAGTCAATTTGGCAACCTTGCGGAACGGAGTTCCGTTCTTTCGTCCGGGAAACGACGAGTGAACCCCGCGTAAAAACCAGCGAATTTTCTCGTTTTTTTTTAGCGGCGTAACGGCGGCAACAGCGCCGCGAACGAAATTAAAAGGGGGTGGGATGAGCCGCTACCTAGAGCGTTACCCCCTCCTGGAGTCCTGGATCGCGGCTGGCGCCAAGCGGTGGCGCTTCGCGGTGTCCGGCGCGCGGCGCGGCGCTTTTATGCTTATCACCCGACAGTAGCGCACTGCCCGCCGCGCACTCCACTTCGTCCGCCTCGTGAGTTCGTGCTCCTATCGACGCGGTCGCTTATCACGTCAGTCTCTTCAGTCGACTCGTGCCTTCGCGACGGGATACTTCCTCGTTGTCACTCATCGGTTTTCCGGCGTGTTTTATCGTGATTGAAAAGGTGCACCCGAAATTCGGGATTTGTTTGGAATATTGTGTGGTGCGCGTTTTGGTGCCCTAACTGGATACGTAAATAGTTGGAACCGTAGTCGAGTTGGAATTAAGGTATACTTATGATTGTCACGTATTTAATTTTTTAATAATCGAAGCGTTGGGTGCAAAAAGTGCATTTCTAAGTTGCGTTGTTTCAGAATCTCCAAAGCTAATTTTTAATTAAGAGAGGGAACTATTGGGTGAATTTCTTGAAATTCTACGTTTTCACCATTGTAAAATCTTGAAGAATATTCGGTAAGCACTGGAAAAAAAACACATTGGATCTAGAGTCCAGACTCCTGAAAACATCGACAAGAAAAAGGACTCTTGATTCAATCAGATAATTTGTTGTAACTCTTACTGAAAATTACATCAAAAGGAAATTCGCTCAAATTAAGAGGCCTGGTTCTTGATTTAAGCTTACATGTGATTGAATCAAGAGTATTTTTTCTTGTCGATGTTTTAAGAGTCTGGACTCTAGATCCAATGTGTTTTTTTTCCAGTGTTGGGTGCAAAAAGGGCTTTTCTAAGTTGCGTTGTTTCAGAATCCCCAAAGCTAATTTTTAATTTAGAGAGGAAACTATTGGGTGAATTTCCTGAAATTCTACGTTTTCAGAATTGTAAAATCTTGAAGAAGTTTCAGTAAGAGTTACAACAAATTACATGAATTTTCTTTAATTACGACGGGCGAAACAGAGAAATCGTCCAACGAAGCAGTCCGAAAATTTCACTGATTTTTCTTTGTTCTGCCGATAACTTACCGTGAAATTCTCAAACAGATTCAGCCTACACTTTCTCTGTAAAAAAATAAAAAAGCGGCGGAAATTTTTGAACGTCGCATGGCGCCTGTGATATTTCGGCCGGAAGGTGACGACTTGTTGAAACAACAAAAGAGTAAACAATTTGATAGTTTAAAGCGAAGTTTTGTGAAACATTCGCTCAAAAACATTATCGTAAATCAAGTGAAAATTAAAAGAAATTCAAAAATTCTTCGGAATATCATCCGGAAATTACAATTATGAAGAATTCTAGCTATTTCAATAAATTAAAGTCACGTTGAAAGAATTTCAGTCGGGTTTGAAATTACTCCATTTCCGAGAACAGAAATAGACATTTTTTTTCGGTTCTACCTAATTTAGACTGTGTGGAGATGGAAAAATTTACACGGTTTATCATATGCAATATTGATTCGTCCAAGTCGAAAAACGTTTATTTCGATTGCAACGTTTCTAAATTTTCGAATGTTTTATTTTGTTATGTGAAACTGATCTTTTGGAAATTACTTATGAATATCCTCGAATGACTGAAGAAAATTCACAAAAAAAAAATCAAGGGAAAGTGATTGTTCAGTTGGCTTTAACCGGAAAGAAAAACAATCGACGCACAATACATCGAGTCAGTAGGTGAGGTCGGACAAAATTCGGAAACTTTGAAAGCTCGTAACTCTGCTTATACAAAACTTTAAGGTTCTAAAAGTGGTTCCATCAGTTTCCTCGTGAAATTTTCTACTCATAGCACCTAGTAAAACGTAAAATTTGACGAAATAAACATAAAAATTTGCAGTTTTAGTCAAAAATTTCATGTCCGAACTCTCTGGTTGACTCGATCCACTCGATGTGACGCAACGATTCGCACTGTTTTAATCGAAAATATTTTTCTCTCAACTTCAGCCATCGATATGACAACATACTCAGCGTTGAGCTTTAATTGGTGATGATAAGCTCTGAATCATCATCCATCACTCACCCTCTCCCGGAACCTATTCATTCGTTTATTCATTCATTTATTTTATTTATTTTTGGTAACTGAAATTCACACCCGTTCGCTCCGTATCGGAAATGTTTGAAAACGTAAATTGCATCTCCTATTTTCGTTGAACTTTCGTCATCGCGAAGCATTGCATTCTGAAGTGACTAACCTCAAATTGACAGGATTTTCTCTGATGATACATTTTCTCCGTGTCAATATTTACAAATTCATAATGAGATCACTCAGGATAAGAGATAACGCGCGTACCAGTTCACGGAATATTTCGTTTATTATTTATCCAGTTATCTTCGTAACATTTTCTCTCCCCGTTCGAGGTTCTGTGTCTCAAGTATGGGGCCTCGTAGCATGACAAAGTTCAAGTTTTGACTCGTTTATTTCTCCTTGTTTTTGACTCATTTGTGTACATTTGTAAATGATGCTGTAAAGCTTAGTTTACCCGTAAAATTGACAGTATCTTTTTTTTTTTTTGTTTCTTTCCTTTTCAGTTTTGGTGAATGCGTGTTGTTAGCTTGTTGATAGTTAGTTATCGTTTTGGCATGACATTTATCTTCCTCTAAGTTGTACCCCTTTCGTAGAAGTCGACCGCAGATATGACCAACTCTCAGGTATGTGCCATAATCCTTGAATTTGTTATTGTTTTATGATACATATTTTGTTCTCTAGGATATGCCAAGAATTGTTGCACTATTCCGTCGTAAATTTCAAGCAGTGCTCGCATTTTTCTAGCTCAATTCCAAAATCTAGCGAGTTTTGCGTTAGAATTGGAATTTCAGAATATGTTTTGAGTTACCCCGTACATTCAAGATTTTGTCTGTCCAAAATTACCTAAAATTACTCAATTTGTTAAGCTCTTGGATTATCAAAATTTCCTAAATCCCAACCCCGCAGATTTTTCACGCAATTCTTCCGGAACCATTTGAATAAAACAAGATTGAATTTTTTCCTGAACAATTGAATTGAAATAAAAAAGTTCCCAATTTTTAATAAATCGTTAAAAAATAACGAATAAAGATATTTATTTATATAAAGATGTAATGTTCAGAGCTCTATTCAAAAATTAATATTTATTACGAAGTTATTTCTCATCGCGGCAGTGTAGATATCTTGGTTATTTTTCCGAGGGATTATTATTTTAAAAGTATTGTCCCCTCGAGCCGTCAGTACTGCCGTGCTGAGGAAAAATGCCGTATGAACATCCGACAGTTGCCGACTTTAACTTTATAAAATGTGTATTTTCGACGACATTCATACACATTTTCCTTTGAAATTTTCCGATATTTTAGACTGAATAGCGTACGAAATTTTCTGAAACTTTTGGGAAAAAATATTCACAACTGTCCCTATGAACTCAGCGTTTATCGAAGGAAATTTGGCGACGTCTGAAGGCTCATACGGCGTTCTTCCTTAGCCCGGCGGAGTAGACAAGAGTCAACAAATATGCCTCGAGGGGTCTCGCGGGACGGAGGGGTGACCTTTTTTGGGAACAAAATGGGCCGGAGAACTGGGTCAGAATGTCGATGAGGGAATGAATGGCCGAGGCTGATCCCGTATGAAAGCTGTCGCCCGGAGTTGTAGACAGTGCCAAAATAATACATTGATTCTACCCGTTGAGAAAATTGATTTATCGGTTCCATCTCGCAACTCCGCTTCCACAACTTCATCAGAGGGTTCCCTGGCTCGAATTCCTTATACTCTCCGCCGGGTAAGGAAATTCTCTCCCCTAATCCCTCCAGAAATAGGAGACAAGGCGAAAGAGTCCTGAATAATAATGAATTTGGGAAGGGAGGGACGGTTACCGCCGAGGAAAATTGGGACATTTTTAATAAAAGGGCGTCGGAGGGCCGCAGCTAAAGATCGTGTAACTATGTTATAATTTCCAGGTTGACAAGTTCTTAAGGTGATTCGATGGACGCTATATTTTGTGTCAGAACGACATGCAATTTATCGCATCGATTAGTTCCATTTTCTCAGCTACTCGTAATTTTTCTCAAATTTTGAGATCGCAATTCGGTTGTCAGGAGACTAAAGCACTCACTTACCAATTTTAAAAATGAAATCAACGTCACAAAGGCGTGGTTTTTTTAGAGAAAAAATATCGCACTCGAGTGCAGATTCGATATCAGTATCGAATGCGATGTTTTCTCTCTAAAAAAACCACGCCATTATTACACTGAATTTGTTTGTAAAAATTGATAAGTGAGTGCTTTAGTCTCCTGACAACAGAATTGCGATCTCAAAATTCGAGAAAAATTATTAGCAGCTGAAAAAATAGAGCCAATCGATGCGATATATCGCACGTCGTTCTGACACAAAATATGGCGTCCATCGAATCACCTCAAGGTAATTCGATGGACGCTATATTTTGCTTCAGAACGACATGCGATTTATCACATCCATTAGTTCCATTTTCTCAGCTACTTGTCATTTTTGTCGAATTTTGAGATCGCAATTCTGTCGTCAGGAGCCCAAAGAATTCACTTACAAATTTTGACAAACAAATCCAACTTACTAAAAGCGTGGTTTTTCAGAGGAAAAATATCGCATTCGATACTGATATCAAAACTGCACTCGAATGCTATATTTTCTCTCTAAAAAAATCACGTCTATATTACGTTTAGTTTGTTTACCTATCAAAATTAGTAAGTGAATTCTTTAGTCTCTTGACAACAGAATTGCGATCTTAAATTCGAGAAAAATGACGAGTGGCTGAAAAAATGGAACTAATTCATGCGATCTATCGCATGTAGTTTTGACACAAAATATGCCGTCCATCGAATCACCTTAATCAAAAAAAGAAGAAAGAGAGAAAGAAAAAAGAACCTGGTAAAGTTGGAGAATTTTACTTGGATCAGAATTTATGAAAAAACGAGCTACTCTGGGGGTGTAATGTTGTGCGACCTGTACATATGAGCTTTAGGTCCTTAAAAATGAATCAGAAATCAAATTGACAAAAAGAAGAAAACAATCGTAAGTTAACAACGTCGAAGATAAGAGAAACGTAATCGAGTCTCGTTTTTAAACTTTTCTCCCGTATCTGTCAATGGCAGCGAAGAGCGGAGCATTGCGAGATCACGTCTCACGCCATCGCGCCTTCAACTTCGCAGACGCAACACGGACGTCCATCAAGTACGAATAGTTGTATCTCTGCGCCGTCATCAACGCGCGTCGTCTCCCTTGCTTTACTCTGCCGTGCTATGGAAGAACGCCGTATGAACATCCGAGAGTTGCCAAATTTCCTTCGATAAAATGTCTATTTTTGAAGACAATAATGAATATTTTTCCTTGAAATTTGTATGCGTTTTTGATCAAATTACAAACAAAATTATCTGAGAAATAGAGAATTCGCAGGTGTCTTAAATTTTGTGAATTTCATCTTTAAAATGATACTACTAGAAAATCTGAGTAGGAAGACATCTTTGATAACAATTGGACCGCATTTTGCGATTTGGAATTATAAATTCTGGCTTATCTGAAAAAGCACTTATGTGCATGGGGAAACTAATGGCACATACGTTGTTTTTAAACCGGGCCAGAATTTATAGTTCTAAATTGCAAAATGCAGTCCAATTATTGCAGGAAATATGACAAAATAACCTAATCTGTTAAAATAAATGTGTTTAATTGGAAAATGCCGCCAGATGACGTCACAAGGCGGCAAATTTTCTCACTTTTAAATATATTTCTCTCCAATTTCCCATGTCAGAAAAAAAGTTATGACAAATTTTGCGAACTCAGCTCATTTGGCACTCTCAGATGAAGCAATAAAATTTGTGTGTGGAAATTCTCCAATGGTAGACAAACATTCAAAAATGTTATGAAAATTAGTGATTTGCCAGAGGAAATTTGGCAACGCCTGGATGCTTATACGACGCTTTTCCTTAGCACGGTAGTGTTTCCATATTGTGTTGGTTTCATTTGTCCGATTTGAACTGGTGATTCCAGGGCTACGTGAGCAACACAGCTGAAGATAGGAAAAATGAAATCGGGCCTCGTTTTTTGACTTTTTCCCGAATATGAGCCACACCTCATCGGTAACATAGAGCGAGACGTAGCGAATTCTAATTATAGCCCTTCAAAAAATATCAAAATAATTGCATTTGAATAACGACTAATCTGACCCGACACGGGACTTTGAACCCATGTTAAAAAGTCATGGATATCTAATGGTTAAACATGTTTTCGTAACAATTTTGTTTTCAGTTTGAACCTTGTTATTAGGGTTTCTTTGACAGGGACTGTTCATAAATTACGTAACGCTCTACAGGGTGGAGTGGATGCCCATAATCTCGTGAACGAGCGTAACTTACGGTAGGAGAGTGTTAGGCTCAGCTTCACGTAACAGTATGTTCATACGGCAGAGTAGAGCAAGGGAGAGGACGCGCGTTGATGACGGCGCAGAGATACAACTACTCGTACTTGATGGACGTCCGTGTTGCGTCTGCGAAGTTGAAGGCGCGATGGCGTGAGACGTGTTCTCGCAATGCTCCGCTCTCTGCTGCCATTGAAGTGTCGCTCAGATACGGGAGAAAAGTTTAAAAACGAGACCCGATTACGTTTCTCTTATCTTCGACGCTGTTAGCATTCGATTGTTTTCTTCTTTTTTTCAATTTGATTTCTGATTCTTTTTTCTGGACCTAAAGCTCGTATGTGCCGGCCGCATAACATTACACCCCCAGAGTAGGTAGTTTTTTTCATAAATTTTGATCCAAGTAAAATTCTCCAACCTTTCTTTCTCTCTTTCTTCTTTTTTTGAATGGCGGCTCGCCGTGACATTGATAGGAAGCTAAAATTTGACAAAAATTTCAATTACACGGCAGTAACAATTTAAATTACTTAGCATATCTACAAATAACAAAAAAAAAAAAAAAAAAAAAAAAAAAAAAAAAAAAAAAAAAAAACACACATGAAAACACTGTTAAATTGCCTTTCGCCTTTATCACGGGTGGATGTAAGATGTGCATAACCTCAAACTTGCTCGCTGATAACAGTCATCTTGTTTGTTTATTTACGGCCGTAAGACCATCGTGTCAGCCTATTTTCACGCGACCAATGAAAAACCGGCACAGAAATGGCCATACTCTGTCTATAAAGGTACTCTAGTGTTGGAGTCTTGACCGTTGCGTTGCGTTGGTAATAATTGTGTTTGTGTATGGTTTTGCAGCTATGGTTCCGCGGGGTTCGGAGCTCCAAGTTCCGGCATGTGTACGGGCTGCCGGTGAAGCGGGAGAAGTGCTACGACAACGTCCCGATCACGCGCAACGCCCACGACTCCAACTTCTGCGCCGTCAACCCCAAGTTCGTCGCCATCGTCACAGAGGTCGCCGGCGGCGGCGCCTTCCTCGTCCTCCCCATCGAAAAGGTAAGCCCAACCCCCTTTAAACCGGTGATCCAGGGTGTCCACTAGTCCGAAATTTTCGGAAAGTACTGAAATAGTCAGGGCCGGATCTAGGGGGTGGCCACATGGGCCGCGGCCCATGGCGGCAAGTTCAGGGGGCGGCAAATTTTGCACATTTTTTAAGTGAAGGTATTAAGCAAATCGGATTCAGAAAAAAATACAAACGAGAAAAGGTGACAAAATCTCTCATTTCCTGAGAGTACAGTAATTTCGCATTGCGTCAAACACAGAGCGTTCAGCACCGCTCGACGTGAAACGCAAAGCGCCTACAAGACTGTAGGAATACTTCACGCATTGCGTCAAACTTAGTGCGGTCAGCAGCTATCGACGTGAAACGCATAGCGCCTACAAGACTGCATGAATACTTCACGCATTGCGCTAAATGCAGTGCGGTCAGCGTGAAACGCATAGCGCCTACAAGACTGCGTGAATACTTCACGCATTGCGTCTAACACGATGCGGTCTGCGCGGCGCGGCGGCGGAAGTTAAAATCATTGAATCACTTTTATGTTTGTTCTTTCATAATTTTTTCGTTCATTTCTTATAAGTAGAGGACCTTGTCCACACAGAGATAGGTTTACGGAACTTAACTTTCGCGCAAAGTTCCGCGAAATTTTGCTGGTAAGGTTGACATAGGGCTCTCGAAAAAATGTGTCCAACACGAATAAACGCGTCTTATGCACCCCGACCCCTCCGGCACGTTCACTTGATGCTTTTTATTGATGTTTCAAAACGAATGAGAAGGGGGCGGCAAAATACAGGCGGCCCATGGGCGGTAAGTAGGTAAATCCGGCCCTGGAAATAGTACTGATTTTTAAAGAGCGGCCTGGAAGTGCTGCAAAAGTGCGGAATTCCGCAAGAAGGTCCGGAAGTATTTACTTTTTTGTCGCAATTTAAGCGGGAAATTCAATTTTTTGAAATTTGCCGAATTCCGTCAACTGGAGGTACTAAAAAAGTACTGAATTTTTCTGTCGAGGAGGTACTGAATTTCCTGAGAATGTACTGAAAAAAGTACTGATTTTTGGCCAGCCTGTTTTAGTAGACACCCTGTGCTCCCATTTCCCGGAACTAGTACTGGATTTCGGAACTTCTAAGATTTTCCTGAATTTTTCCCGGAGCATTTTTTTTTTTTTTAATTATTATTTTTATTTTTATGAGAAATTGCGCACTCCAGATTTGGGTCTCTTGGCTTTAATTCTGTTTGACAAACAGCCAACGCTCAGTAAAGAGGTACTTTAGCCTAAGATTTGATTATTGATCAAGTGGAATTCAAGTTCTCGGTAAAGTTCTAATTCTGCTCTTGATATAATAATTTGGGAATCGATGACCTCTTGAGCATCCGGGTTTCTCATGAGGTTGAAGATATTGTTTGGTTGTTTCATATTTGGGCAATGAAGAAGGATGTTGTCCCGGAACTTTGGAAATTCCCAACACGTTTCGGATCTTTTGGGTGGTTTCACGATAACTGGAATAGTTTTGTCGCCGTAACAGACAACACATTTGTCGGTCATATTTTTAGTAGTAATGATAATCACTCGAATTTTTTTTTGCATCAATCTGCTCAGGGTTACGTGTTAAAACTCTTTTCAAAGATTTATCGCTCTACTTTTCAATTTTAATATATTAATTGCTGAAAATGTGCTGTCTGTTACGCTGACTTTTTACCGCGTAACAGAGTGTACATTTTCGGAATTTACATAATATTAATTGAGAAGTAGAGCAATAAATCATTAGAAAGCGTTACAATACGCAACACTTTGAAGATTAATGCGAACAAATTCGAGTGATTATCATTTTTACTGAAAATATGACCGAAAAATGTGTTGTCTGTTACGACAACAAAAGTATTCCAGTTATCGTGAAACCACCATTCTACTCCACTGCAGACTCTAAAATTGGAGCCATGGCTGCGTTCAAACCTGGAGTCATCGGTCCAATGTATATTAAAAGATGAAAGTTCATGTAATGTAATCTTTCCATTCGTCTCTTTTCAACCTTCAATCTTTGACTCTTTCCAGACTGGAAGGCTTGATTTTAACTGTGGGAAAGTAACAGGTCACAGAGGACCTGTTCTCGACATAAAATGGAACCCTTTCAACGACAATATCATAGCCTCTTGCTCCGATGATTGCACCGTAAGTCTTTTGTTTCCCCTTTTATATTGATAAGCCTTATCAGGTCTAAATGATAGTAGCGTTTTCCCTTTTCATTGCAGAACACTTTTTTTCTCCCGAGATTTTTTGTTTATCAGTTGCTTTTTTTTCTTAAGTTTGCTTGCATTAGGAGTCGTGAGATCATAATCTTTCATTAGTTCAAGGCAATGAAATTGTATGAAAACCGTCTTAGAAAGTTGAGATTTCCACTGGCAGAGATCATTCTAATCGAATCCTCATAAATATTGTTAAGCCTCCTATGTCAGAAGCTGTGGCAAACATTCATGATTATCACTAAGAGAAAAAGTCGCCTGAGCACATCAGAACTATGTAATTTAAATTAAATCATTGATTTCAATGCAAGAAGGAGTGTTTCATGAGAGTTTTAGATCGAGAATTACTCATAAAAAGTCAAATCAAACTGTTAGTGTTGGATACGCTGCACATGGCGTTCGCAAACACAATTTTGGAGAAAAGCGATTTAAAGTTTAAATCCACTAAACTTGGGGTTCCAAAGTGTAAAGTAAAATATAATTGTATGCCCTCTTACAAAAGTGAACCAGAAATGAAATTAGTCTGAATTTATTTTTGGGGATAGGGGATACCAGTGATACTGAAATATCGATTATTAACTGTTATCTTGAAAAAGTGTTTTCATAAAAAATTTGTGACCATATACTCTGGCTGCTTTTCATTTTTATAGCCACTTTTTAAAAGTTTTTCTCAAAAATGCCTTACTCTGAAAAAACTAAAAATTCCATAAAACTGAAACAACGTATTGCAGACAAAAATATTTTTGTGAATGGAAATAGAACTCTGTAGCCAAAAATATGAACCTTTTTGGTTCTCCGCCAGTACAATATGGACTTAAACAACCTTAAAGCTGGATTTATTTTGAAACAAACTGGAATTTGTGCCTATTTTTTCAATGTAATCAAAAATAAAGTAATACAATTGTGTATGAACCTAGAAAGAACTTCTCCGCAACACAGAATTCAAATTATTTCTGAGTGGGGCAGATTTTGTTGAATGAAGACACTTATTTAGTGATGAACTCTTGATTCATTGTAACTTAATGTTCATCTCTGTGAGAGTGGGAAATATTGTTTCAAACAAGTTCAGATAAACCTCAAATTATACATATTTAATGTCTGTTTTGTCAGGTTTTTTTCTTCTTATTTCCCCGCTTTTTTACTTTTTTTTTTTATTTTCTCTAATTAAATTGTATACTTATGGTGCAATTTTTCCCCTCAGATCAAGTTGTGGTACATACCAGACGGAGGTCTCGGCAATAATCTCACGGAATGGCTCATGGATCTGCATGGACACAAAAGAAGAGTCGGTTACATTGAATGGCATCCGACCGCTGAAAATGTCCTTGTCAGTGCCAGCTTTGACTACCTGGTAAGGATCCGTAGCTTCCGATGTTCTTTTCCATCAAAAATGGGGTTACTGCATGCGTGGAGAATTTGAGTTGTAATCATGATAAACTTTTTGCCATGAAAACAATAGCAATGTTTTTGAAGTCCAAAATCCATGCCTAATGGCCGGAAAATCTTGATTTTTCATCTAATTCAACTTGGTAAAAGATAATTTCCATTGACTGCTTAGAGTCAACATTAAGAGAGGTGCTTTTTTTTTTGTTTATTTAAATTTACGCCCCGTAAGGTGGCTACTTTGTAGAGTATGCTGGGAGATCCAAAATCTTAACTCTCAGGTTTCATATCAAGATGAAAAACATTTTTCTCAGTTACTGAGTGTTGCATGATTTGGTTTCAATGGGTCACTAAGCCTCGTTTATTTTATTGAATATTCTGAAAGTACAATGTGAGTAGATAACGTGGTGATTTTTATGCATTTTTATGGAGCCGAAATCGCGGAGAAACCCGCTTTTGAAAAATCTAAAAACTGCAAGACATTTCAAACGCACCCAATTATGGCGGGAAACTGACGGTGTTGACGCACTGCGGTAGTCATATCACAATCTTCTCTCATTTTCCTCTGATGTTTGTTAAAATAAAACGTGTTTCAATATGGAATTGTTGCTCGTTTATTACAGCTAACATATGAATGAGATTCAAGTCTTGAATTCAAAAGATATAATTTCGACTTTCGTATTGTCTTCATATACGAAGAGTAGATAGACAGTTGACGGAAGTCGTGGAAACCCGTGCCCACTTCTGATTGGTGCCGGATGACATCATTCAGCGCGGCGCGAAACCGGGGCGTTTTAAATTTGCGTATAAGTTGAGCGATTTGAACTGCGCATTTCTCGGTTATTGAGTTACTTAATGTTTGCGTTTTTAATGTGTGCATCGTGTTCTACGCGTCATTTTCCTTCAGAAAACTATATTCGCAAGTCAAAATTCGTTCATGGTTTAGTGACCCATTAGTAAAACCAGATGTCAATAGGTATAATGGTAAAGATGTAAAATCAAGAACTAGATTTTATTCACTATGCAGCCTATGAAGAATTATTTTATTCGTTCAAATGAGCGTTTTATGATTTGGTTCCATCATGTAAAGTCAGACACAACTGTGAGAGTCGAAAAGCATGATTTTAAATATATAAAATCAGGAAATAAATTTTAATAATCAGTGCAGCTTTTAAAAAGTATCTTTTTGTGCTCAAAAGTACTTTAAATTCAAACCCTCCCATCATAAGGATGTTTTTATGAGCTTGGATTAGTAATAGAGATCATTGATGAACAACAATTTTTTTTTTCATACCAAAATTCACAGAATTAATGCATTTTAAATGTTCTTTCACAGATGATTATTTGGGACGTGGGCAAAGGTGCCGCTCTGAACGTGATAGATTGTCACACAGACGTAATCTATTGTATGTCTTTCAATCGTGACGGAAGTCGCATCGCAACCACATCCAAAGATAAAAAACTCAGGATCATTGATCCTCGAACCGGAGTCGTCATTTCTGTGAGTTCTCATCTTCTGTCATTTATCTATCTCCCTCATCTCTGAACTAGCTACATCCTCTTTCAGAAAAGAATGAATGATGTCTGTTAAATTTTTTTAATAATTATTCATTATTGACTGACGAAACCAAAAAAGTATCAATGTCAGCCAGCATCGAGAAAAAAACCAGGTCAGATGAAGTTCGTAGGTACATAAATGAAATTGTCAAGATAGAAAGGAAACTACCAAGCAAAAATGTACTTAAGTATTGAAATAATGCTGTCTGAAGATGAATGTAGTCGGTAATAAAGTCCAAAGTTTTGACGGGATTATATGTACTGGGCCATGGAGGAGGATGGTGGTGTGAGAAACAACCGGACTTTTTGACCTGGTAAGAATTACAGTACTAAACACATGTCCTCGCATCAAAACTTTGTGTCGAAAACATTTAATTCATCAAAAATTTCGAAAATTAACTAATAAATGAGAAATTAGCACATGTACGTCTTATTGACACAGCTTGATACAAACCTCCTGTTTGCAAAGGAGAATCCAAAATCAATGTGGAACTTGTCGATGGCGAAATTTCAAAAGACTCTTCTACTTTACGATGTTTCAAAATTTCCAATCATATTTTATTTTATTGAAGAGTAACAAGCCAACTTCATGACTTAAAATCCATACAGAATTTTCTGCTAAAAGAGAAGAAAAATCCAAGAAGTTTTTACGAATTGAGTAGTTTTCCATTTAAAAAATAAAGTAGGGCAGGAAGTTTGCAGAATCGCAAACCAAGATACGTTGTTTGAGAGTTTCATTTTCAATATGTATTATGATATATCTAACATGTTTAACATTCGTTCACTAATGCTTTGTTTTTAGGAGGGAATTTGTCACGCTGGAACAAGGTCCAGCAAAGTGGCATACTTGGGGAGCTCAAGCCGATTGGTCACAACCGGCTTCTCGCGATACTCAGATCGGCAGATCGCTTGTTGGAACGAGAACAATCTCAGTCAGCCACTTATGATTGAAACAGTTGACTCATCCTCAGGCATCCTTTTCCCGTACTTTGACCAGGATACCAATGTTTTGTTCCTCGCTGGTAAAGTAAGTACTCGTTTTTTAATTTTAACCTCTGTAACTTTCAAGAAAGTCAGTTCTTATGCATAGTATTTTTTTGCTTTTGAAGAGCAGACTTCAGTTGTTAATGAAAGTGTGATTCATCCCAGGTTCGAGTATGGTCTAACTGGGGTTCAATGGATCGCATCACTTCAAGAATTTTGTTTGTCGAGTTTTTATGTTACCTCTGAACATAGAATGTCTGTCTCAAATTTAATCTTATGTTTCATACTGTGATGCAAACTAATTCTTCTATTTTGTTTTCAGGGTGATGGAAATATTCGTTACTATGAAATCGTCAACGAAGCACCTTGGATACATTTTCTTAGTCAATATTTATCTGGGTCTCCTCAGGTGAGTTCAGTGATAATTATTTTTACATTTCCCGCAAAATTCATGAAATAATCTTTCTTCCTCAGAACAACAAATCTTTTGAAAAAATAATTAATGCTTCATCGTGATGGAACCAGCAGACTGCTCATTGAAATTGATGGACAAAGCAATTGACAAAGAAGACAATGGTAAAATGGAGCAATCCTATTGGTTGAAATAAGTGGTTTATATAGACCAAGAGGGAAAATGATGGACTAATCATAGGATCTCATATTGGTTTCGGATAGGCAGCTTATTACTTATCCTTTTTGTCCATTGCAACCACTTGTTTAACCAATAGGATCCCTTCATATTTCCTTTGTCTTCTTTGTCCACCGCTTTGGCTATCAATTTCAATGATCAACCCGCAGTGGTTTTATCTTTTGAGTCCAATTTTAGGTAGAGGAAATTCATTAGAAACTGTGAAATCTTTTTTCTTGAAATTTTCTGTAAATTTTCATTACCCATTCCAAAACAGTCCGACAAAATTTCTGAAGATATTCGTATTATATTTAATTTTAATTTAAAAAAAAAAGAAGAAAAAAAAATGAAATTTTCAAATGCTACCACAGAGTAGCGCAATTTTGAACCATTATGGCGTTTTTCTTTGAGGTTAGTGTCAATCATACGTCATAAATACATTCCTCAGAATATACTTCTTGGCACTCATCTCATACAATTATTTGTACAAAATCTTGGTAAATGTAGCAAATTTTCCATTTTTCAGCGAGGTCTTGGATTCATGCCAAAGCGAGGCTGTGATGTCACCCAATGCGAAGTGTTCCGGTTCTACAAACTCCACACTGCACGAGGAATGTGCGAGCCCATTTCCATGATCGTTCCGAGAAAAGTAAGTTGGTTTTAATTTGCCTTGTCTTTCTTATTTGTATCACGAAGTTTTTGAATTAGTGGAGGTGTCCTTATGGTGCAAAGCAAGAGATCTTACAATTTTTTAAATTGCCAGATCATGCTCAGCATGTGCTGACTGATAATTTGCTTATTTGTCTACCACATCGGAAACTCGTAGCTTCCTCTATGAATGTGATTCAAGCCCATTAGCCTAGCATCGCCTGCTGATGGTCTGATTATTGACATTGATAGACAAAGCGACAAACAAAGAAAAAAAGTGGAAACTGAAGCAATTCTATTGGTTGGAATGTGTGGTTGTTGTAGACTAAGGAGGAAAATGATGAACTGACCATAGAGTCTCTCGTTAGTTACTTCATCCCTTCCCTCCTGTGTCCATTGCAACCGTCCGCTTCTACCATTAGGATCACTCCATTTTCTCTCCGTTATTGGTCTATCAATTTCAGTTACTAGCCTGCAGATCTTTATTTTTACTCTAACCTTATAGAGTCTGTGCAAATCAATTGCAACAACTCATCGCTCTTGGTCTCTCTGTGTATCGACTGTTTGATTGTCTTTATCACTTATGTTAACCGATATTTTACAGAGTGACCAATTCCAAGATGATCTTTACCCGGACACAGCAGCTCCGATTCCAGCAGTTTCAGCAGCTGATTGGTTCAACGGTGTTAATCGACCGCCTGTCCTTATGTCAATGAAAACAGGTAAATCCTCTTATTTTGTTTTAGAAGAACTTAATTGAATCCCAAATCTAGGCTCTCAATTCTGCAGGTTAAAGTTTATGAAAGATTATTTTCCAAGATATGAGGAAAAATCTTTTCCGACCCTTGAAATTTCTGTAAGACAAAAATTGGTAGGAATATGTATTTTTTAGTTTTACCTCCGTTTACTTTTCTTTCTGATATTTTGAATAAAAAAATTTCTGGAATGACTCGCATGATATTTATTTTTTATTCGGACTACAGGAACAAGAATCAGTCTAATTTCACAAAATTTCGCCAAATTTCCTCTTTTGTTATGTATAATTTATCAAGAAAATTAGGCCACATTGAGCTTTGAAGCTCTTAGAGCGTCTCGTTTTTAGATTCCAGGGAAAATGTATGAAAAGTTTAAAGGCATTGCATTGATTAGTTTTCCTGAAAATAAGTAAAGCAATGGAGGAAAAAAGTGAAACTCTTAATGCCAGAAACGATGAAGTACATCCTCTCTTATGAAGAATGCAGAGAATATAAATACAAACTGAAATTTTCCAAACAAAATTCCAATTTCCTAAAATTCATTTGTTGGATGATCATTTTTTTAAAGAAAAAAGAAGGGAAGGTCGTGTTTGGAAAGTGTACAATTTTTCTAGTGACCAAAATTAGACTCAAGCAAAATAAAATTTTAAAAAAATGTAAACTAAGATCTCGCAGTGCACAGTAGACTTTTTTCCCCATCAAAGCAGTAGTTGTGTATTTAGATATCAGTCTCTTTGTATTCATACATACTGCTGTAATTTCAGGTGTCACAGTTCACACCTACAAACCAAAAGTCTTCAAGCCAAATGAATCAACGCAAAAAACGGACAGTAATTACCGAGTGAAGCTTGCATTTTTATCGCGAGAAACGATCCCTGATTACCGACCGTTAGACGTAAGTTACCTTTCCATTGCCCTTACTCTTAGTCACAATTTGTGTGTGTGCGTTTGTGTTTTTAACATCACTCGTGTATCTTTTTTCAAGTAATTGATTTTTAATTTAGTTTTATATCGTTAATTGTTGATCTTAACTCTTATCATTTCCTCGCATTATGCATTATTCTGTTTTTTATTTACGGTTTTTCAGTACCTAATAAAAGTTCTTCCTTGAGAAATGGCTTTAATCTGCCTTGTCACGTCGGAAAATATAGAACGTATTAAGGACGATTTGGCTTTTTATGAATGTCTATCGACATAAGACTTAATGTGGGAAGGCAAATTCTTAAGACAATGATGAGATTCAACAGTTTTTTATTCATCTTAGTTTTTTCCTGTTCTTCTTTGGAGTATATTTTTCTTTTTTTGATATGCTTTTTATCACCCAAGTAAGTTCGGTTTTATATTGCCAGTTCTCCTTTGCATGGTTTTTATTTTCTTTGCGCCTTGTGTTTTGATCGATGCTTTTTTGTGTTTGGTTTTCATTGTCTGCGTTTCGTTTGTCCTTTTTTTAAAACCTGTTCAGGTCGTTAACAAAGTGTCGCAAAAGAAAAGCGAGATGAGTAAAAACATGATAAATACCAATAAAAAGAACACCAGTAAAAATGCCAAAAATAAGAGCTGCAGTAACGGTAGTATCAACAGTTTGGGTAAAAATAAAGTTAACGGGATCGACGAAACTGACCAAAAATTAGTCCAAATTATTGTGCCCAGCTCTGATGAAGAAGAGACACAGATCATTAAGAGCAATAATTGTAATAATACGGTATGTATCAAATTTCTTTATCTAAACCTAATGGGTTACAATTAACAGTATTGAAGACTGTCTCTATTTCAGGCAAAGACTTTCATAACATATTTATTAATTCCCTTTCTTACTTACTTATTTCATAAGGTTTTTATTATAAAAAATAAATGATGCCATAGAATATGTCTTACAGTGAAATAATGTGCACAGTGTATTACCGCTCAACAACGATGGATTAGAAAGAAAAATTGTTTAACACCAGATTGCTCAATACTCTGATTGTACGGAGAAATTTCTCTCCAAACCTGCCTTCAGTCAAATAATTTCTCAAGCATCGTATAATATTTTGCCACTCTTCGGGGCTCTGGGTTATAACTAACAAATATTATTCAAAAACTGTCCTCAAAAATTGAGTTATCTTAGCTAGTAATCCACCTTTTTGCAGATTGCTTGCAACGGAAAAGGGAATTAATCTCGATCTTTCTTACAATTCTTATCCTTTTTCTATTCTTTCTATTTATTTTACTGGCCTTTGCAAGTATGGTTCCTCAGTTTTTTCCTACTCATCTATCTTTTATTGTTAATTGTGTTTTAGTTTTTTTTAGGTTTTAACATATATGTATCTCCACTGCAACGTTTCGAAATCTGCAAGAAGGCTAAAAATATTTTTGATGAAACCAACCAAAATGCCTCTTTGAAATTTTCTGTGAATATTTCTAAATGAATGAAGGAAATTACCCATAAATTCTCAAGAAAGACCGGTTTTTAGTTTTCTTTCAAGGAAATGAAACCTGTGCGGAGTTTTGCTATGTTACAATTGGAGTCGTAGATATGCAGTTTTTGAGTTGGCAGCCAAAAAATCTGTATCGATTTACTTTTTTTTAGTACTTTATTGTTACCATTTTTATTCTTTAAAATTCATTAAGAAGTTCTGTAGTTCCCTAATATTAGATACTCATTCATGTAATTAACTTTTTTTGCATTAAAATTTGACTCTCTGTAACGAGCTTGCATCATTTTTTTCCTTTAATCTTTCACATTCTTCAGTTTAATGAGTCTTGAATGCCAAAAATGTCCACTCTCATTCCTTCAGTTTGCTTTAATTTTTATGTATGTCTACAGTCTTGATTTTTTTACTTGCAGATGTTACCTGAAAACGAAAAGAATCACAAAACAACGACTAACCAGACGACAAAATTCCAGCAAATTCAGCAAATGTTTGGAAACATGGTGAAAGAGGTAATACATAGTATAATATTTGCAACGGATAACGTCAGGCAGAAAATTAAATAGAACACCGATCCAATCAAATGAAATAAGATAAAATGGCAATCTAACAGAAGACCACTATGTGCTATGATCTCAAAGCAACCAGTTCTGTGTCAATGCAATATTAAGAACTTGAACATGCTGAAAGTTCTATTTCTAAAACATATGGATTTTTCTGTAAAGTGGGAGCACCAAACTCAGTGTTGCCATAGTCACGGAATACCTAGAAAACTAGGAAATGTCAAAGAAAAATAGGGAACGTGAGAGAAAATGAAGAGTGACGAGGAAAAACCGTCAAATCACTCTTATCTGCTTTCCAGAATGGGTTTGATGTTTCAAACAACAGATATTGCCTGAAAACTATTCCAAATTATGTCTTTTAACCATCTGGCGTATCCTCAATTGCCTGGGAATTTTTCAAAAATGCGAAAGAGATATCAGGGATATGTCAGGGAATTTTGTTTCCTAAATTTCGTCGCAACCCTGCAAGCAGAAATCCTGAAAATGCCAAAACGTAACCCTTGTGTCTCGATTTCCCCCTGTTCTAGAGCTCTGCTTGTACTCAATTGCCCTCCGTTTGTCGAATTGGATCCTCGGTCATTTCAGTTTCTAGTGAATACTCTTCCCTCAAACGACGAATCGGTGCAGTTTTTCTTTGAGTCGAACAACAAAGTGTAGCAGCTGCCACGCATAAAACAACGCACCCAAGTTTTCGACGCGTTCCACCATCTCAAGCCAATTCTATCCTTGACCCCTATCCTCTTGATTTAAACTATTGACAGCATCTGGCTGTAAAGAATGAGAAGTCTTCAATTCCAAGTTTCACCGATCAATATAATTCGTTAATTCCAGCTGAAAGCCCCTGTCTCTTGTTTCCCGATGTTTGTGGAAGATGGTCACTTTGAAAGTTGCTGGTATCGATTTGCAACCATTGGCCAACAAACAAAAAACTTTGAACAAAATTTTTGTCGACACTGCAGCTAAGAATCTTTTATCCTTGAACTTCGGCCGAAGGAGCAGCAACCATTCAGAATTTTTCTAGTGTAAGACTTTAGGGACTGTTATCCATTTTTGGTAGTGAACATTCCATGCTTTTTTCTCGCCTTAATTCTTTTTCTACTCTCGTTGTCCCACAACATTTATTCTTTCAACTCTTATTCAAAGATAAAAATTAAGTAAATAAAGACTGCCATGGGAATGTTTGGTGTACAATTTGACACACGTAGACCATTGCGTTTTCTTGGGCGGGAGGTTTGAATTCACGCGACAAGAAACATTGAATATCTTTGTCAGAACTAATTTCAGTAATTTTTGTTGCGCGAATCGTCTCCTACAAGAAATTTTGGTTAAGAAACATGTATCAGAATGCTTAATTTCGCACCGTGCTGAGTGATTCATTTTCTCTAGATGTTGTACTCTCGTGAATTATTATTTTTTAATGTGATTTCAGTTTGGTGTCCAAAATATTTTGTTTGCGTTCAATTCAAACCAATTTTTTTTTTCTTTTTCAGGGAAATGACAATCTTTCTGAGGATATTTTAACGTTGAAATTGAATGTTAAAGATGAAAATGAGGAGAGTCCAAAGAACGAATATCAGGTAAGATTTTTCAGTTAAATGATGATGATAATCAAGTACAAAGAATGGAATGTCTGCATTATAAGATTGCTTTTTCGTTTGTTGAAGATTGGAGCTATTTCTATTCCTTAAATCGCCAGGCAGAACTCTCCTGCGCCCCTTCCAGCAATTTTCATTGGTATTTTCTTTAGAAATAAAGCTTAAAATTACTCTTCTTCTCGTAAAATAATGTTTCTTTAAGAAAAAAAAAAATGGCTCATCCTGTGAAGCCAGGCTTTACTCCTTTGTTCGCAACATGGACTCAAACTCCTCCCCCAGTTTAACACATAATACTTGACGGTCCACGAAAAGTCTTCGATGAATAAAGACTTAACTGTGACCATTGATAGAAAAAAAAAAAAACCTTTTATTAAAAGGATAAGAAAATGTATAACATTCTTTCTAGCTACGTTTCCTAAGTTGGAACGAAAAATTGAAATGAGAGTTCACATCAGATTTCAGTCTCCACCATCTGAAAGAGTAAGATACCAGCAGTTTAAGCCGCTCTGACTGCAATCAATAGCGTTAAGTCATACTCAGTCTTGCAATTTTAAGATTCAAATAAGAACCATTAAAACTTCAAATTATATTCTCTCAAGACAATGTTTTTTGAACTGTAATCTTTGAAGTGTCATTACTTGTAATTGATTTGAAATTTTCGAGAGAGCCAAAATTGTTGTGAAACTTAATTTTGGCATTTTTTTCATGAGTGGTCTCAAATGGTAGAAAAATGCACTCCAGCTGTCATTGAGTTCGAGTAAGAGCACAAATGGTCTAAAATTGTGAGAGATTTTCAAACCCCTCTGCTTCAGGACAGCTTGCTATTCTACAAGATTCGAAGCAGTATCCACATGTCTAGCATTAATGAATTTATTTGTCTTTCCCTCTGAAGTTGCAACGAGCGTACAGTCGGCAATGTGAGGAACTGAAACTCCTCCGCAAACAGCTGGCGAGTAGAGACCGGCGCATCCAAGATCTGGAAGCTTACGTCGCAACTCTTCAAGCGCAAGTTCAGCAGAGGCGTTTGTGAAATTAACTCCAGCCTCAGGTTTCTTCTGAAGAAGTTCTTGTTTCATGAGGAGGTCAGTATCATTTACAAAATTAAATGTGCATAAATTAAAGTGAAAGAAGTACTGGAACTTAAATGTTTAAAACTTATTGAATGTCATTTTAAAGATTCAATGTTCATAGAAAAGGATTGGACTAAGGTTTAAATGTACGGGCGTATTTGTTTTTCACGTTGGCAGTTTCAATTTGGTTGGATACGTTTTTCTAGGCTTCTTAACTCCTCCCTCCATGTTTTTAACCAGTTGCTGTAAGTGTTTCAATATTGCAAATTATGAAGGCTGAGAATCCGTAACGGATCACATCAAAAACTGCTTTCACAGACTCATTAAGATCCCATAAAGGATGGGCCAAAAACGAGCCTGCCAAAACATTTTAATTATTGACGTGCAAGTTAGCTCCCACTTATTATTTTAAATTATCATACCTGAGAATCAGTAATTTATTTTGCAAAAATCAGCAACTTTGAATACCTGGAAATGCACTTGAAACTTATCCATTAGTGCACAAAATTCAATTAGTTAATGCAAAATGCTTGTACTAAAATAAACGAAACAAAATATAGCCGCTTCAAAAACTTTAATAGACAACTATGGGAACGTAGCTCAAAGTTATCAATTTTACTTTCACAAGAATTTCCTTGTCTTTAGGAGATTATCTTCCAGTAAAATTCTATTTTTGTATGCGTTACTTTTTTATTGTGGAACAGTATCACGGTTTGCGCTTATGCAGACTTCTTATTTTACCTTATCATCTACATCGAAAACTACGTAACGTCATTCCTTGGAAATTTCAGTGATTTTTCTTCTCTCGGTGAAAAACATTCTGTAAGAGATGCTATGACATCCGTTTGATCTCCTTAGAAAAATAAAATAGGAGCGGAGATTTTGAGAACTGTGCGGCAACCGAGATTTGCATTTTTGCAGTTTCACCGCTGTGTTGTTTTTTTATTGATTTTTGAGTCTAGTATATTATATAATTTTCATTTGCCGTTGGTTTTCTTTTTAGATCTGCATCAAAAGTCTGCCACTGAGAAACCTGATCAAAGCAAGATTTGTCTGATTACACCAAATTCATCCATAGCGTAAATATTTAGCGACTTTAGATATCTGTTTTTTCTCATCAGAAAGTGATTTCATCCCAGATTCAGATAATTATCCAAGGATACAAAATGTTTCAAAGATCATTTCCAATGCCAGGCCCTATTTTTTGAAAAGTAAAGATGTTTTAAGGTTTAATTTAAGGTTCAAAAAATCATATTTGCAATATTGTACTTGTATCAAAGTTTCCAAAACCCAACTTTAACCGTACATTTTTGTTCTCATCAATTTAAATACAACTTTTTCATTCCTCATAATTGGAAAAATTTGTTTTCCACCATTTTTAGAAGGAGGATAGTGGGTTCAAACAGACATTTCCTCGTCTTGAAACTCCAAGAATTTTCTCGTCAAAAAGTCATTGAAAGCTGTGCAATCACTTGATATTAGTTTTTAAGGTAGATTTAAGTTTAAAGAGGCTTCGCAGAAAACGTATTAAAATGTGCTAAAAATCATGTACCCCTTTGCTTGATGTTCTGGTTTAAATATTTTGCTTCATGCACTTTTGCGATGTAATAATTGCGCAGTAGGGGTTGATGGATTAATATAAGTTTGTAATGAGTCTTGTCAAGACCTGAATCAAAATTTTAAGTATACCTAAACGAAATTGTTCAAGAAGAGAAGGAGCGTATAATGATATAACCCGGAAGCGGGACGTTCCCAGTTTCTATATTTACAAATTTACCGTGCCTAATTGGTTTAGCCGAACTTATCAGATTTATTTTTTCTAAAATTTTAAAATTTTGGCCAGAGCTTTTTTTGAAGTTTCCTTTAAATTATGAAAGATCGTTATTTTCATAGCATCATCATTAGTCACATATTTACTTTAAATTTAGCTCCTTACTGTCTTAATTTGTTTTATACAAGCAAATTTTTTCAATACCTAAAACATTAATTTCAATTTTTAAAGATAGCTTTCATTTTCCCTGTAAAGCATTTTATTTTATGTGTCGTGGGTCATGCTTCAAGTGCTTATTTGATAATCTCTGTGCCCTTAAACAATCAATTTTCTCAATCACTTTAAACTGGAATCACTTTTTCACTGTTAATATAGCTAACTTCATCGTTGTACTTATTTTTTAAATGAATGCATTCCATTTTAGCAAATATCCCTTAATTTAACAAGCAATAAAATGTATCTGAAAATCGAACTTAGATGGTCAAGTGCTTTTAAGATCTAAAATTATTACGCTTTATTTTTTATGGCCTCAGAGCAATTTAATAATATTAAAGCAGTCTAGTTTATCCTCTAAGATTTTTTTTTCCATGTTAAGTGTCTAACTTTTTCACCACATCGTAGGAAAGCTAAAATATTCCAGTAAACTGTCAAAAATGCTGTTATAATCCAAAAATTCATATAAGGCATGATTAAAAATATGTCTAACCTGTTCATAGTTCAAATTCAGTTTAAAATGATCCACTTTACATTGTAGAATTGCTTTAGTTCAAGCTTCATTTACAGTTACGTTTCGTTAGTCTGATCTAACTCTGCGTTTTTTTACTTACGTATTTTCGTTCTGTCAAAGACATGCCTTTTAAGCTTCATACGATAGAGTTTGTACTTGCATAGCAAGTAGCTATTAATTCAGGGAAAATTTTGATCAGATCTGTCATTTCTCAATTTATTTTGCTTAAAATATTTTTCTAATGCCCAATTCAAAAGGGAAGCTCTGTCCCTTTGTCAGAGCCTACAGAAAATAAATCTACGCACTTTTAGACTGTGACAGAAGATCTGCCATCTTGATTCTTGCATTTACTTTCAATGCAAAACTGACGTCAGACAGTCCTCTATCGTAGTCTAAAGTGCATACACTTATTTGACATAGACTCTAAGTAAATGAGTTCTATCTGATTGTCTCCTCAATTTTCATTTTGAGGCCTAAATAGATTTGTCGCAGGTGTCTCAAAATCGTGCGTTGAATGTTGATCACTGGAAATCAGAAAAAATTAGTGAGATCTTTCCAACTGCTAAGTTTCCTCATCTAACATCAACAGGAGTATGGTTTTTCGGTTGATTGAATTTAGTGATTGATGTCAATCAGTGTGTTTTCAAAACGGCCTTATCTCCATGTAATTTGAACGCAGAAACTTAGCCTGAAAATATTTGAAAAGTTTTGGATGTAATGGCTAATTACACGATTTTGTGGTATTTGCAACAGATCCATCGGTTGAACGCTACTCTCGTCTCTGTAAATATGTAGATACATAGGTTACGAACCAAAATTTATGTTTAATATCCATGTATATTTAAATGGTATGTAGGTTTGTTAATTATGATCTCAAATTTTGTGTTGATATATTTTACCTGAGTACCTACTGAGTTCTTCGAAATGATGATTCGTCTACCATTGAATTAAGACACTTGGTAGCTTAACCATACAATTACTTGGACTTTTTCCTCGGTTTCTTGATTATTCCCACAACAATTGTCTGTAATTTGGACCATTATCGGACTAGAATTTCAAAGTACAACCAACATTTTTAAAATCTATCAGGAGAAAAATGTTGTAATTCTATAAAAATTCTGAAGAAAAAACTGTCAGAGAAAAACCTAATCAGCCCGGCTGCAATCCAAGCGGTATCTATCATACGTAAAGACCACCACTGTTTGTATCCTATCACAAAGATTGGTCGAAAACATTTTATTTTGTCCTGGAAGAGAAAGAGGAGTTATTTTCTTCCGTGTCTGATTTTAACAATTTCCAACCACAAATGAATTCCAATGATACGGGAAAAAATTGTTCTAAAATTTATATCTAATGCTTGTCTTTTGTCTTGTGATATTTTTGTTTGTTTTGGTTTCTTTTTCTTCTTAATATCTGTAATTTTATCTTGTAACTACTGCCACTTTTAGGTTTTATTGTTCAGCTGAATCTACGTTGTTTTCTCTTTCAATCGGATCCTTAATAATCGAAATCAATTTTAATTTCAGAGAGTTTCTCTGAATATTATTTGAATAGGTACCTTTGACTTTTATATATTGAGTTTTGAATAAAGTCTACTTAATAACTGAGTGTATGTTAAAATTGTTAAGAGCTTTTTGCTTGAAAGTGAATAAATTATACATTTTTATATAATTTCTGAGTTTTCCTTCTTCCTCTATGAAGAAATATTTTGAATTTTCCTACAGATAAATGCAAGGAGTAAAAGCATGTACAAGGATTCGATTGAGAACTTGGAATAAAATATAGGAAGACTGGGGTAATTGTCTGTTCTACTCCACGGCCATCAGTTTAGGAGATATTCACATTTTTCTGCTTTAAAAATCAATTCTCTTTTCACCATAATGAAAAATTGACTGGCACCAAAATTTTGAAAATTAACATCAACCTGAGGGGAACCCTGACCCCATGAGCTTATGGGGGGCGCAAAAGTTATCACAGGAGTGTAGACAAGCTGGAAAACGTATTTTTCTGGTTGGAGAAATATTCACTTTTTATCCGTGGAAAAATGAAGGATTAAAAAGATGGTGGTTGGACGATAAAATGAAACAGATTGATTGAAAAATCTTTTTACTTGAATAACCACAAATTAACAGACATAAAATAAACATAATTTATTTGGTTCCATCAGAACGTCCAATAAAATTGGAAAACGATATAACTATTTATGATCATAAAAACAATATGAAAATCAGTCTACTATTGAATGGAAAAATGTAAAAACGACAAGCATTAGAACTCTTACTACGGAGAAGCGCATAGACTCACAGTACTTTACAAGATCTTTAAAACTGCAAACTAAATTCTCTGACTGAGAATGCATTAAAATACAAAATTGGTTTTTCCACGTCTAATTTTGTTAATCATTTTTTTTAAATCGTTTTTTAAATGACTTGAGCAAAATTAAGTGCTTCCAAGGAATTTGTACTGAATAAAATAGGTACAATTAATTTGAAAATCCATAGCATGCACAATGCACATTTCCATTAAGTTCTAGATTAGAGTGAAATTGATCAAAATGGACAGCTGATGATTGGTCGTTTGCACAAAGGAGCGTTACTCATTCAGTATTTCTTTGAAACAATTTACTTTTACTTGAGAAAACCGTCCCATATTTGTCTGAAATTTCCAGTAATTTTTTTTACACCTTTGAAAACAGACACTCAACATTTTTTGATTCATTTTTGCCTCAAAATGCTTGTAGAAATACTGTAACGACTCAAAAGAGGTACCTTTCTTCATGTGGGAGACAAGGAATTATATCCGCTTTACTACTCAGGTCCATTTCAATACCAGGCCAAACTTTTTTCCATGAAGGTTGATTATCAGACAGAGCCTGACTGTTTGGCAAGAATCATGCTGATACGGTACTTTTAGAGCATCAACCAATTATTATATTAGAAATCTTAGGAGGAAAAAATAAGATACTTGAAAAATGAATGAAAATTCTTTAGTTATCACAGTGAAAAGTGGAGAGTGGTGGACAAGATAAGGTCATTGGTCAGTCAATTGTTAAAAGAATAAAGCACAGAATACTGCCTTGTTAAAATGACCAAGATTTAACTTGTTACCAAAAAACATTGGGGCCAACATTTAGGCTTAACAATAAATCCACACAACATCTGCCACTTTTCACGATGACCATAAAAATGAGTTCTTTGTTTTAAAGAGGAGACCAATAGGAGACTAAAAAATCAAATCTCAAAATCATTCAAAGATAATACTAAAAAGTTTGCGCTTGGTTTAGAAGCTTTATACACTTACATCGCTAAAATCATCATCAATAAATTCAGCACCATTTTGAAAGGGAATGTGTTTTAAAAAGGCAAGGGTTCAATTGAAAATTCAAGCTTTTTTGAGGAGAATGACAATGTACTATCTTCAGCAGCATCAAATCACATTAACTATTTGAAAAAAAGCTTCTAAATTGTTACCGTTATTAAAATCAATGAATTAATATAGTGCTATAAATGAAAAAATATTTCTGGATTGTACATTAAACTAATTGGTTGGATTTACCCAGAACTAGCCAAACTGTATCAGACGTAGCCTAATATCCTTTAACCTGTTATTTTTATCGCAGAAAACTAAACAACACTGAAACTGGGAATTTTGTGTGTATATTCGTGATAATCTACAAAAATTCACTAAAAGCTTCAGAGGAATATACTGTTTGGTTCTGGGTCATAAAAAAGTAGAAACTGAGAGGAAATTAAGCGACATGAAATACAGTTAGGCTGACCAGTTATTACCATTCAAATTTATTTAGACTGATGAATATTTTAACAATCCCCATCATGCAAAACCGCAGAATTGAAATAGATAAGTTAAGTGGAAAAATTAGAAAAGCAAACAAAACTCATCGAAATTAAAATTCTGAACTTGTAGGAAGTGCTTGCTGCGAATCTTGAAATATTCAAGAACAGAAAAGCCACCATATTCAATGATAAAATTCAGATTTAGAGGTAAGTGCAGTTGTGTGATATACAGCCGTGCTGGGGAAAAACACTGTATAAACATTCGAGAGTTGCTAAACTTCCTCCAATACAATGTTTAAAATTAAAGAGAGTTGTGAATATTTTCTCTTGAAATTTTCAAATAATTTAGATCAGGTTGCGAATAAAATTTACTGAAAAATTTCATTGAGGTAAAATATTCACAGAGTCCTCTTAAAATTCGTAATTTATCAAAGAAATTTGGCAACGTCTTGAGGCTAAGACGACATTTTTCCTGAGCACAGCATTATTGCTCTTAGGTTGCGGGACGGCGAATTGACTCTCTGCCACTATTCCACCCAAAAATACAACCACCAAACAAGGGTGCAAAAAGCAAGCAAAAACCAAACATTATTTTCCAATGCTCATGCGTATGCCTCTGTCTCAATGCTATTATGTACATTATGGATAAATTCGAAGAATTCGTAGCTCACACGCAAGGTCTATAAATCTCTGATTAGGTTAAACTTTATTCAAGGTAATCTAATCAAAACTTTGCCTTGCGATTTTGTGTGATTTATTTAAAAGAAATGCAGAAAATTCACAGATCTGGATAGTTTTCCTTTAGAAAATGCAACGTAAGCTAGGACTTACAACGTCGTAATCTGAGAAACGCATTTTCCGACTTCAGCCTTTGATAAATGACCAGCAATGGGCAAAGGGACTTCAGCCCACAAAAACTCAAAGTGGAGTTACTGATATCACACGAATGAATTGATCCATCAATAGTTTACAACCAAAAATGGTTAGAACTGTCGAACCAAACTAGAGTAAAATCAGTTTGAATTTTGCCTAGAAAAAAACGCGGTTTCGAATAAAAGCTATTTAGAATTCTAAACTCAACTGTTCAGGGCACAATATTGGCGGCATAATAATGAACTGAACCACATGCTATTTTGTTTCTTAGGACACTGAAGAGAGTTTTACGTCAAAATCTTGAGACCCGGACTCAACAAAAATTGCTCTACTGAAAATCCTTCCTCTCAGGGCAAAGGTCACTTTCCCCATTGATAGTCACATATCATATTAAGTAGTGAGTCTACTAAAAATAACACTTTTCTCCTTGTTCTAAGAGAACGACTGTAATAATTGTGCAATAACTTACAGCAGTTTAATCCTTCCTTTCAGCTTAATTCTTCATCTCAATAGGTACTACCAAATTTCGGAGATTTTTAATTTCAGATTATACAAATGAAACTCCAAACTTAACAAACATAACTTGGAAGTTAGGCCATACTTTGCTGTCAGTTGCGTCAATAAAACTGAAACTACCGCGTTATGAATTCAATTTTCCCCTCTGAAATGCCTTGTAATTTATCCAAAACATTTTCAGCACACGTTCCAATTCATAACTACCCCACAAATTAATTTACAAGATTTAAACCCATTTTTACGATGGGAATATATTATTGGACATAACAGAGCTTGGCGCTGAAAATATACTCGTTGGCTGCGTTCCAGCCTGTGAGGATTGAGAGCTAAAGTAGGAGCTGGGATTCATGAACGAGAATAGACCCGATTGCTGTTGTGGAGGAGGTTGTGTCGGAGGTTGTGTTGGAGGGTGCATTGGAGGGGACACTTGGTTTCCAGGAAAACCCGCCGCAGGGAACATAGATGGAAATGGAGAGGTGTTACTTGACTGGAAACTGAACAGTGAGGAAGCAGTTGGAGGCTGAGGTTCAGCGCTTGACTGAGGAATTGCATGGGGTGCCTGTTGGTACGGTGCGTTTTGCTGATATGGATAAGTGGCAGGCTGCGGCATTGGTGTGAACACTGTTGTCGGCTGTGCGGAATGCGACTGTTGTTGAGAAGCAGGAGAGAATAAAGAATTAGACTGACTCGAGGCTAACGCTCCATACTGGCTTTGATTAGCACTGCTCTGAGGGATGAAATCTGCTGCGCCTGATGGGCTTGAAGAAGAATATATGCCGTTCGACGCAACACTACTCGTTTGAGACCTCTGGTTATCGCTGTTCAGAGGATTGAAAACTGAAACGTTTGGTTGGTTTTGGGGAGAGAACAAGACATTCGACAAAACACTACTCGGCTGACTCTCCGACTGACTCTGGTTTCCGCTACTTAAGGGGTTGAAAAATGAAATTATAGGGTTACTCTGCTGAGGGGCCGTGCCATTCGAATGATAACTGGACTGGTTCTGAGACATTTTGGTTCCATTTTGCTCTGGAGGCGTGAATATTGAAACACCAGGTGGGGTGGTGTTATTAGGCAAAGCGAAGGCATCTGATAGGGTCTGGTTTTTGACAGGCGTAAATAAAGACTGATTTCCAATTTGAGGAGGCGAGCTACTTGAGGAGGAAGATTCCGTTTGGGCTGAGGATGAATCGTTAATTGGTTCCGACGGTTTTTCATCGGTTGTAATGCTTGCTGGTGTGAATATGGACACGCCAGATGGCAACTTGTTTCCACCCGGATGGGCCCGTAGGCCATAAGGATTCGTATCTGACTTAGTTGAATTTGTATCACTGCTGGCAGATGAAAAAATGGACATTCCTGCTAGCGGTTTCGTTTTGGGCGGAGGGCCCATGATGCTGGGCGGGGCATCTGCTTCCGATTTGGTCTGGTTTGTCACAGAGGCCGAGATTCCTGGTGGAGAAGCAATGTCACTGGGCGGAGGAACTCTTTCTGAATCATTTAGGTTTAAGTCGTTATTCGTTGGGGTGAAAATTGAAATTCCTGTTGGTGGTTGCATTGTGGGTTTTGGCGACGGAATGCTGTTTCTGGCTGAGTCGTTCAGATTGATATCGGTATAGCCTGTGTTAAAAATTGAAGGTGGTGGCTGAATTGCAGCTTTGGGTGGAGGGCCAATATCATTGGATGGAGTCCTCTCCGAGTTGAGGTTTACGTCATTATTTGCAGGATTGAAAATTGAGACTGCAGGGGGTGGTTGAACCACAGATTTAGGTGGAGGGCCTATATCGTTAGACTCTGAGGTGTTCAGGTTTACATCATCGTACGCCGGAGTAAAGATTGAAATTCCGGTTGGTGGCTGAAACGCAGGTATGGGTGGTGGACCAATATCACTAAGCCCTTTGGTATCATTCGGGGTTACATTACTTCTATTTGGGGTGAAAATTGACATGCTGGAAGGTGGTTGAAATGCAGATTTGGGCGGAGGGCCAATGTCATTGGTCGGAGGAGCTGTTTCTGATTTCGTTAGGTTTACATCACTGCTTGCTGGGGTGAAAATAGAGACTCCCGGTGACGGTTCCATTCTAGGTGGTGGGCCGATGCTACTCACCGGAGGGACTGGTGAGTCACTTTTATCATCACTCCTCAACGGGGAGAAAGCTGTTGAAGGAGAGGCTTCTTCCGATTTGAGCTGACTTTCGTTGCTGCTGGGCGGCAATGTAGATGCACCTGAGGAGAGTCCGCTAAACCCTGATGCAAAGCTACTAAACGGAAAGAACATCGACATTCCTGATTGTTGGCTTGTCGTCGGAGGGGAAATTGTACTTGATGGTGGTGAGTAAATACTTGCTGAGTTTTCAGACGAATTTGGTTGTGATAGCGGCACAGGCTCAGTAGCATTGGAGGTAGCCTGCCAGGAGTAGGTCGAATAGGCGGAGGACTTGGGGATAGCTATTGGTTCCGTCGGGAGGGTAGTCACTTCTAGCGGCTCGTTGGAGATGTTCGAAAAATCACCTACTGGAGCATCGGACTCGCCTGAGAGGGCTGACAAAGGCACGGTGACTGGTCCAGGGGACGGAGGACCGGTGGAAGGAGGTTTTGGAGATGGAAGAGGGACTGGAGAGAAGATATTGGGGGTTGAACGAGAGCTCCCTGAGATTTGGGTGGGGGGCGTAGGAGTGGAGAGAGGTGTGGTGGGAGGAAGGATCACTGGATCAAATTTAAGTTCAGGGGTTGGTGCCGGAGATGATGAATCTGATTCGTGACTTTTCAGGTCCCGTTGATATTCGGCTTGAAGAGGAGATTCAAAGTCTTTAGCCAAGTCACCCTGAAAAATGAAAGAGATTTAGCATCAGAAATGTTTTAAAACAGCTTGAATTTCAAACTAGGCACTATAAAAAAGACAGTATCTCAACTCCTACACATTAAGAGCCACTTGGACCAGTAGATTTAATTCATTTGTACACAAATTTTCGTTCTCAATTCATTTTTTGAGTCAACTCCCCAGCGTATAAAGTTTTATTCTCGATTACAGCAGTGCTTGAAAGTATGTTCCTCTGAACCACCATCGAAAACAAAGGTGCCATAACTCCAGCACAGACTTCGCCTGTCTCTCAAAACAAAGGAAAAACACAGATTTTTTTCCTGCCTCATTTTCTCCATTGTGATTTTTCAATGAAACGATAAATCCCTCTGAGAATTAGAGGCTGATAAATGACCTTTAGCTTTCTCTTGGTGCAATTTGTCTACAAAATTTAAAAAAAAAACTAAATTTGAGTTCCATCGTTACTTACTTCCTTGGACAACAGCAAAAGCCATGGGTGGACTTCATCTGATGATATCATTTGAGGCTTGTCTTGGGCCTATTCGATAAAAAAAATGAGTCAATATCCTGATGCTCTTATATAATCAAACTGAGAGATCATCAGTGAAATCAACTGTCTGACAGGCGAATAGAGCAATTTCAAGTCATCAATTAATTTGATTGTGTAAACCCTAAAAAGAGGACTCTTTATTTGAAGAGTATCCTTAATTTGATTGATCATAGATCTCCATTTTCTCAAACAAAATTGTGACAATAAAGCCTCTAGGGCAGGTGTAATATTTTTTTTTTTTTTTTTTTTTTTTAAGTATTTAATGAGAACAATGTATTTAAACAAGATTTTTTAGGGCCTGAGAAACACACAAACTCTAACGTTTAACATTTTCAGTTATAAATTGATGCAATCTGCAAAAGGGACCTGATGTAAAATTTAGGAAAATTGAGTTATTGGTCGGTGCCTGAACAGAAGATTCTGACAATACAGCCAAAATTTTTGAGAGGGCGAGTAATTGACAATAGTACAGTATGTACTCTAAGAATTTCCCGTCACAGGTTTTCAGAAAATTAAAATAACAATAAAACACTATTAGAAGTTTTGACGTAGAAAAAGGCAGAACAGGACTTGGGTTCCTTCAGAGATGAATTCTTTGGTCAGACCCAGCTAAAATGATTTTCTAGGACATGCAAAATGGATTTCCTCCTTTTCCAAATTTGTTGAAAGAACTTTGCACCTAATATCAAGAAATTTAATGCCAGCTGAATTTCTTTTTCATTTGATATGACGTTCCTTACAATTTCCTGAGCATAATAGACTTTGAAAATCGAACCATCTAGGCGCCAAAGAGAAGAACCGGTCGGAAAAAATAATTTGTCAGCATTTTAACACTCATTGCAACTACATGTAACAATGTTGCTACATTTGATTGGTGATTGAGGGGAACTCCTCCTTCTTAACTGCGCTCACGCCAGGAAAATAAGATGGACAGTACAGTGCGTAACTTCACGTCAAATTCTCTGGGAAAAAAGGCTTTGTATCACCACCACAATGATATTGCCAAGTTTCCATAAAATTGCCAAAAGATACACTTTTCAGCCTTGCGTTTCTCAATATTGTCATGGAGAAAGTTCAATTTTGAAAGCTCATCATGCTCAGAAGGTCATAAAAGGCACCATACCAAATAATAACCAAATCTAGTCCGTATAAAATTCCTTGTTTTTCTCTGCAAGGTACTCTTGGATAAAATCACATTCTTAGCCCTATGGAATATTTGAAGAAAATTACTTCAGGTCTTTTTCTGCAGATTGCATCATGATTGAGGAAGTGAGTGCAGAAAGGAAACCTTTCTGTTACAGCGTTTCAGAGTCTCGATTAAAAATTCCTTCTTGTTGGAGGAAACTATTTGATCATTGAATTTGCGATCTGGGTTAAAGATATTACTGGACTATGAAGAATGTTCAGTTAAGTTTTCATCTCTCTACAATTATTTTTCTCCTGTTGACAATAGAAATGTGAATAGAAATTCTGAAATACTGGAGCAAAGCAGTGCCCTTTCCGCACCCAAGTTCTCAATTGAATCGAAGTATGCGAAAACGTCCGATGTCCAAGACAGTGTTTCAGAATTTGAATGGACAATTTCGTCGTAACTTAATGACACAAGTTGGTTTAAGACGTTAGGAATGAAGGACAATTTTATGAATAATCTCCTAAGTGTAATGAAACGTTTACAAAAGAGATCGATCCTATTCATCAGTGTTGTGGGACAAAAGAAACCCACCTCAATTATGAAACCCTGTACTGGATAATGGACGTTTTTGCATACATCAATTCAATTTCAATAAACATGAGTTAAGCTTACCTTACCCTCTGATAAATTTTTGAAGCAAGAGCTCACCTCAGAGATATTCTCAGGTTGAGGCTTTTCCTCTCGGTCGGGACTAGGTTCAAAAGGCTCTTGTTTTATTGGACAGATCTCCTCCTGTCTTTGGTCTTCTTCTTTTTCTTGATTTACTCGCAATTGACTTTTGAGCAATTCTATTTCCCGCTCTTGATCTGCGACTAGCTCTAGCAGGTCTTCTTGATCCTTGCGAAGCTCCATCAGTTCTCTCTCGGTTTGTTGTAGTGCCTGAACTTGGCTCTTGAGGTAAATAACCTGGAAATTTCACAACAGAGGTGAGGTTCGGATTTATATATGAGTGATGAACAGGACTATCAGATTGAATAATATAAAAATTAAGGATAGGAGTTTAACAAATCATATAAATTGCAATTTTAAGAAAAACCAAATGGTCTTAAAATTGTGCAGAAGTAAAATTTACATTTAGTTTTGGCTTAAAAGTTTAGAACCTTTGTTCCTTCGTACAATTTTCCTTGTTCACAACTGAACAAGGAGTAAAACTTTTCTATATAAAATATTCCTATTTTGAACAATAATAATGGTTTAAGATATATGTTTGTCTAATTTAGCTTGATATTAAGATTTAATTATTAATTTTGAAAACGGGCGATTTCCTCTGTAGTGTCTTAAAGATTATTGGACATTTTTATACTTGAACAGAAACTTAGCTATTGTACTAAAATGCCATTTTTACTAGTAATTATTAATATGGATTTCATTTTTGCTTAAAAACTAAATGAAGATGCTGGCTAGAGATTTTTTTGAATAGCTTAATAAATTGCACAATTTTATCAGAATTGTACAAAGGATGGAATGGTTTTGAAACTACATATTGATTTGATTAAACAAATAAGTAAAAGCTCTAAAGTGTTTTTAACACTCAAATGAGTTTCTCACTCGCATGGTAAAATATCCATGCTAAGAAACCACTGGCCGATTCCTCGTAAAAATACTGCATTTATTACATTGATATAGATTTTTCATTACTTAATTGGTGGATGATTTTGATTCAAATCGCCATACCTCTGAATCAACTGCTTGAGATTCCGCTGCACTCAGAGGCCTGTTCTCTAAATGTAACCTTAAATTCTTCAGCTCTTCCTCCTAGAAAAATAAAAACAAATTTTTTCAACCTAATTTCTTCTATTTTGAATAAAATGAAAATTTCTCAAACCACCTTAAAGGATAATAGAAATTGAGAAATGATACAGAAATGACGTTAAACAGGTTCATTTACTAGCAATGAATTCATTTAGAATTTAATTTAAATTGCTTTACTTTAACTTGGTCTATTTCACTGTTTAGTAGTTTCTGGATTTCTTTCATCAGTGCTTTGCACACATTCCAGTGAAAAATTATGTACTGTTGAGTATTCTTATTCTTATTCTCATTCTTTTACAAAATTGCCATCAGTTAGGACTGAGTAAAAATTAAGGCGGGGATGGTATTGCCAAGTTTTTCACTCAAAATAATTTGCAGAATCTGTCAATATAACTGTCATGATTCCCTCAGGAAAGGTTGAAAAGCTGAAAACATTAATAAAAAGTTTAAAAAAAGTGTAAAAGAAAGAGAAGAAGAGAAGATTTTCTCTCACTGCAAGTACAGAACAGCTTTCAATATCCATAAAAAGTCATTTTAACACATATCGGCGCTTGCTTGTAGCATGGTTTGACACCCAGGCAATTTAAAGGAACTCACATCTATGTCGAGGAAGAATCATAAGAGCATCAGTTTCAATCCTGGTTTTCTTGAAACTTCACAGAAGGGTGTCCATTGGTTTTCAATGAGCTGTCAAAACAGTTTTGTTAAAAAACGGTAACAAAAAAAAGACCCTTGCCGCTAGCAATCAAAATTTTTTGGATGTTTACCGGTTAAGTGGGCCAAGCAACCCACTAAAAAAACATAGGAGGCAACGATACTTTGACTCAAAGCTCACGTAATTCCGATTGTGTCGTCAATTTCCAACAAGCGCAACTTTATTGACGTGTATCAGTGTTTCGATACAAACGAAGCCAATAGCTTGCTGACGGAGATTTGTTTGAACACCCCTAACTTCATAAGTTTCTATTATTGATACCTTCATTTGGTTGTAAGCAATTCTGCTTAGGAAATAAGAAAAATATCAAAAGCAACCTGAAAAAACCTTATAACTTACCAATCTTGCGATAGTCTGATCCTTCTCTTGTACTACATTAATACCATGCGGTGAGCCTTGATTTATCTGACTGGCTGCTGAGGTGGTGCTCAGCTGAAAATATGAATACAACGTTGAAACAATTACCTTGGTAAAAATATCTTGTCAGGTATGTGGTGATAAACTCTACTTACTTTTACCATTTTTGCCAGACATGGTGTCTTTTGGAAACATCTTTGCAGGCTTGTTTGAATTGGGTAGAGAGATTTATCTTAGAAAAATTATTTCAGAGATGAATGAAACTTTAGGTACATCCATTCATTACTGTGATTGATATAATGGTTGGTGCTAATCTTTGAAATTAGACATTAACATATCTTGAGGGTTTGGTAAGTTGCAATCTTTCAGGATTTACATGAGTAAAACCCTTGTTCCTGTTACGGTGTTGAGCTTTCCTTTTCAATAAAAATACAAGTCCAGAAAAAGACTACACACAGATTACAAAGAAAAGCGCCAGTTAAATTTGGAGATTTTTCTATGGCATGTCCTTCACAATCTCTTAAGTAAGGAAAGCTTTGAGAATCGAACACTCATGTACCAATCTCGAGAAAATTGAGTCTGAAGAGTGACTTTTTCAGCAATTTGACATGTGTTATCATATAAAGAAGTAGCACTGTTGCTGCTTTGCGGAGCCTTTTGGTTTGGAATAAGTTGAAGAAAAAGAAGCTCACTTTAATCACCTACAATTTTCCACTTGATAATGCGTGTAAAACTGCCGAAAATAACACTTTAGAGACTAGATTTTCTCAAGATTGGCACATGGAAAGTTGGATTTTTAAAGTTCATCTAACTGAATAGATCATACAAAGCATCATATCTAAACATCTCGAAATTTAACCGAAAGAAAACCTTAGTATCCCCAGTGTAGTCCTTTGTACGAAAATTGATTACACCTGAAGACAGTAATGTAGAAGATAAATGAAAATACATTGTCATAATTTAAGATTACTTATCTTTCTCTGATCCTCTGTATGTATATTAAATAGTCTTAAAACTTTCACAGGGGATATCCCTCAGGTTAGGAAAAATAGTTTCTTGATTTTTGCTTATTACCTGAGCTTTCAGTATTAAATTTTGATCAGTTAATTCTTGAATTTTGGCTGCTTGCTCAACATTTTGTGCATGCAGTGCTTCATAATGCATGCTCAGCTCTGTGATACGTTTGTCTTGCTCGCGGATTAGATTTTTATACTGCTCGATATTCTCCGACGGTCCGTTTGTTAAGTCTGTTGCACTTACAGTCACAGCCTTCATGACTAAACCTGAGTGGGAAAAAAGATAAAAATTTTGTAATTTTCTTTCCCTACCTCAAACTTCCTTCACATATTGAAGGGGTCACGGATCCCTTACAAAAATTAAGAATTTTTTTAAACCTTTTTTTGGATCAACTCTTAAAAAGAACACAAAGTTTAGTGAAATTGTAGAGGGGGATCTATCAAAGAGAGATTTGAAAAATGTTCGCCTTACGATTTAAAATATTTCAATTTATCCCGAGTTCTGGCATTATTGAAAGGAATTCTGAGGCTTTTGGAAAAGGGGTCGAGAATAGCAATCTCTAGATCCTGGGATCGCAACAAAAAGACAAATCTTGGGTCTCGTGAGGCAGTTTCAAAAAATGATGTCTTTTTTTTCTGCTTGTTACTCAAAAAAGTGGGATGGATTGCAAATTTTAATTTGCAAGCAGGCATTTTGCCATAGAATCTGACACAGGCCGCGAATAAAAATTGAAAACATAACCGAGAGGCAAAAATGCAGCATTGCAGTAAACTGTTTACGTTTTGAAACTTTTAACATCCCTGTTTCGGACTTGTTAAAATTTATGATTTTGATAAAAATCAGTCATTTACAACAGTTATTTACTAGCAACTTGTTCATTTGAGAGCTATGCTTTGATCACTGAACTCGAATAAAAAGAGGATTCTTTGAGAGTTCTAAAAACACTAAAACAGAACAATTATGAGAAAAACAGAAAAAAATACGCACCTTCGAGAGCTTTGAAAAGTTTACAAAATTCATGGTCTAACAGTAAATCATTTGGTGAATTGACGCGGATGTTAGGGTGTTTCACAGCACGGCTGTACATTTCATGCCTGGAAACTTCATTCAGTTTGTCTAGAAAAACTTCCAGTCCTACCCTCTTGTTGATCAGCTGTCGCAGATTTTCCTGAAAAAGGCAATGGAAGGAAAATATAGAGTCCACGTCTTCACGTTTTGAGAAATGATTTGAGAAATGAGAACAAACTCTGCAATATTGCTTGAAATTTTTTTTGCTTGAAGAATAAAAATTAGGGAAATTTTCAAATGACAACGCTGAATATTTTTCCATTTAGAGTATAAATTATAACAAGAAGCTTTCAGCTTTACAAAAAGAGATCTGCAGTTTTACAGTTTCACAGACAATATTACAATGAAAAAACTTACCTTCGAGAAAGAGGGAACCGAATCATCATTGAAGTGAGTACAGATTCCCATGATGAAGGCACATAATCCCTGGACTAACTCTTCATTATCATCGTGTTCAGTAGCACCAGCCTGAGCAACATAAAATAAAATAATATGTAGACGGGAGGGATTCTAGCTTCCTTTATTCTAAACTGAGGAATAAAACTTTGGTATATTTTTGCCTTTTTTTAGTTGGGGTTGATCAAATCAATTATTGGATCTATTTACAGTAAGACCTTGAATTATCAGATCACAATTAAACGGATTCCGCGATTTAATAGATCGATCCTCCAGTCCCTCCAGCGCGATTTAACGGATTCGGCCTCCGGTCCCACGAAATCCGATAAAGCGAGGTCTTACTGTATATCAAAATAAACTATCTTAATTGTGACACAGACCTTGTTATGCATGTGTTTGTATGGGTTTCAGGGCTCAGGTCATTGTGGAGAAGTCTTTTTGATTTAAATACGTCCTTGGGAAAGTCCATCTGTAAGAGACATGAGGCACTTGAGGGACAAAAATGGAGGAGTTCAGAGTGACGTTTAGGGTGCATTATGAGGGTACGAGGGAAGTTTTGGGCTGCCTCACCTAAAGCAGAAAACTGACTTGTCTGCGATTTTATGAAAAATCATGAAAGGAAAAAAGTTAACGTTGTCTCCAAAACTTCTTGAAAATCTTCAATTTTTTACAGCGTAAAAAGGCCAGGTCGATTAAAATTTTTCAGGAGGAGGAGGGCTGATACAGTCTCTGAAGAAAGTTACACTTGAAAAAGTTGGAGTTGATCAGCTGTCACACACTGGATTTCGAACATCGAATGAAAAAGATTGTGTTTGTTTTACAATAGCATAAATTTATGTGGATCTGAAAAGACAATTATTTGACTGTATTTTAAATGGGAGGCAATTCATTGCTTTTTGGACAGTAAAACGACCCTATTTCCTCAAATTAATTTTATTTGTTGGTTGAATTTTTTCTCCGAAAAACATCCTGCACATCTGATAAAGAATCCTGCAGATGCCCCTTACTCTGAGGATGAGTTTCTTAGCCTGTAGACATCCTTTCTAATTGCTTTCTATTTCTCATTATTCTCATTGTATGTATGAACTGTATGATAGCAATGTACCATTGGTTCAATTATCAAATTGTATAAATAAATAAATAAATAAATACATAAGTAAATACATCATCTACAGAGCATTTATGATGCTGAAAAATTTGCTCCCAAATCATCCAGAGCAGATGGACTGTATTATTTAATGGCCAACCACTAAGCTGCTGCAGAGGAACGTTTTTGAAATTGATTTCTAGTTATTAGTTTAAACAGGTATTCCATGCAGAAACAGCAAGTTGTACTCACCTGAGTGGTTAAATAGGATATGCTGGTGTCAATGGACAGAAAATGACGTATGGCTGGTGGACAGTGTGACAACCATGTTGCCAACAATATCAACAGACCTAGTTTGCTTTGAACCTTGTTGCTCTGAAACAGCAAGGGAGCAGAGATGAACATAAGAACATAAAAGATAATTACGTTAGATATAATCTATGGTCCATGCAGTCATAATCAATAGACAGCTGCAAAGACTATGAATCATGGCAAAAGAAATACTCAATTGAGATTGTGGCAGTGTGGCTTCGACGGGTCACTAAACTATGAACAAATTTTGACTTGCGAATACATTGTTTCAGAGGTAAATGACGCGTAGAATCTGATATGTACATTAAAATTGCGAAAAAATAACTCAGAAACGGAAAAATTTGCAGTTCAAAAAGCCCAACTTTTCCGCAGATTTGAAATGCCTCCAACCGAACCAAATGATGTCATCTGGCACCAATCAGAAGCAACCACGAGTTTTTACGACTTCCGTCGAAAGTCTTTCCACTCCTGGTACATAAAAACAACGGGAAAGCCGAAACTATATTTTTAGAATTAAATAATCGAATATCATTTGTGTTATCTGTAGTTTTCAAGCAATGATTCCAAATTGAAATAAGTTTTATTTTAACTAGGGTCAGAGGAGATGCCGATTTGACTTCGCTATTCCAATGCATTTGAAATTTCTTTGAGTCTTTGGACTTTTTAAATGTGGGCTTGTCAAGGATCTAGGCTCCAAAAATACGTAATAAATCAATATGCAAAAATTCATAATTAAATAAAAACCACAAGGTTCAGTGACCCAGTTAAGGAGTATTTTTGGACACCATCTTGCTTTTCTCAGCCATGTGTGTTCAAATGGGAAATTAAAATATACAACTTTGAAGTAATTTTTCATGAATTAATATTGTTTAAAAAAATCCAGGAAAAATCATGAACGTAAACGCACTCTCTATTTAGAAGAGATGCAGGAATGAAAAATTAGTAAACGAGCTTATTGGACGCAAAATTCCTTGGAGTAAGTTTTTACCTGCTGAAGTAATAATGTGATGTGATGGAGAAGAGACAATGGGGTGTGGCTGGAAACAGGCGTTAAAAGGACTCTCAGCATTGATTCTTTGGCGGCAGGATTTTCAATCAATGCGTGAGACAGTGCGACGGAAGATAACCAATGTGATAGGACATCATGACTAAAAAGGCCACCACAAAGCAGTTGGCCGGCAGTCACTGATGGTTCTGAAATTTTTAAAGTATTTTAGCATGAGCAAAGCGTTGAGAGACTTCACAACTTAAATATTTAAGTTACTGAGGAAAAACTTCTGAGGAGTGTAAAGAGCCATTAAAAAGGAGTGAGAGTCTGTAAAAAATTTTCAGCATTTGGACCAAGTTTAACAGAGAGGCATCAACTCGTATTTTGGAGAGCAGAGAGTAAGAGGAAGTTTTGAATTGACGTATTTCAGTTACACGGAACTAAACTCCAATTTCAGTTCCATTTGAGGATTTTAGAATCCCAGATAGCACGTTCTGTCAAACGGAACTCAGAGCCATGCGAACACAGGACGGGTGGAGCTCTGCAATCACCTGCGCCCGCCGATCCAACCTACTCTCTCCCTTCTTCCCCCTACAGCACTTACTTAGTTCCGTTTGGCAGAAATATGTCCATATTAAGTTTCTCCTAGCAAAAATGAAGAGTCGAGAAAAAATATTTTGAACAAAAAAGTAAGTGTGAAACTTTGTACTTACTATTGAGTTTTGAAAAAAGGATGCAAATTCAAATCTCTTTTCCTTGGCTCAATCTTGACGCAACTTGGTGCCGATCTGTTAAACTCAGTCCATTTTATTTTAGCTACTGAGCAGAGGAGATCCTTGATTCTTGTGTTTATAATAAATCAACCTTGAAGGAATACTAGTAGGTAGATGGAAGATTAAACTACACTTACGTTCTGAGGTAGAGGGTAGTAATGTCTGAATTAATTTGGTTTGTCCCATCTCATTACGATAAAGATAACACTGGAAACTGTACAGCACCGCACACCGCAAGAAAAATGGCTGTCTCTCATTGACCATGGACATCAGGAGGACAACAATTGCTTCCCTGGAGGCATCAGATCAAAAGTAAATTATGGAATATATTAGAAAAGGAGGTTGTATTATATATGGAAACTCATGGTATACTTAATTACTATGAACATTTGAATATTTTTCCAAGTTAATTTCTTCAGGTATTGGACTAAGAGTCTGTGATTAGATTTGTGAACCTCCATAGAATACCTATGGAGACTGCAAATGAGTAAAGGAAGAAAATTTGGAAATTTTGGGGCAAGTTCGACCCAAAAATCTCAAAAATTGAAGGAGATCTTCATCTGTAGTTTCTTAAGGAAAGTCATGAGTCATTTTTGTTCAAAAAAATTTTTTTTCAGTTTTCAGTCTGATCAAATGTTACGTATCTTCAGCTGTACCTAATTCAAAGATAGTTTTTTTTCAAAAATCTGATCATTATTTTCTCAGTTGTGCAAAGTTTTGTGACACAGAGAGTTATGCAATCCAGCACCCTCATGCAGCACTCTTATGTGTATCCAAAACTTTAAACATGTTTTTCTCAAAACAAAGATTCTTGATCTTGCGGCACACTTTTTAGGATCAACAAAATGGACTTTCAAATTTTTTTTTGTTTTTTCCTAACCTTTTCTTCTAGCCACAGACAAAAGGATTATCTCTAATTACTCTTCAAGAAACAAAGAAAACAGTATAAAGGACCATTTGCCTGAATTTTCTTCCTTAACCAAAGAAAATTTCAAGTTTTTGAATTTTTAAAAATTCTCTCATCTAAAGCCAGATGAAAGTCTTAGGAATGGAACAAAAAAAAAAAACTGTTTGAAGGACTATCCAGTAGAACTTGAAAAAAATGTACCTCAGCATGGGTAAATTTTAAATTGTGAGTATATGACTCCAAGACTTACTTTGGAGGATTGGAAGGTGCCATGACGGACGCAAAGTATTCCTGATTACTCAGGTTTCCTCGTATAACTTCAGCAACAGTTATAATGGTTTCGGTGAGTACGTCTACAGGAACTCCACCGGCCATCAAGATGCTGCACAATTTCTCTACGATGCCAGTTGCCCGCAGCGCTTTTTGACAAGAGGCAGTTGCTTGACCTGGATTCGCTGGTGAGACCAGTGTCCTTATGATCTGGAAAAATATTTATTTATCGTAAATCTACAAGAGAAAGTCTAAATCCAAATAAGAGAAAAATAGGTAAAAACCAGAGGCTAAAAATTAGGATTTATAGATTTAAACAAAACCAACCCTTGAACAAGATAATGGGCGACTAACCAAGGTCTCAACCAGAAGAAAGCGTCACATGCTTCCTACTCAAAATCTTGCGGTGAAAACGGTTCACACAGCGGGAAGTTTCGAAATCAATTCCTGAACGAGGTATTAAAAGGTACCCATTTTTAACACAGATCAAATGGAAGTTTTGTCATTTGAATGATGTCATTCGTACTTCTGCCATTTAACCAATTTCAATTATAAAAACACCTATACGTTGTTTAGGAGTTAACTTCAAGACTTCCTGTTCTGTAATTTGTGTTCCACATGAAATTTTGAAGAAAAATCATGTTACACAGTGCTTAAACTCATACCAATTTTAGAAATTAACTAATCTGGTACAGCAGAAATTTGCACTTTTGTAATACTTTTCTGATTTAAATACCAAGGATATTTTCATTCCGGGCTCACTGGTTAGTTTAATAATTAAACTAGAAATGTTGACACTCCGACCCTTGCTACTGACCTATCAAGGAGGTGTGTCTAAAGGTAAATGGTTGAAATAAAGGAATTCTAAAACATAGAGGTAAAGAGAGAGAAAAAGAGAGAGCAGGAGAAAGAAGTAATTAGCATGTTATTCACCTGTAACACAGCATTGATATTAGAAACTTTTTGAGGTGTCAAGCCAACATCCAGCTCATCATCGTTTAAAATATTAAACATGGGTGCCAGTCGTTGAATGTAGCTGCCTGGAAAAGGAAAAATTAAATTTTATCTATCTTGTCATCTGATAATTCAGATTCATCTTCATTAAATTGCGATTTTTTCAGTGCGTGCTTTGACTTCCTCAATTATTTCATTCATTTTTCAACCAGAGTAGATTCAATAACTAACTTTTAATGGTTGTCTGATAATTCAAGAGCAAGATATTGGGAATTATGAGAGGGAACATTATTTCAAAATATTGTTGCCCCTCATGTAAAATTATGAAAATTTGCTCCGTAAAAAATTTCATTTTGTGAGCCTGAAGTGAACAAAATATACATATTTAAAGGAATTGAATATTTAGCATGGATGCAATTTTCCTCATCATTGAAATTATTTGCACTACAGCAAAATCTATTTACATGTGATTTGCATAAAACTCGGGATTGTCAAAATATTACAAGACTGTTCAACTGCATACTTTGCCGCATTAAGCCCAACATTAATTTCTACTCACCTCTTTCATATTGGGTTAGGTTTTGTCATTTGTCATTCATAAAAAATGTTCAAAATTTTGAACACCTTGATGTTTTGTTGAAATTAATCTGATGACGCATTCACATATTATAATTAATAATCATTAAAGTCATATTGACAAAAAACTTTATGAATGTAGCTAGGTTAGAAACCTGTCACAGTTAAAACATTTTTTATGCCCAGCCAGGTAACGATAACTTACCTTCTTTGAAGAAATTTTGATTAGAAACATTATTTTTCAACAAATTAAGCATCAAAAGCAAACAATCTTCCACAACAATATCTCCATCCGCGTAGCCTTCATCATTGATGACGTCAAAGAGTCTGTCGAAGGCATTCTCAAATGCGACGATCTTTTGAATATTGGCGTTACCTTTTGTTAATTGGAGAAGCAGTAACAATGCCTAAAAATGAGAGAAATGGCCACTCTACAAAAATTGTTATAAAACAGAAAAAATTTCAGAGGACATGCACAGGGTTTCTCAGATTCTAAAACCGATATTTTATTTATATGACAGCTTTTGGGACAAAAATGACCACTGTTGAACTCCAAAAACCTTGCTCAAGCCTTTAAAGAGGAATATAAATTCTTGCCGGTCAATACATATTTTGATAATTTTATCAATGAAATAAGGCTTTCTAAAGTTTACATTAAAATTCAAAACACTGAAAAATCTCAGAGCAAAATTTAGAGTGGATTTCTTTTTGGAGTCAATTTTGCCCCCAAATAACTCCTGTGATATAAGTAAAGAATGAGCAAGGCTCCACAAGAGCAAAATTAATTCCACTAAAAGACTTGATTCTACCCCATGTGAGCAGAGTTCATTCCGCAAAATTAGCAGATTCTGCTTCGTTTTCACATCATTCCAGTGCTTGGAGCAAAATAGGCTCCGAGTGAAATGCACTCAGGATTTTATAATTCGTTTCTACTCAATTGATTTTCTAACAGTGTTCTAGTTCAGGAGGAATTTTCTAGCAGCGAGTTGGTACTTACGTCATTTCGGATGACTTCTCTGCTGTCACTCAGGAGATCCATAAGTTTGGAGACACCCATCGGACTAACCAGGACAATATCCTGCACTTCTTTGGGTCTGTAAGAATAATCAAATTGAAAGATCAGGACAGAAAATTAAGATAAGAGAACCATTTCTTTTCTTTTTCATTTATTTCTAAGATCACGCCTAAAGCGGCAGATACACCTGCAAGTTACAAGCTATTGTTAAAAGTGAAACACCAATAGGAAACCAGGATTTTGATCGCTTGATGTCGAGCTATCAAAATCCTCCTTGCCTACTGGTGTTTCACTTCCAATGAGCGCTTGTAACTTACAGAACTGAACTCGTTGAACTGAACTTGGGTGCTGTTCATAAGCTAGATAATGCATAATTCCCGATTTTTGTATCCCTCCTTCCCCTTCATAACAATCCTGTGACACTGATCAATATTTTTCAACCCATAAAAAGAAAAAGATGTCATGTTTTCCTTCACCCCCTTTCTCCCAATAATGTTACATAGTGTATTAATGTCTAACTAAATTCAAAAGGAAGGAACCAAGTCATATTAAATTTTAAAATAAAAAAGAGGTTTAAAGCTTTCTTCTTCCACAACTTTCAGTGTAAAAAATTATATTCATGTCGATTTTTGGGATACTAAAAATTATTCAAGGACCTCTGATTTTTTGGCGGAAAAATGTTATGTAGGTTTCTGTTGAGCTCAATAACACTAAACACTAATTTTGCTTGGAAACAAATTTGGTTCTTGTTTTCGGTCTTTAATATTCAGCCCATTAATATCTAAAGGTTAAGTCTTTTAGGAACCTCCTCTTTATTCAAGGTTCCAATTTCTTGAGATGTTCTTCATTGCGATTGTTAGAAAGAAAATAAGCCAGTGCGTGAAGGAATTTGGTAAATTTTCTCAGATTTTGAAATTGTGGGCTGGTATATTAGCATCTGGCTCCAATTAATGCACTACCAGTCAACATTTGAATATATGTAACCATTTCAGAATTTGATGGATTGCGAAACATCCTGGCATCTAAACAGGCTTAGATTCTTTAGTTCACCATATATGCCTGACACAGCTTGAATCACAAATCAATTTCTGACGAGTTTAATGAACTTTAAAATGTTTGTAACAAGGGCAATGAAGCCCTCGATGTACTATTTTCCAGTGTTTGGTTCTCTGATAATGCTGACATATTTAAGATCCTTAAAAGGTAATGACATTGAATAAAAATCTGAATGAGAGGCTGAGAAAGAGTGTCAAACAAAAAGAACTTACTTGCTAGAAAGTAGACTTTTCAGGAGTTTGACGGCCGGCCATCTCACTCTGAAATCGTATTCTTCGAGGAAGCTTAGGACCAGCCCCACATTGTCCGGCTGCTTGATGAAAATTTCTGTAAACTGGGCACCTAAATTGCTTCCTGGCTTGTAATTTGTGTCCTGCCATTCTAGAAGAACATAAAAAATCGTAGATGTGAAAAAAATAAAGGGTATACAACAGAGAAAAAAAGCAAGACCAAGATTAATCCACACCGGCCAGTCATTACACATCTTTTTCGAATTCACTCTCCTGTCTAGGGCTGTTCTATCGGTTGTCGGTAAGCTACCGAAACAATTCTGTTAAGAAAAAATTATGATAGGAGGGCTCTTGCCGATAGCGTAGCTGGCGCCATGAGTGGATCTATTTTACACGCTGCCGCGCTAGGCAATCTCACAAACCGACACACGGGGCAACAATGCATTGAGTGCAAGCTCTCAGAACTCTGATAAGGTCAGCCGTCCACGATATAATTGCCACTGTCTGTATTGCCCCCAGTTTCAGTTTAAGACGATACCGATCGCATGGAAAGACTTTGTTTGAACACCCCTACCCCTGTCTGACCCTAACTAGACCACAGCCACTACTTATAATGTAGCATTGCGATGGTGTAAGTCGGCAATCACATAACTCGTTTGCGTCTAAAAATCTCCGCCTCTATGTTATTTTTTTAAAGGAGAACAAATCGACATCATTCCTTGAAGTTTTGGAGAAGAAAAATCGCCGCAGTTTTAAAGAATTGCAGTTGAGTAGTTTTCCATTTAAAGAATAAAGTATAACAGGAAGTCTACGACATCGCAAACCGAGTTATGTGATTGCCGACTTATACAGTCGATTGGCTTCTCCTGTAAGAAATACGATGCGCTACCACCAAGGGTCCTACCACCAGTATACAGTAGGCAGTCAAAACATTCATCCAGTATGATCAGATCTCTATCCTTGAGCATTTAAGTTAACACTTTACCTTCTTCATCAAAATCCTCGTCTGATGTGATATTGCACAAAGCGTCCAAGGCATACCCGACTATTTCACAATCTGCGTAGTCAGTCTGAAGGACGTAGGTGAAAGCTGACATGCCATGAGCACCAACTTCGACTCTGTATTTCCGGGATAGTGATTTAAGAGCTCGGCAGGCATCTCGACGATCCTCTAATAAAGTTGATGATAAAACTCGCTCAACCAAACGCTCAACCTAGAAACAGATAAGGAAAGTAAGGGACAATCCAGGAGACATCAAATAATGAAAAAATAAAATGAGATTTTCAGAGTAAGATATAGATAGAGGTAAAATTATCGATACATTCAAGAACACAAATCCAAACTTCACCGTTTCAAATTTAGTAAGTACTAAGCCTTCTGATGCAGTAACTGAAAATGGCAGAAAAATTCCAAATCGAAAATGAGGCGTAACATATTTTATCCCGAAAATGATTTTTCCACCCACAGAAATTGGCATTATCTTTCTCTGAAGTATTGTTACATCAACGTTTGGTCAAAATGCAGTGAAAGGAAGAATGGGGCGAGGGTATTGCTCTATTCATATCTCCCATTTGTATTTTTAACAGGTGTAAAATACATATTCATGGATGAGTAACAACATTCAAATTCTCAAAGCGCATTCTCCATAAAAAGGGTGTAGGTTGCAATATGCATTTATACTGAGATGCCTCACTCAACTATGGAATGATCTGTCTTGTTACTTCTCAGACTGATGTATCATAGAAATTTCATGAGAACAAAGTTTATTCAATGCACACATTGATGACCTAGAACCAGTTGTTGAAGCGCACTTCTCAACGAAAGTCTACGGAACTCGTGACCTAGCTCGGTTCGGTCCATCAGTAAAAAGCAAGCTGACACCTAAAAATTCAGAACATTTGAGGCAAGGAATTCCATTGCTAATTGTCATACATTCTAAAAGTAAAACGTAGCAGTCGGTACGACAAAATGCCGGTAGAAACGAGTAGAATTTCTAATGGATAAAGTTTGGACATATGTCTTATCAGTGATAGATAACCTAACTTAAAGTATGATAGGACTCGTAGTTACCGTTTCAGCCCCAGAAGGCTGCTGTGCTGCTTCTTGTGTTCCCAGAACAGATTTTAAACCGCTCGAAAAAAAATTCATGATAAAATAATGCAACTATCCATAAAATTTAAACCAATTTTTGACAGCAAAGTTCCACGTAAGATTTGTTTACAAATTAACACACGCACACACTGACAAACCATTGACTGCACGGGTACAATGTTGCCAGAGTTCCATGACAAACTTTTACACTTGGAATGTGCTGCTCTCTGGAGAAAAACTTCTGAGCTACTTTTTCTACATTGCTTTCAGATCTCACTGCTCTGATTTTTTTAGTATTAGATTTATAGAATTTAATAAAAGCTCATTTTCATATCTACATTGATTATGTACATCATATAGAAGATTTTATACGTGTATCTTTCGATCGATAAAGGGCAACAATATAAACAAAATCATGTAATGAATATTCAAGATTAGTTGATTTGACAACAGTGAACTGTCTGGGGAATGAGAGGGAGATGGAAAAGGGGGATTCTGAGGGGCCCCCCTCCCCGCGTACGCATGCAGGTTGTTACTTGTTTTCGTGTTTTGTTTTTTTCAACAGTTTCGAAAACTCTTCCTCGCTCGGAAGTTCGGCGGAATTTCGTTAGACTTGGAAACAAATATTCTCCTAATAAATGATACGATTTCGTCCTCGTGAATCCTTCGATATCTGTGGAATCTAATTATTTTATTAGTTGTGTTTAAAAGTGCCTGGTTTTCATTCGATCTTCTGTCTTTTGCCGTATCTTTCCGTATGTACGTAACAGTCTGAATCCCTCTTGCATCCAACCATCCCTCCAAAATAATCATTCGGTTATCATTACACTTCATTCAGTCGGATTCCAATTTCAATTTCATTAAAATTGAAGTTTATCACAGTGGTTGTGCGTTTTTTGTGCAGTGGTCGAAGTGAATAATTTATTGTGAATTCTGGAATGCTGTTGAATCTTTGGATACTTGGGCTCATTCTGTGATACCTAGAAGGTGAGCATTTTCATTCAATCTAGAATTTTAAGTCTATAAATATTTTATTCATTACACCCTGTGACTCATTGGCTGGTAAAACACAACACTCTTTGTTCATCACTTCTGATGATTTGTTCACTGCTCGAATCCTGTTGGAATTTCTTCATTTGCATGTGGTCAGAAATCAGTATTGGCATTGAGAGCAATATGTTTTAGTAAGATTTTTCCTCTCTTGAAATACTGCAAGAAAATTGAGCGCATAAATTGAGAACTGAATTTTTAATTTCAATCACATGTAGGAATCCAGAACATAGCATTCGAAAGGGTGAGGTGTACCTTTTTCCATTTCCATTGCAAACTGTGACCTTGTCCTATTAAATGCGGGGTTGCTGTCTTCCGGGACACCCATCAACTTAATCCGTGGTAAAAATTTTTCCACACCATCTCTCAGTTTTACAGGGTATCTATTCTGTAGCTTTAAAGTACCTTTTGAGCGACTCCAACAGGTGGCTGAAACGCAGTATTGAAATAGCACAAACCAGGTATTTGAAATTTTAGCAGGCAGTAATTGTTTAAAAGCTTGGAAGCTCAGTTTAATATCATAAATAAATGAATGAATGCTGCGTTACACCTACCAGCTTCTTCAGACTTTACCTTAACGGAGTGCTTTGAAGGATGACTTTGGCCAATCTACGAATTGACATTTCAGTTTTCCCCACAGCATATCCCCTGTTCACCAATTTGATCAATACCACCTACGTAATCATACCTAGTCATTGTTTGAAGTTATCCTGTCAAAGCTGCGGAGAGCACACAGGATTGTGAAGGGTGGACTTAAAATACCTAATTGATTTCTTTTACTTGAGAAAGCGTATTAGTTCTGGGCATGAAATTTTTAGTTGAATTTCTATGCAAGTTGGATCAAATGAAAAAAATTTGTATGACAGAATCACATCGTAAAAGAAGGAAAAATGTATTCAATGTATGCCAATACAGGTAATGTTTCCCTCTGCAGAGTGTATTGCTGCCAGATGGTGCTAAAAATTGAGCATATAAATTCATTAAAATGTTTACATTTCATCCTACAATCTGAGAACCTTGCTGCATAAATTACTAACACACTTGCATGATTACTTAAGTGGCCAGGGATGCTAAGTAGGAATTGGTTTAATCTACAGTAAACTAATTGAAAATGTGATAATATTGATATTCCGAACTGAAATGTGATGATATACCTTCAACACCAGTTAAAACGGACAGAACTACATTCTTTCTCGAGCTAGAAGATAAATTGTTGGTCTTGCAAACCTCCCAGCCGATAGTGTTTTATCAAGTGAAATCTAACACAAATAATACCAATCTGAATGATCATTTTTTCTTACGTAATCAACCCATCATCAGGCATATTTTAGGAGACCTAGCATCAGATATTCCACTTTGCACTCTCTCTACTCAAAAAGACAGATGAATGATTACCGAGTGCTTTTTCCTTAATGACTTTTTTTGGCTGGGAACGCATTTGACTTTTAATATTAGTCCAACAGCAGGTAACAACTCGGAACTGAAATTCATATAATTTGAGAATTTCTCTGAAGAAACTTCCCTCTACGAATATTTTGCAAGGGTTTTGAATGAGAAGTACTTTTTTGCCTGTAAGTAGATCACTCCTCATGTTGACAGTTCTCGAGAAATATTTTGTGACACGGATATCCAAATAACAAATTCCAATCCATTATCCATTATCAGCAGCAATTGTGTGTTCTCATCAAATATCAGAAAGTTCACTTCAGTTCATCTGCAAAGCTTGCAAATATTTACTCAAAAAACAGTGCCAGATTGATTATTAGAAGGATGAGCTTGTGTCTCTGTTCATTCAAATGAGAAAGTTTTCAAGCCTATTGATTGACATATTAAGGTTGACTTTTGTCCCTCTGGTCTATATTATACCAGTTCGTTAGTTCTACCAGTTGAACTAGCCAGCCAGGTTAAGTTTTTGTTATCCAATTGGAACAAACCCCAAGAGCATTCCAATGTTGCTAGGATCGTGCAACTTACATGTTTTGCAATTGAATTACTGAAATCATGCCGAAAATTATATTTACTTTCAAAATTAATTTTCGTCCGGAATTTATGGTGTATTGGGAGTAAAGGCTACACTCGTTTAGATGATCAGTATATATTTAAATATTAAAAAAGGATGTTCAATTTTAGCGATATTGGAACGCTCTTGATTCCTTTTCGCAAAACGCAATCCAATTGAGTGTTCCGATTTCACAACATCCTAGATTTTCCAGACAACTGGCGTGCGCATCCCGCCAGACAGACATTTTATCGGGAAGACTCAATGATCAGGAACGACCAGTGGCGTGGCGTGAATGATCAATTTTCTACATATATCTCCCCATTTAAAGCCGTGATAAAGAATCGATTATGAAGGTGTTCGTTGCGAACACCCTGTTTATCGATCCTTTTCTATTTGTTCAAATGGCAGATCAATCGATATATCGCAAAACGCCGCGCGACTAGGAACGAACATGAGTGTATATGATTTCAATATCGAAAAAAAAAAACCAACAGGAAACGGATATCTACAGCGATTAGAGCAGAACATGATGCGCAAATAAAATGTATGAAAAAATTAAGGACGTGCAGTAACCGCACGAGATAAAAGTTTTCAGTGACAAGGCGTGAATGATCGATTATCTACGTTTCCCCATTTGAAGTTATGGTAAAGAATCGATTAAGTATCATAGTGTTCGTTGCAAACACCCCGGACATCGATCCTTCTCCATGGGTTTAAATGACAGATCAATCGATGCATCGCTAAGCACGCCACGCCACGCCACTGAAAGTTTTGCACGTTGCCGATTTCCGAGAAAATCATAATTTGACAGAAATAGACTGACTAATCCGAAACGCGCCAACTCACATTTTTGAAGAAGAAAACGAGTTAGAAGCAGTTTTGCAAGCCTTACACGTCGCCTTTTACCTGATGAGCTCTCAATTCCGCCGTGTGAGGAAGAACGCCGTATGAACATTCGAGAGTTGCTAAATTTCCTTCGATAAAACATGTAGTTTTGACGACATTCATGCATATTTTCTCTTGAAATTTTCAGACACTCTAGATTAAATTGTGTACTAAAATGTCTGAAAATTTTGGAAAATAATATTCGCAATTTTCCCAGTAAATTCTGTTTTTATCGGAGGAAACTTGGCAATGTCTGAAGGCTCATACGGCGTTCTTCCTTAGCGCGGCAGAATTGGTGCATGGTGCATTCGGAGTCAAAATTGGCAACCGTGTAACATGTATCAAATTTACACCGCAGCTCTGCCGCGCTAAGGAAAAACAACGTATGAGCCTTCAGGCGTTGCCAAATGTTCTTCGATAAAACACGGATTCCCTGGTAACCTTATGAATATTTTTCTTCCAATTTTTCAGAGAATTTTGTTCGTATTTCGATCTAAAGTTCCTGAAAATGTCAAGGAAAAATATTCATAACATTCCTCAAAAATAAACATTTTATCGGAGGAAACTTGGCAACTCTCGAATGTTCGTACGGCGTTTTTCCTTAGCACGGCAGAGCTATACCGTACGATCTGACATGCGAAACAACCGAATCAATGCAGAAAAAAAACTCCTTTCCTCTCAGCTCAAGACAGGAAGTCACGGCTCCGGCGAAAAAAATTTTGAAAGAGGGGGGGAGGGTGCAGAAATTTTCCAAGAATCAGCTCGAAATCAAAATGCGCGCAGCCGTTGGAGTCATTCGCGGACGTGTGACGCTGCGAAGCGATTTAATTAATCGTCTGAGCGATTAAGAAAGTGTCAGGGTAATTAGAAAAAAACACAAACGGCGGGTAAAAAATGGGCGCCTTCCAGGAGGGATGTCGCGGCGGGTCCCGCGCCATCAAGATGGGACGCTTCGTTGCGGTTATGAATTATGTCACATCCGTTTTAACTTTTCGAGCTGGCTCGTTCGTAGTGTCCGTACCGTACGCCCAGGTTGTCTCCCTGCGTGTAACCCAGTTTTCATCATCCTTCATTCAGTTTAGAGTATCTAGGTACTACAAGACGGACATGTCGGTAATTTTGTGGTTAGGTAATGGAGCTTTTAGGGCAGAACAATTCAATTTTTCAATTCAATTTATTCACATTCTTCAATTTACAATGTACAAAAATAATAACAATCATCTTCCCTCATCCATGAGTTCACTCGTTTGGATCAGTCAGTTATACCTACATATTTTATTTAAATTTAAATTTTTAAAATATTTACAATGTTAAATACAATAAAGAAGTTCGTATCAAAAATTATTAAAAAAGTATTACATAATCTAGGTTAGATTCAAAGGTTGGCTAGGCTCTCGTTCCAATTTCACCTGCTTTCGCATACCAACACAAAAATTTTTGTCACAGACATGTACAATTGGATTGCTTTTTGCAAAAAGGAACCAAGAGAATTCCAGCGTCGCCATGATTGTGCAACTTGAAGAACAAGACAGTGCTGCCATTTTATTTTATCCAAAGATTCCGAAATAATTCCGATTTCTGGAAACATATTCCTAAGTAGTTGCAAAAGTTCCGAGAAAAATTCCGCAATACGCCCGGATTTAGTTCCGAAGATCGTCAAAGTTGATCGAAACGTCCCTAAATTTGATCAAATAAATTGTCAAACTGGCGAAAAACCGCAACTTTTGAGGAACTTCCGAAAACAGCTGAAAATTCCGGGAATTCAGAGAATTCCGGTCAAGTTGATTGCATTGCATAGAAACAAACGAAAAAGAAGACAAAGACCTGCAATGAAGTCAGTGAACTAGACCGCTTCGTCGCACGGGCGCGGAGGTCCAGACAGCGGCGAGTGAGGGGGCGATCATTTTATTCTGACCTGATTCTTCTGGAACTGATTGAACTGATTAATTTCAATTTTTCACCCACCACGGGCCACTGGGCCGATCGTACCCGGTGTTGCTAATGTATCGGTAGCCGTTCGACTCATTGTTAGTCGGGAATCTTTTGGCTCAGCTGTAGCAAATTGTTTACACTTTGAACGATAAAGGATGGGAAAGGAACAATGCTTTATTGAGAAGCCCGCCAAAATCGTTGTAAGGCGCGATTTAACTCACGTTGAGTATTGCGTTGCCTGTGACCGAACAGTCCTGCAAAGTTGACGTAACCAATATGTAATAAAAACGTTAATATCTTAATTAGGAGGTTTTTTCAGTAATTTTCAATGCCAGAATCGTGTTCTACGTGAAATTTTGGTTGAGAAACATGTTGGTATTACACTGGAAAAAAACACATTGGATCTAGAGTCCAGACTCTTAAGACATCGACAAGAAAAAATACTCTTGATTCAACCAGATTTAAGCTTAAATCAAGAACCAAGTCTCCTAATTCGAGAGGATTTCCTTTTGATTTAAGCTTAAATCTGATTGAATCAAGAGTCCTTTTTCTTGTCGACGTTTTCAAGAGTCTGGACTCTAGATCCAATGTGTTTTTTTTCCAGTGTAGAATTTTTTAATTTGTACCTCGTTGAGTGGTCCGTCTCAGCAAATCGAGACATACTTACTTATTCGGGGACTTTTTCTGACAAATAAGGAAACTTCACGAAATTCCGCCCACCGTCAGACTTTATGAGGTTATTGTGTGTTGTGTAAATGTGGTTCATGCCACGCAGAGGAACGAATGAGAGTTGAAGACTTTGAATGAGAGGATGCTGCTTGGTCGGCCGTTGCAGCCGTTGCACTAATCAAGGCCGCAAATTAATCATTCAGTTATACCGTTCGCTACCGCGTCAACTGACATGCTGCAGTTTGCCAGGTCGATCGCTACATCATGTACAGCTCGCTTTTCTTAACTTTTCCGGCGGTCTTAAAAACCTGGAGACACGGGTGCAAATTGCATCAGGCTTCCGCAGTTTTCCAGGAGGCCTCCGCAATTTTTTGCCACGCCATTGTTTTCGCTATAAGGTCAACATATCTAACGTGTTAACTTTGCGTATTTTGTGTCCTAACCCCTAGACCGATACCACACTCCTATCTTTGTGAGTCGATTGTTGAATTGTTAATAAACGACCTCCATCTCTGAATAGCATTTCCAAGATAGGGATGTATCGATCGATAGTGATGACAATTATGACAACGTTCGATGACGGTTTATAAATCAACCCGCAGGAGTTAATCGAGCGCTGTGTGGCGTCCATCTGATTTCGTCAATCGCACTAATGAGTTTGCTGTTCTTTACGAGTGATTTGTGTTGAATCTGTCGTTCTAACTTGGGAGGAATTAGGCGCGATTTAAGAGGAGAATTAAATTCTAAATAATTGAAATTATATCCAAATAACAGGAATAGTGGCGAGGAACCAGTCAGAGTTGAAATTTTCCATCAGTTTTTTCCGCCCGAATTTTGGGCGAGAAATTATGAGCGGGCACCTTGGTACGCACTGACTTTAAAAAAAAGGACCTAATGAGGGGACAGTGACAAAGTGTTCAAAGACATGTTCAACATTATTGAAAAAAATTGTCTTTGATTTAAAGTTTTAGAATCTAAGTTAGAAACGCTGAAAAAGAAGAAATTCCTAACAATTTCACTTTTCCTTGTCCTTTATAGTACTCATGAGAATCAAAAATCAATCACGAAAACCCTTTCTTAAAGATTACTCGGTTGACTTTTGAGGCCATGTTTGCACGTTGAACCAATCGATATCGATACTGTCGCAGCGAGTGTACGCGTGTTCGATGTATCGAATACTTTCCATTAAAGCAGTTGGCCCCGAGATTTTAATCGAATCGATCCTCAGTCATTGAACACTTCCTGCGTAAACGCTGGGCCCATCGCGGCCGAAACTTTACACAGCCGTGGTCCGAGTCAAGTCCTAAACCAGCCAAGTGGCCGAATTATCAGACAGCCCCCCACTTCTACAACCATTGCCTTTCAGAGTGTATCACGGGCCGTTAAGTGTTCGATGTTGGAGTCTATGAGTGCTCGACATTAATTGGTTTAAGTCCCCGTCTCTGATTCGAGTGTTCGACTCGCGCTGTGCTTTCACTATGGCTCGAGCTGGTTGCTTACACTTGGTATGAGATGGAAAAAGATAGGGCAGGGATTTTTTCCTTTTCTAAATTTTTATTATATGTTTGTTTACTGAATTTTTTATTTCGCACGGCTGAAATCACGCATGGAGAAGGCCTGTGGCCGTAATTGACTGATTTAGTGGCTACGTCATTTGATTCATGGTCGTTGAATATAGTGGCGAAGCGTAAATGATCGATTATCGATATTTTCTCATTGGAAGCTGTGGGAAAAAATCGATCATTTTGGTGTTCGTCGCGAACACCCTATCTATCGATTCTTTTCCATTGGTTTAAATGGTAGATCAATCAATTTATCGCTTAAATAGTGCTGGTCTTAAAAAACGCGTCAAAACGATCAATGATAGTTTATTTGTTGTANNNATCGGATATATCGACAGGATTGCAACAGTCGAGAAATACCGGGAAATGTCAGGGTGAATTTAGAAATGTCACGAAAAACGGTGCAAGTATCTGTGGAAAAGTTGTTAATTCACCTTTAATTGCTTTTTAGAATGGGATTATCGTCACGAACAACAAGTTTTGCCTAAAAACTTTTTCAAATTATACTTCTTAACCATCTGACCTAACTTTAGGGTTGCCACAATCAGGGAACGCCGGGAAAATTGGGAAATGCCAGGGAATTTTAAAAAGTCAAGGAAAATGACGAAAATGTCGGGGGAAAATTGTCTAGTCACCTTTATTTCCTTTCTAGAATGGGTTTGACGTGTTCGATGTGTTCGAGCAACAAATTTTCCCCGAAAACCATTTCAAAGCATGTCTCTTTAAGCATCTGGCATGTCCTCAATGGTCAGGGAATTTCACCACTACGTGACAGAGAAATCAAAAAAGGTCAGGGAATGTCATTCTCTAAATTCTGTGGCAACCGTGATATCTTTGTATTTGGAAATTTATTTGGAAATATATTTTACTTCATGGAATTTTATTCGAATGTGTCCGGGAAATGTCAGGGAATTCCATTTTTTAAATCTGCGGCAACCCTGCAAATGACGTCGTCCCCAAAGAAAGCTGTTAAAAAAATTAACCGCCAAGACGTGACCCCACGACTCGAGCAGTAGCCTCAAAATCTCATGCTTGAAGTTTTATCAGCTTCATTAATTTTTGTTTATTTTTTGAGTAGTTGTATAGACCGTATTCGATAACGGTTCGATGTATCGTTTGGTTCAAAACAATAGAACATAACCTCAAACCAAACTGTAAGGATTTTAATTGGAAAAGCTGAAAATGAGAAATTTCCTGACAATTTCACTTTGCATTGGCATTTGGTACTCAAAAGAATAAAAAATCTGTTTCAAAAGATCCGTTCTCTCAGATTTCTGAATTTACTTTTGAGGCTATGTTTATGTTTTGAACCAATCGATATCGATACAATCTCACCCGTTTGATGTATCGAGTACGATCTATTTAGATCGTGGGTATGTTAGTTATTCTCGTCCGAGGTCGACAAACAACGACGCAGGACACAGCAAACTCACCGAGGTTGGTGGCCTCTTGCGGCTGGCCATGGATGAATCCGGAAGGCACTGCGCGAAGCATCCTTCTTGCATTGCATCCGCGGGTGCTAGCGGGCGGTTATCAGTGCGTGAACAACTTTGTGATGTCGAATCTGTTATGCGCTCGTCACCCCAATCAGGATGTTTGTTATCTAAAATACTAGAACTGACCAGATGAACATGAAAAGTTAAACCAATGGCTTATCGTCAGTTGCGCTGAAAGACAAGAGACTCTCCACTGGCAGGGTGTCTAGCATCAGGAAAAATCAGAAAATATCAGGAATTTTGGCCAATCAGGGGAAAATCGGGAAAATCAGACTTTTTTCAGGAATTTTTTTACGCGAATCTCCTCAGCGGAGAAAGTCTTACTGCTTTTTGCCTACCGTGCCATGAGTCAAGAAAAATCAGGAAAATATCAGTAATTTTCAAAATGAAAAATTCAGGAATATCAGGAAAAATCGTCAGTTTTTGTCATTTTTTTCGCAATTCGAGCGAGAAATTCAAAGTTTGAAAGTTTTCGATTTTCGTCAAATGGGATATACCTACCGAAAAAGTCCTGAATTTTCCTGTTGAAGAGGTACTGAATTTCTTGGGAATTTACTGAAAAAGTACTGATTTTTGTCTAGCCTGTTTTAGTGGACACCCTGGATTTATGACGTCACCGCGGTAGTGACACCCTTGATTCCTTCCACCGTGCTTTCATCAATCGGACACATATTTGCACTGGTTACTCAACGTGAAACTCGAAAAATTTTGAAATTGCGCGAAGCACCCTCGGGGGTTGAGCTGCGTAATGACCGGGGGGCGTCGCCCCCTAGTGAACACTGGAAAAAAAAACACATTGGATCTCGAGTCCAGACTCTTAAAAACATCGACAAGAAAAAGTACTCTTGATTCAATCAGAATCTAGCTTAAATCAAGAACCAAGCCTCTTAATTTAAGCGGATTTCGTTTTGATTCAAGCAAAAATCCGATTGAATCAAGAGTAATTTTTCTTGTCAATGTTTTCAAGAGTCTGGATTCTAGATCCAATGTGTTTTTTTTCCAGTGAATTAAATATAAGAGGAATGCGAGAAACACAAATGCGTCCAGTTTTTTCGGCAACGCCGCGCCGTCTGAATCCTGAAGTAACGCTCGAGTCATTTTTCCATCAAATCAGAAAAATCAGCGGAGCTGATCAGCGATCGCTTCCATTTGATGCGGAACTATCTCGCTGACTGCATAATGTAACTGGGTGAAGATGCTGATTCCGAGTCTCTGAGAGAAATTGTGACGTGGTTCGCTTTGCGATGTATCGATTCACATGCCGTAAAAACTTATGAAAAAGATCGATTATCAGGGCGTTTGCTACGGACACCCTAATAATCGATTCTTTATCGTGGATTGAAATGGGAGGAAATTAATAATCGATTCTTTATCGTAGATTGAAATGGGAGGAAATTAATAATCGATTCTCTATCGTAGATTGAAATGGGATGAAATTGATAGTCGATTGGCATGTCTCGCCACTGGAGGAAACCGGTGCAATCTAGAGTACCTGTATAGGGAGAGTAGCGACAGATCGGTTCATGGAGGGCTTAGGGCCCAAAAGTGCAGCCACCCTTCTGAGCAACTTCTAACACACAAAATTTCACTGCCAGCCTACAGATTTCAATTCTAACCAAGATGGCTGAGAATGTACATAAATGAGCGTTCTTTCGCAAAAATAAGTAAATTTATGCAAAAAGTAAACCAAATACATGCTTTCTAAACGACGGTTCGTAACAATTGTATTTGTAAATCGCTCTGGACATTCGAAATTCATAGGTTGGCTGCCCTTTTGGGCCCTAACTTTATTCGCGGAGGCATCGGTGAAGGCCTGATGGACTTTCGGAGTTTCAGATCTATCGCTACTCTCCCTATACAGGTACTCTAGTGCAATCTCTCTCGAAACAGAGGCAATTGACAGAAGGAGAGAAAATTTATGCATCAGGGTGGCTATAGCAAGAGAAAATCGAGGAAAGCCAAGGGAAAAGAAGAAAATGACCCGCAATACACAAGGAATAATTGTGTTCACGAAATTAGCGAATGTTCACGTACCGCGGCCTGTAGCTTCAGCCTTTTCCCCTACAGTCGGATCCAAATTTTTAAAATCGTTAGTTTTCATGCTGTACTTGTAGTCTCTAAAGTCAGGGAGTTTTCTCCAAATTAGTCCGAAAATCCCCAATTTAAACCGTGACCACCATACATGAGAGCCCCTATAATCAGGCCATTTAGACCGCGTTAAGCAGAAAGGAATCAAGCAAAATTTCATTGAGCAATTTATTTTCAATATGAAAACGGTTGTGTGGATTTTTGTGAAAATTTCAGTGAATTGTCTGCTTAGTCAGGGTAGTGTCTACAAGTCCGGAAATTCCGGAAATAGTACTGATTTTTTTAGGGAGGTCCGGAAGTACTGAAAAAGTGCGAAAAATCCGCAAAAAGGTCCGGAATTTTTTTCATCTTTGTCGCAATTCGAGCGGGAAATTCAAATTTTTGAAATTTTTCGAAATTCGTCAATTGGAGGTACTGAAAAAGTACTGAATTTTTCTGTCGAAAAGGTACTTAATTTCTTGGGAATGTACTGAAAAAGTACTGTAAAAGTACTGATAAAAGTACTAAGCCAGGGTGGCTTAGTCCGAAGCAAATTCCTTATAATTTTCAAAGGAGTCCGCACAAACGTTCCCATGTAAAAAAATTAAATTGCGCAATGAAATTTGGCAATAGCTGATGTGGCTTGGTTCCTTTCTGCTGTACGCGGTTCATATCCAAAACTACAAAGCCATCTCATAAATAAATGACAATAACACTTTCCGTGAAAAATGGTGTTTCGAAAGATATCTCTTCTTTGCTCGCTCTTTCCAAACCACCTTTGGTGGTTCACATCTTCTAAAGCGAACCTCAGTAGATATTCCATACATCCTGAATCTTCAAGTCTCACCCTCGTGAAATCATAAGAAAAGCGTGTGACATTTAAAGCGGAGTGAATCACTGATTTATCTCAGTCTCAAGTTTCGCTCATTATCATTCTCATTCTCTTCGGTTTTACAGCAAATGGTAACCCTGGAACGTTTGCTTATAGTCTTAGGTGTCACGTACGCCAACTGCCTGGAACTCCTCTTATCGATATTTCCATGGACTGGTGTAATACTGCCCAGCAAACCAAGAACAACGTATATCCAATTGAAACCCATACCAAAAATAGCTGTTTTTACATCTGTAGAAACTAGGTAATGATTGTGATTTGCGTGTTCGTCACTCTGACTCACCCGAAGTAAAGGAAATTCTGCTGTGTCCGAGTACGATTTTCTTTCTGCTGAGATCAGCAAATATCCTGGGAAAATTAAACGATAGAACGACGTAAATCCAATCGATACCCATATTAAGAATCGATGTTTTTACAACAAAAGGAACTAATGATTGTGCTTTGTTTGTGTGTCACTCTGACTCACCGGCAAAATGAAGGAAGCTCTGCCTTGTCCATGTAAGATTTTTTTTTTATTTCTCGAGATCAGCAAATATCTTGGGGAAATTACCCGATAGAACAACGTATATCCAATTGAAACCCGTATGTGCTTTGCTTGCGGGTTTGGCACTCTGACTAACCCAAAATAAAGGAGGCATTGCTTTGTCAGAGTAATGTTTTTTTTATTTTTATATTATTTATTTTTTTTTTTTTTAACCAAGATCAGCAAATATCTTGAGGAAATTACACGATACATTAGTGGTTTGCACTCATGATGCCTAGCACCCGGAAAAACCGGGGAATACCAGAATAAAAAAATTGATTTATTTTTCTCCGCACAAGAAGACACTCCAGGGTAAAATTGAAGAGAAAATAATTCCCGAGCTTTCATCCAGGAATTTTTTCGTGAGGATCAGGAAAATTCGGAAAAATATCTGGGACGAAAGCAAAATCAAGAAGTTAAGATACCAAGCCTTTACGTCAAAATGCACTTGCAACGGGTCGATCCGTCACCATGACTCATGCAGAATAAAGAAAGCTTCTTGTCCACTCAGGGGATTTTTTCGTACCACTCGTATCTTATCAACCTCAGTTCATTGATATCGAATTCAGAGCTGTGGCTATCTCCAGACTCATTGCACGGGGTTACTTGATTGTGAGTCATTTTTATTGAAACAGAATTATATTTGAAGAGCATGAACTATGTATTTAAAAAATGATGATAAGTGAAGAAACTTTGTTGGTTGAGACAAGGACTACTCATCTAACCACGCAAAGGTCCCTCGTAATGAATTGATAGATCTTGGATTTGCTGAAAAAAATGAATTGGATGCTTATTTTATTAAAACATTTTCTACGTTTTTAGAAATTTTGGGTGTGAACATTTCAAAACAATCCTGTCTATTGTTCAGAAACAACATAAATGAAAATTTTATATTTTATATACCATATAGATTTTTCCGTTTAGGAAAAAAAAATCCAAAATTCGCGTATCGGCCCACACGGGTTTTTGTTGTAACTGAACGCATTGAAATCGAAGTAATAACAATTACTAATTATTTTTTTTTTCCTCTGTTGCAGGTGAGTTTCGACGAGCATTCAATGTCCTAACTTGGTCTGCCTTGTAAGTTTTTTTCTCTCACAAGTTTGTCCTCTCTCCATGCGTTTCGTCCTTCTTCTGAATCAGGCGCCATTTAAACAACTGTTCCCATTTTTTTGTCTCCTCAGAACTACTTAAAGAGTTGAGCTTATCCTACCTACATTTTCCTCTTCTGTTTTTTGATGATTTTTACCCCTAAAAAATTGTCGAAATTTAATGGAAAATTTAATTTCTTTCATCTGCACAAGAAATGACATCTTTGGTAGGAGCTGGTAGGAGATAGTCGATTTTTCCGAATATATATTCTGAAAAATCGTTTTTTTACACGCAAGTCTATTCAGAATTAATTGATTTTTTGACGAAAATCGATTTTTTTCCAAAAAAAAAACTCCGCATTCATGAAAGCCGCCCTTACGTATATTCTCTGTGTACCTTTCATGTATGTTTGCCACAAAATCTATAAGCCTCGTCAAACGTAAGGCGAATATACTGCCTTGCTTAGGTAAAACGCCGTATGGCGTTATCAAATCTCCTCCAGTAAAATTGAAATTTTCAAAGAAACTATTGGATATATTCCTTCCAATTTTTCAGAGAATTTCACTCTCGGTTCGATTTAAAATATGCGGACATTTCAAGGTTAAATACTCATAACTTTCCTCAAAAATTACTGTTTTATCGGGCGAAATTTGGCAACTCCTGAAGGCTCATACGGCGTCTATCCTTAGCACGACAGTATTAACCGAGCTTACGACGAGTTTTAGTTTTTTTAGGAGCGGCCGACAAGCGCGCAGTGGCGAGACGTGCATGATCGATTATTATCGATAATTCCTCATTTGAAGCTATGGTAAAGAATCGATTATTATGGTGTTCGTTGCAAACACCCCCTTTATCGATCCTTTTCTATAGGTTTAAATGGTAGATCAATCGATATATCGCAAAGCACGCCACGCGGCGTGAGCTGAATAAAAATATCCCCGGCGACATGGAGCCCGAGAATGGACGCCGATCCGGACCAAAATCTACCGTGCTGAAGAAGAATGCCGTATTAACATTCGAGAGTTGCCAAATTGCCCTTGATAAAACGCGTATTTTTGACAACATTTATGCATATTTCTCATTGAAATTTTCAGATCTTTTAGATTAAATTGCGTACAAAATCGTCGGAAAATTTTGGAAAATAATACTCAAAATTTTCCCAGTAAAGTCGGTTTTAATCGGAGGAAACTTGGCAACGTCTGATGGCACATACGGCGTTCTTCCTTCGCACGGCGAAAATCCTGTCGGTCGTACGCGGGGATCAGTGGCGGAATATTTCGCCTTCGTGTCACGTTCTGAGCTCGGGAATCGCGGCGAGGTCTCGGCGAAAATAACACAATTATTCCACAATTCGTTGCGTGATGTGTTGTTTTCCAAGTTCGTTACGATGACGAACGCGATGCGTTTTTTTGCCGTCCAATCGGGTTCTTCCTGCGGACTCTATCGAGTGAGGTCGGAATACACTGGAAAAAAAAATTACATTGGATCTAGAGTCCAGACTCTTGAAAAGATTGACAAGAAAAAGGACTCTTGATTCAATCAGACTTAAGCTTAAATCAAAAGGAAATCCGTTCAAATTAAGAGGCTTGGTTCTTGATTTAAGCTTAAATCTGATTGTATCAAGAGTATTTTTTCATGTCGATGTTTTTAAGAGTCTGGACTCTAGATCCAATGTGTTTTTTTTTCCAGTGCAGTATACTGCCGCGTCAAAGAAAAACGCCGTATCAGGGTGTTCATTCTGCCGTGCTTAGGAAGAACGCCGTATGAGCATTCGAGAGTTGTCAAGTTTTCTACGAAAAAATGTTTATTTTTGAAGAGAATTATGAATATTTTTCCTTGAAATTTTCAGACTTTTTAGATCAAATTTTTATCAAAGTTATCTGAGAAATTGGAATTGGAGAAATTGCTTTTTTTCTACCTTAATTATTGTGATCGTTCTGCGGAAAACGGACCTCAATCTATGGGAGCAACTTTTTTACAGCGATATTAGTTCGCCTTCAATTTTTAGTGTAGGCAACTATAGCTCTCAAGTGGTCGCATAGTTGTATCATCGTGAATTTTCACGAATACTGGGAACATATTCAAAGACTATGTTTTTACTAATCCGGAAGAGGTGACTTAAACGCCACGTAAGCTCGCCTTCAATTTATAGTGTAGGCAACATTAGCTCCCACGTGGTCGAATAGTTGTATCATCGCGAATTTGCACGCATACTGGAAACAACTCGAGGAATGTGTTTTCACTTAACGGGAAGGGGTTACTTAAAAGCCCTATCAGTTCGCCTTCAATTTGTTGTGTAGGCAACTCGAGCTTCCTCGTGGTCGAATAGCATGATGTTTATACGTGAGCGTGAGGGTGTTTTATTTCTTCCAAGGTTTCCGGGAGATCAGATTTCAGCTGGTATTTTCTGAGAGCTTTGTCAATTTCATGCAGGATTAGAATTCGAAATAGTTTTTTCCCCTTGAATTTTCGTTTCTTGAACTGGAAACTTCTAGTATCCGTATCACCGGTATGGTTTGGCGATATCGGTTTTTTCCTCCCTTGTTTTTCGTTTTTGCTTTTTTTGTTCCTGTACTGTTTGCACTTGGAAAACTCTTCTATGCTTTGATAGAACGCAAATATGAAAGTTTCTTTAAAAGGCGAAAGTATTTTTGTCTGAGAACCGTAACAAATTACTAAAACAGTCAGTGTTGGAATAAAAGGGTGTCGAAAATCGAAATTACCTTCATGGTAGACGAGGAAGGGGGGGGGCAAATCCACCGCGACGAGTGGCACAAGCTGCTCGCTGGACCAATTTTGGCCGCTGCTGGTGAAGCTTCTATACTGCCCTCTAATGGACGTTGAATAATGGGTGTCTGACCGCCTTTTTTGCAAATGAAATATTACCTGCCTCTGATCGACGGAGTTACCAAATTGTTCAAGTTCTAACGAATAACCACCGAGATTTAAAGGAATGAACCGAAAATAAAACCGGTGTCCGATTTGACATTAATCGCCCGCGATAATTTATGGGTGTTCGACGCGATGTGCTCCCGAAAACTTCCCAAGAACTTAAACTTGCCATTAAATTCGCTGCTTGCAACACGTGTTTTATCTCAACACTACCGCGCCAAGGAAAAATGGCGTGTATGGTTGATCGGGCGTCGACAAATTTCCCCCGAAAAATTATTCATTTTCGAGAAAAGTTGAGAATATTTTTTTGACATCTTAAGTAGCCGATTTGCAAATGCTAGGTACATAAATTTTTCGTAACAGATAGAATTTGAAATTATTTGAAAATTAGTTTTATTTGCAATTTCGACAGAGCTGATAAGTCTCTGAGAATTATTTTCCCCTGAAGTTTTCTTGTTTGAAATACTCACCACGAAAAATGTTACCAGGGACTAGGCACGGAAGTGTCTTTGAAACTTTGTTCTGATTTTAAATTTTTCTTCGTGGTTTTTCGGAATTCGAAATACCCAGTTTGAAAATAGTTTTCTTTGAAATTTTTTTAAATCCTTAAATTGTATGAAAACTATCCGTCCTTTTAAATCCAGGTTTACTACCGAGCTAATATTGTGGATACAATGCTGTTAAATATACAAAGAAAAGCTCCCAAAAATAATTCTCAAGTAAATCAGCATTTTACCGGAAGAGGTCTAGCAACACCCGATTGCTCATCGGCATTTTTTTCGTAGTATGGTAGACAGGCCCATGCTGACTTGCTACGGAAGAACGCCGTATGAACATTTTGAGAGTTGCCAAATTTCCTCCGATAAAATGTTAAAATTTGAGGAAAGTTATGAATATTTTTCCTTTCAATTTTCAGATATTTTAGATCAAATTACAAACAAAATTATCTGATAAATTGGAAGAAAAATATTTACAAATTTTCCTGAAAACTGGTGAATTGTCTGAGGAAATTTGACAACGCCTGAAGGCTCATACGGCGTTCTTCCTCAGCGCGGCAGCATGTGTGGGTGCCGCGATTCACCTGAGGAGTTATCTGAAGCAGGGATAGGATCGCTGAAACACGACAGTAAATCAAAGAAAATAGTTCGTGAAGGTGTATTAATCAAATGGATGGTCCAGGTCGGCTCCCGTATTTCTTTTCGTAATTCGCTGATTCATTCTGTTTCTTTATTACTGTCATTTTTAAACCCAATTTAATTCATTCCTGTGAGGATGTTTTAACCGAGGCCATGACGTCACTCAATGATTCAGTGCTCTGGATATAGGTTGACCAAGCGTCCAGTCTACTGCCATGCTAAGGAAAAACGTCGTCTGAGCCTTCAGACGTTGCCAAGTCTCCTCCGATAAAATACTAATTAACTAGGAAAATTGCGAATATTATTTTCCAAAATTTTCAGACATTTTTCTATGCAATTTAGTCTAAAATATCTGAAAATTTCGAGAAAGAATATGCATGAATGTTGGCCAAAATACATATTTTATCAAGGGAAATTCGGCAACTCTCGAATGTTCATACGGCGTTCTTCCTTAGCACGGCAGTCTAGTACTCAGATAAATCACATATTTGCCCTTCTTAAATTTCGTGCACAACGCGGTATGCGCACTAGAAAAGGTCCTCCAAAAACAGAGGTTTTTTCGCTTTTTTGTGATAGGAACTTTGAGGTTTTCCTTTGGTAAAACTTTTGGATTACTGAAGGAAGCTAGTTTTGGCATCACAGTAACTGCTGACTTTATATTGCTCAGCGTTAAAAAATGCTTCTTTATTTTGCGGAAAAGGCAAACTTTGCATGGCTGTATGTTTCTTTCGCCGCAGCGAGAAACATTTAAAGATATGTTTTCTTCCGATAATGGACTAATACACTGTTAAAAATATTTTGGCTCTGAGTGCATTTTGAATTGTTCTATATTGAATTCATTGGCGGATCCAGCAAATTGGCAACATTGTCTTTTCTCCATTTAAACACATGGAAATGTATCGATTCTTGGAAGGGCCAGGTGCTCCGATAAGAATCGATTATTTAGCATGGGTTTAAGTGGAGGAAATCTGGTGTTGCCAAATCGCCGGATCCGCCTCTGATTGAATTTGAATGTGACATCGAGTTAGCCTAACGCTGAGACTTGGAAAGTTGCTGTGAAAAAAGGTAACTTCACTCACGCGTTGAATTATTTCTTTTGGACTCCACGTCGATCGATCCCTAAACTAAGAAATTCACTCAAACGCTTATTTATTCTTTCACGAATCACTGTCGTTCATCCGGGAGCAAGGACTTTTCTCCGCCGCTAAAAAAAATCTCAGGGCGACTCTCGCAGAAATCGGAGTGGCTCGAGGAAATGTTCTGTATTGAAAATGATCGTGAGTCTAAGTGAGGTTTTTTTTTTTTTNTTTTTTTTTTTTTTTTTTTTTTTTTTTTTTTTTTTTTTTTTTTTTTTTAAAGTGTGGAAAATGATCATATTTCTCGGTTAGAGCTATAAAAAACCTAAGAAATCGGGTAAAGACACCACCGCCGTGTCAGAAGGTAAAGTTCTAATCACAATTTTGCGGGGAGGCAGAGAAAGGCAACATTCGGGGGTTTGTGCGGCACACAGTGGATCGAGTCAATCAGAGAGGTTGGACCTACAATTCTTGACTAAAACTGCAAATTATGATGTTTATTTCATCACATTTTAAATTTAAAGAATTTTTTCTACTAACAAACACTGGAAAAAAACACATTGACACAAAAACACTAGAGTTCGATCCTATTAACCGAACACTGGAAAAAAAAACACATTGGATCTAGAGTCCAGACTCTTAAAAACATCGACGAGAATAAATACTCTTGATTCAGTCAGATTTAAGCTTACATCAAGAACCAAGCCTCTTAATTTGAGTGGATTTCCTTTTGATTTAAGCTTAAATCTGATTGAATCAAGAGTCCTTTTTCTTTTCGATGTTTTCAAGAGTCTGGACTCTAGATCCAATGTGTTTTTTTTTCCGGTGAAGTGAACGAAGAAACCAATGGAACCACTTTTAAAAATAAGAACTTAAAAATAAGTTAAGAACTTAAAAATAAGTTATAAACGGAGTTATAAGCTTTTAAAGTTTCCACATTTTGTCCGAACTCTCCTATTGACTCGACTGTGCGGCGTTCTTCCCCAGCGAGGCAGCCCAAGAGTTGGAGACCATCGACCCAGAGGAGATTCGAAACCATCATAACTGGGTTAGTCGAGGCCCGCCAAAGCAGAACGGGACGTCGTGTCATTCGCTTCCTTTCACACGATCCAAAAACGAGAAGGAAAACGGACAACTTGGGAGTCGCCGGAGCTTAAGTTCCGACAACTTTCACACCGGTGGCGTGGCGTGCTTTGCGATATATCGATTGATCTCCCATTTAAACCTACAAGAAAGGATCGATGAACAGGGTGTGAGTTAGGCAACGTTGCATTCCCTCCGTCTATATACCTACGCTGGAAAAAAACACATTGTATCTAGAGTCCAGACTCTTGAAAACATTGACAAGAAAATATACTCTTGATTCAGTCAGATTTTTGCTTTAATTAAGAGGAAATCCGCTTAAATTAAGAGGCTTGGTTCTTGATTTAAGCCTAAATCTGATTGAATCAAGAACATTTTTTCTTGTCGATGTTTTTAAGAGTCTGGACTCCAGATCCAATGTGGTTTTTTTCCCAGTGTATGTTAAATAATCGATTCTTGTCAGAGCACCTGACCCCTCGAAAAATCGATATGCCGAAGGCAAATAGTCAAATAGGCATTTTGTCAAATGCCCAGGCAGATAGTCAAAAATTCTTACACAGATTGAAATTTTGACTTTTTGCCCTAATTTTAGAAAAATATTTCGTTGATTTCGACTGATGTCGAAGGCAAATAGTAAAATCAGGCATTTTATCAAATGCCTAGGCCGGTAATCAAATTTTAACAGTTTACGGAATTCTGTAAATTTATGGCGAGCATTCACGAGTTTTCAATATTTTGGGGGGAAATAACACTTTTTATCTGCGAACTCTGCTTGTTCCCTCCTTTTTATATGTCTTCAGTAGGTACATTTAAATGTTAAAATTTTAAAAATTCCATGTTTTATAACGTGCTGAAAATTTCATGATGAATGTGCATCCAGGATCTTAAAATCGTTAAAAATACGACTGTATGCTGCATATTTTTACAGATAATTCTCTCTTACAAGAGCTACGAATTATTTTGTCTGAATTTAGGGTATAAAGTCATTTCAATCTCAGTAAGAATATTTAACTATCTGCCTAGACATTTGACAAAATGCCTGATTTGACTATTTGCCTTCGACAGATACATTTCCACAGGTGGATTTTTCTCCATTTCCAATGGAGAAAAACAACGCTGCCAATTTGCCGGATCCGGCAATGACCTATTACCGAGCTGACGAGGTAAGTTCGCAAAGTTCCTTGACTTCTCCCACGAATTTCCCGTTTTTCTGAACCGCCAGAAACCCTGCTTATTCCTCCTTTCTTTCGACGATGGTAAGGCAACTAAGTTTTCTGATAGTCCGATTACACTCCAATTCTGACCAACGACGCACTTGAAAAGGCGAATGTGCAGAAGAAGTGCAAATACTGCGGAATCGACAGAAAAAGAAACCTGAACCGCATCGGCAAAAAAATGGCAAACTCTGCGGTAAATTATCTGCAGAAATTCCGAGCAACGTACATTACGCGGACATTAGATCACTCTTTGCGCGATTGTCTAAATGAGAGTAAGTAATCACGAGTTTTCCACTTTTAAAGTTTGTTGGTTAACTATTTAGCTATCGCCGGCAACGTTGTAATTTCGATATTTATCCGACTGTGAGTAGTGGATCGACGGCTAATGCGAAGTGACGTGGGTGGGCCCAAGCTGATGCAGATGGTTGGCGAGGTAGCGACTTCCGAGACCTCAAGGAAAGTTTAAGTCTTGACCACAAACATTGTCCAGTACCGGAGCTTGAGACAAAGTTGTCATCGCAGAAAATACCGGAGAACAGAGGGACATGCATGAAAGGAAACAAACGAACACGGAGAAAAAAACTTTGTGCGTGGGACCCGAATTGTTTTAATTTTTATCCTAATTTGAGCGGGAAATTCAAATTTTTGAAATTTTTTGAAGTTCGTCAGTTGAAGGTAATGAAATAGTACCGAATTTCTATGTTGAGCAGGTACTGAATATTTTGGGAATGCACTGAAAAAGTGGCGTATAAGTACCGATTTTTGGCCAGTCTGTTCTAGTAGATACCCTGAGATGTTTTTAAGAAAATGAGGTGAGAAAATGGAATGAATCATCATCCGTGCTTTCTAATTAAAGCATTCTCTTCAAAAATTAAAAATCAGTAGTCATTAACTCGTTTTCTTATTTCATGATCATGAGTCAACAAGCGCCTGTCGAGCCAAGAACAAATGAGATGAAACTTTTTCCACTTTCAGTCCTGTCAGTTTGGCTGTTACAATTGAAATCCGAATGAAATCCCACCTACCCTGCAAGACAATCTTTGCTTCCGGCCCATTGAAAGTAGACAAGGAGGCTAGAAGTGGATTCGCAACACAAGAGAATATGAGAAAAGTACATACTAAAAGTAAGACATACATACTTCTTATTTGCACGCAGATAGTACCGTCGTGTGGAACTTGATGCATGAGCTATCTTCGGAGCAGGGAGATAAGATACCGGGATAACTTCCCGTCCCGACACGGGGATCAAGTACGTAGGTTGTCGCTGATTGTGAGTTTTGTTTTTAAATGTTTCAGGTACACTTATACATTCGATCAGTTCTAAAAATAGATCGCTGGAATAGACCACTAGACAAGGCACGAATTTCAGCATTCTGATACATGTTTCTTCACCAAAATTTCACGTAAAATACGATGCGCACAACAAAAATTACCGAAATCAACTCCTTACAAAGATATTTAATGATTCCTGATGCGTGAATTCAAACCACCCGCTCATGAAAACTCAATGCTCTGCGCGATTTACATCGCGCGCTGAACGTTATCATGACAGTCTCTGCGATTTAAAAATCTGGCAACCTCAGTCTTGACGCTTTGGCTCAGCTGTAGCAAATTGCTTATAGTTTGAACAACACATGATGGGAAATGAACATTGCTCGATTGAGAAGCTTGCTGAGACCGTTGTAGTGCGCGATTTGACTCGCGTAGAGCTTTGAGTTTCTTGTGAGCGGGCAGTTCAAAGTCCTCGTAACCAATGTGAAATAAAAACGTTAATTTCTTCGTTAGAAGTTGGTTTCAGCAATTTTCGTTGTGCGAATCGTGTTTTATGTGAAATTCTGGTTAAGAAACATGTATCAGATTGCTTTAATTCGGACCTTGTCTAGTGGTCCATTCCCAAGTAAAACCGAGGAACCGCCGTTTTTCTTGAGGGAATGGAATATTATAACCGTGGACCAGTGGTATGGCGTGCTTCGCGGCATGCGGCACAGACGTGGACAGAGTTTCATTTTTTGTAGGGGCTTTTACCTGTGGAAGGGGGGGGGGTCCAGGAGATTAGGAGGCTTGGAAACGGCCGGGAGTTGGGCTCTTCGTTTTGGATGCGTCAAGCATTTCGTCGATTCACGCTCCCCCGCCCAAAGTTATGTTAATAACCCACCGAAAAATAGGGTCCAACTAATAACCCCCTCACCCCCCTCCGTCAACCAGCTCCCGTCTCCCGGCCGTTCCTGGTTGCTGTCGGCCAGACAAAGCTGGCTTTAGTCACCTGTTCGTCAACTCGAGCTGCGGCACGAACCTTGCAGTTGCGAGGCGTGAACGATCGATTATCGAAATTTCTCCGTTTGAAGCTATGGTAAATAATCGATTTTTAAAATGTTCGTTGCGAACGCCCTCTTTATCGATCATTTTCCCTAGGTTTAAATGGCAGATCAATCGATAAATCGCAAAGCACGCCACGCCTTTGTCCTTGACTCCGTTATCAGATGCGACGTTACACCTTTCCTTACTCAAAATTGAACTTTATACAGGATATCCCCTGACGTATTTAGGGGTCCAAGCCCCCCTTAAAATTAAATCGAAGTGATTTCTGCAATTTTTACTTAATAGCGGACACAATTTGGTAAATTTTCCCGTTTTATTTTCTTCTTTACGATAATTTGAACCGGAGTTATGATTTTTTGAAAACAGGTCAAATTTGACCTTTGACCTATCATAACTCGGTCAAAAATTAAGAAATTGATCTGCGGTTTGCGCCAAAATTCTTAGTTTTTTATGCTCTTTCAAATGAGGTATCACAAGAGAGGNCCCCCCCCCCCAAAAGATGGTCCCCTTTGAGATAGGAACATTCCCAAAGTTTCATTACCCTAGCTCAATTCGTTCAAAAGTTAGCAGGGGTGGGACGGACTTTTGGTACACCCTGTAAATACCAAACTATGATACACGGAGAAAAAAACCTCGTGCATGGGACCCGAAGATAAAGTCATTTAATTGATCTCCGAAGTTTTCGGATCACGCATCCGAAAACTTGAGGTCCAACTGCCTAAGTTCGGGTCAGACATCTGAAGCTCTCGGTATGTACCGGAATATTTTAAATGCGTGACCTGAACCCTTCGCCTTCGGTATAAACCGAAGTACTTCAGAAGTCCGACCCGAACTTTGGCAGCTGGACCTCAAGTTTTCGGATGCGTGATCCGAAAACTTCAGAGATCCATATGACCTCAACTTTGGGTTCCATGCACAAAGTTTTTTTCTCCGTGTAGAGTTTACTCTACGATGATTGAAGCGCTAGGTGCAGAAATGGCATCTCTTGGTTGCGGTGTCTCAGAATCTCCGCTCCGCTAACGTCTCATCCATTATATTAAAGCAAATTGTACGAAATTAGTTGTAACTTCGAAAAATCGTCAAGAAACGTGTATTTGCTTTCTCGAGTGGGTTTGACGTTTCGAACAAAAAATTTGGCTCGAAAACTGTTCTAACTATGTCTTTTTTAACAATCTGGCTTTGTTCAGTCGTCAGGGAAATTCACCGAAATGTATCAGGGAAATGTCAGGGAATTTAATTTTCTAAATTCTGTGGTAACCCTGTCATACTTTATTTTTGAATCGACGGAGTCCGACCATTTAATAACGATTCCATGTCCTTGTTACATGAAGTATTGAAGTTGACCCGTTAACATGTTTTTGGCGAAATAGCGTGTCGATGACCCGCGAGTGACGGATGCTGACGTCACTCCCGGCTCATAAGTCGGAAATCGACGCATGGACATTAAATCTTGGATCATCGGATTGAAATCGCGATGTTTGATGACCCTCAACGTTGTCGCGTTTTCTATAATAACCGCTCGAATGGTGGCGAGCATGGGTCGACCCGGGAATATACTCACATGGAAAGGATACATTATCGTGTCAACAATCTGGAGGTCGGCCAGTGACCAGATTAGAAAGCTTGCCGAATGGTGCTTGAAAATGCAGATGTTCTTAAAATACTTACAATTCCACCCAAAAAATGACCAACGTACACTAGGTTGACGCGTGAATGTCAAAAGTGCTCGCTTGGAAATTGAAATTCTCGAATTAAAATAATTTGTCGCGCTGCGATTTTACGATTTCCTGGTTCCAATGGACAACAGAGGCAACAGACAAGAGACCCGGCAGTTAGTCCATCATTTTCGCCCTTGCTTTATAAGAACGACCCGTTTCAATCAATTGGATAGTTCCTTACTCCCTATGTTTTTTTTGTCTATAGCTTTGTCCATACATACATAAAGTCGCTTTTATAGCGCCGCCTCGCGCTCTGCGACGCCCAATCGCCATTGCCCCCTATCCTCCCAGAGATCATCAGGCAATTGGCACCTTCTGATCTCCTCCTCCACCCCTTGTCGCCAACCTTTCACAGGACGTCCACGCCGTCGCCTTCCGGGAGGAACCCAATCGACCTTTGTCCATCAATTGCAATAATCAGCCCGCCTGTCCTTTCTGGTCCCTTAAGCAGCCCAAAACCCTCGAAATATACACTGGAAAAAAAAATCTCGGTGTATTTACTAAGAAAAGGGTAAAATTACCAAGAATTCAGGGTTCTATTTGATCCCAGTTTTTTCTTGGTAAAATTACCATTTATGGAATTGGTCATTTTACCGAGAATCTCGGTAAAATTATTGAACTTTCTCCGTAATTTTACTGGACCTTGGTAAAAACGCCAATATTTTTTATCGACTGTGGTAGAATTACCGAGATAAAATGGCAAAGTTACCGGGAATTGATCACCAATAAAAGTGGTATTCTTACGTGAAAAAAACAGTAAAAATACCGGTTTTTAGGTAAGCTTACCAGTCTGTCTTGGTAAAATTACCAATAATTGGTAAAAAAAAGTGAGATGGTAAAGGTACCAACGGACCTTGGTAAAAACGCCGAAAATTTGTTTTCAGTGCATCATTTCCGGTTTTCAGAAGCTGCCGTGAACCCTGCAACAACATTCCCTTCAAATTCTTTGACCTGTGGGGGCGCATTGACCTTATTTCTATCCGTCACGACGGATTTTATCGGATTTCGAGGCGGTTTGGCAAGGCGGTAACAAAGCCGAAGGTCGACGGGTAAAAGCGGGAGCCTGATGGCGAGTGGCGCGGAGACCGCAATCGTTGCAATGTTGTTGCGTCTCGGCGTAAATAGTCGCTGATTGTGATGTACTCCGATGTACTCGAGCTCTTGCATCGCAATTGATCACCCGACCCCAGTCGACATGGCCATCATCGTCCCTTCTTCCCCCCCCCTCCCCCTCTGCAGTGGCCAAGTATTGAATGACTTGAATGTCGCAGCGGGATTGGACTCTGCCGTGCTCTAAGTAAAAACGCCGTATGACAGGGTTGCCACAGTCAGGGAATACCGGGAAATGTCAGGGAAAACGACGAAAATGTTAGGAGAAATTTGTTAAACCACCTTTATTTGCTTTCTAGAATGGGTTTGAGATTTGGAACAAGAAATTTTACCTGAAAGCTATTTTTAATTATGCCTTCTTAACCGCCCGTCAGATCTTCAATTGTCAGGGAATTTCACCAAAACGTGTCAGGGAATTTCATTTTCTGAATTCTGAGGCAATCCTGTACAAAACGCCGTAAGAGCATTCGAATGTGGCCAAAGTTTCTCTCTGAAAATATTTATTTTTGAAGGAAGCTATGAGTATTTTCCCGTAGAATTTTCAGGCTTTTTGGACAGGACCGTATTTTCCTACTTGCCGCTCATGGGCCACCTGAATTTTGCCGCCCCCTTTTCGTTCGTTTTGAAACATCAGTACAAACCATCAAGTGAACGTGCCAACGGCGGAGGGGTGCATAAGTCGCGTTTACTCGTGTTAAACACATTTTTTGGGAAAGCCCTATCAACACTACTAGCAAATGGTCACGGAACTTTGCGCGAAAGCCAAGTTTCGTAAACCTATCTGTAATGGACAAGGCCTTTCTTTCATAAGAAATGAACGAAAAAATGATGAAAGAACAAACACAAAATGTGGTTCAATGATTTTTACTTCCGCCGCCGCGCCGACCGCACCGTGTTTGGCGCAATGCGTGAAGTATTCTCGCAATCTTGTAGGCGCTATACGCGTTTCACGCTGACCGCACTGTGTTTGGCGCAATGCGTGAAGTATTCATGCATTCTTGTAGGCGCTAACCGATTCACGCTGACCACAGTAACCGCACTGTGTTTGATGCAATGCGTGAAGTATTCGTGCAGTCTTGTAGGCGCTAATATGTGTCGCATGTCGATCGCCGCGCCGAGGGCTTCTCCTTTTCATCTCAAGTCCTCGTCATCATTTCTCCCTAAGTCCAGGCCAAATTGTGTGTTTGGTTCCTCTCTTAACTCGACCAATTAATGGTGCTGTCTCTTGTATCACTGAAAGACGACAAAATTAGAAATTACTTTACTCTCAGGAAATGAGAGATTTTGTAGCCTTTTCTCGTTTATAATTTTTTTTCTTCCTAAATCCGATTTTTTTTTATACCTACATTTAAAAAAATTGCAAAATTTGCCGCCCCCTAGATTTGCCGCCATGGGCCGCGGCCCATGTGGTAACCCCCTTAATCCGGCCCTGTTTTTCGATCAAATTACGAACGAAATCTTCTGAAAATTCGGAAGAGCAATATTCGCAAATTTTCTTGAAAAGCCGTGGTTTGTCGGAGGAAATTTTGCGATGTCTGAAACCTCATACGGCGTTCTTCCTTAGCACGGCAGTATTATCCTGCCGTGATAGCGAAGAGAGCCGTAAGTGCAAAAATGAAGTTTTGAGAAAACGGGCTCAGAAGCTTCTGACAAGAACATTTTATTGAAAGAAGTCTCCGTTCTTTGTCAAATTGCCACTAATCGTCCGGAAGACTCTTAGAAATCGCATGGATGATTAAAAATCGACTGATTTTATTTCCATCACATAAAAATGGTGTTTTTCATTTTCATGCTAGGTTATTGTTAGGCAAGACAGCCGTAAGTGCTATCTTCTGCATGCTTTTGTGGTAGCGTGTTGGACGCACAACAAACACATTTTCAGGCTAGAAATTGGCAGAAGAGGGCGGCACTTAACTGGAAAGCACTGTTTTCATTGGCTCTCATGCACCTACGGCTGTCTTGAAAAAAACTATGTCATCTTTTGTGCACTTGCGGCTTTTTCATACGTCTCTTTTTCATTAAATTAGGATGAATTTTGCTGTTTTAGTTGTCTTAGTAATTTCATCTAAAAGAGTTTAGACGAATTTTGAAGAAAACTCGGTATCGAAAATTTTGCACTTGCGGCTCTCTTCGCTATCACGGCAGTATCGTCGCTCCGAATTGAGGGGGTCTCTCGAGCCCCAGAAAGCTCGAATGGGGAAATATCGATAATCGATCATTCACGCCTCGCCACTGGCGAGTAATCCGATCGCTAGGAGTCGGGAAATCGGCCGACTTTCGACGCGCGTCAGTCCGGCTTTCCATTTCGATGCTTGTCGACCGTAGATTCGACCTGATTTCCTTCTGACGGGTGTGAATGAAACCTGTGCGAAGTGCTGCAGAAGGACGATTAAGATAGCTATTGGGGCGTTGTGCTATTATTTTGCGGCGCCCTGTAAAATTTGTTTAGGACGCAAATCACGCGTATAATTGATTAATTTTTTGGACAGATTATTGTGACAGTGGAAGAAAGCGTGACAAAATACAAAATCATCAAGATGCACTCTTCTTTTTTAGGTCTACATTTTATGAGTAAAATAGGAGTAAAATTAGTATTGATGTGCAGAGTCGAGACTATTCTTTAGGTTTTGCTACTTTGTACAGCGTTTTGGCACATCGTGAAGCAATTTTATTGATTTCAATTTTCTCCCCATTTTCGTAACATTAGAAATCTATCAATCTAGAATTGAAAGTATAAAGGTGACGTAATAAATGTACTAACAATCTTATGATAGGACTTATTCATGTTGAGAGGAACTGCGAACTTATGAATTAAACCCAAAGGAATTTTGTAGCACGCCAACCTTAGACACGTATCTTCATTTGATTTCATTCAATTTCCTCTAATTCGTTGCAGCATAAATACGTCTAATTGTAGAGTGGCGCCAGTCAGCGGACAAGTTAAAAGGGAAAGGAGCATTATCATCCACAAGGCAGGAAAAAATTGCTCTTAACGAAATGGAAAATTTTACACATTGAATTTCGCTGCTTCCTTTAGCCGCATTGAAAAATCCCAAAACTATTATTTCTCATCCCGAGTTTTTCTAAAAATAATGGGTTATTTTGAAGATTGGTCAGGAAAATTCAGGAAACATGGAGCGCATATACCTTTTGAGATATAATGAAAATGAAACACTGACCGTAATTACTCACGGACTATGAATTTTTCAGCGAGTTGAAAGCGTTTAAGTGATCATAGCGATTCAAATACAGCTTAAGCGTTCCAAAATACAATTAGCTCTGGAAGTCGCGATTGATAATGAAAGCTTAGACTTGAACCTAAGAAAATTATATTCTTGAGAGTATTTGTGTGTTAGGCTTTAAAGAAAATTCTGCAGGTCAACCTGCACAGACTCATCTCGGCAAAGAGGCATTGTCTCACTATCTCACGTATTCTCGTTAAAATCGCGACGTGTGGTCGAAGCGTCAACAAAATTCTGTAATTTTCCACGACTCACGTATTAGATTCGCTGTCGAGGTATACTGTTGTGCTAAGGAAAAACGCCGTATGAGCCTTAAGACGTTGCCACACTTCCTTCGGCATATCACGACTTTTCGGGACGATTTGTAAATATTTTTCATCCAATTTTTCAGAGCAAATTCGTAATTTGAACCAAATAGTTTGAAAATTTCAAGGAAAAACATTCATAACGTCCTTCAATAATATGTACTATATATTATCTGGGAGGAAATGGCACCTCTCGAATGCTGATACGCCGGCGTTCTTCCTTAGCACGGCAATACAGGTATTTGTTCCTCATTGTTTTGCTCATTGTATCCATAATTTTGTTAAACTAACCATCACTAAATGCGTGCCTTTCTTTTTGTTGCAGGTAAGACATTTCATTTCCCTCTAGCTGTAGCTTTGAAGCTAGTTTCGATGTTTCATCTCGCGGTGTAAGTACCATTTCAAGCTGTTTTCAAATGTATTCAACTCCAGCAATCTTCGAACCCCCATGTCTAACAAAACTAAAATTGTTTTATCAACCGAGGAACTTCACATTTGTACCATTTTTCCATGGTGCAAACAGAGATGGAAAGTGAAATTGTCGATCGACTCACACGCAGAAAAAACGTCGTGCGTGGGATCCAAAGTTTAGGTCATATGGATCTCTGAAGTTTTCGGATTGACCATCTGAACACTTTAGGTCCAGCTGCTGAGGTTTGGACCACACATCTGAAACTTCAGTTCTTACATCTGAAGTACTTCGGTTTTCACATCCGAACAATTCGGTTCTCCCATCAGAAAAAGTTCGGTTCTCACATTTGAAGTACTTTCGATGTAAGAACTGGAGTTTCATATGTGTGATCCGAACCTCGACAGCTAGACCTAAAGTGTTCAGATGCTCAATCCGGAAATTGCAGAGATCCATATGACCTAAACTTCGGGTCCCACGCACGAGGTTTTTTTCTCCGTGCACGGGTTTGTCCATTGACTCACGGATTTTCGATTGATTCACGGTTGTCGATCGAATCACGTCGATCGGTTCACGTTTTGGTTTGTCGCCAAATCGATCGAATCGATATCGGTTTTTTTTAAAAAATAAACTGTCGATCGATTCATGCCGATGGAATCCATACCCTCCCTTTTTTCGGCCACCTGACCCATGACCTGACTCAACATTCCTGATTGAGAGAAGAGCAAGAGGAGGAGAGTGCCGGTGGACATTAAAACGCATGGAATTGCGCTGAAATTGCGGGGCAACGAAGCGCATCACGAAACGTGTCGGCGCATCGCGCTCGCGGTTCCATCGGGAGGATGCTGCGTGTCCGTTTCGGCGGGCGCCCGACTCGAGATGACCTCGATTGCCTCCTCGGCCGAAGCAGCGGCGAGATGCGGCCGCCTGCCTCGAGGGGTTTTCTCGCCCGCTATTGGCTATTCGTTCCGCGCCGAAGAGGGAAAGTCCCGCCGTGCAGTTTTTCGACGGCCTCGCTCGCGGAAAGTGAAAACTCCCCGACGTGATGGTCCGTGGCGGATCGCTTCTCGACGTTGACGTTGTCACACGACGAGACGATGACGGGGAATCTGCCAGCCGCGAGCGAGAGAACCGTTTGTCGTGCGGGAAGCAGGGTTGCCATCGTCAGGGAAAACCGGGAAATGTCAGGGAAGTTGAAAAAGTCAGGGACAATCGGGAAATGTCAGGACGAATGACGAAAATGTTACTGTTAGATCACAGCTATTTTTGCTTTCTAGAATAGGTTTGAGGTTTCAAACATCATAGTTTGCCTGAAAACTATTTCTAACCATGTCCTCTGAAAAATCTAGCATGTTTTCAATTGTTAGGGAATTTTAACAGAATGTCAGGAAATTTTAAAAAGTCAGGAAAAACCGGGAAATGTCAGAGAATTTGAAAAAATCAGGGACAATCGGGAAATGTCAGGACGAATGACGAAAATGTCAGAAAGAAATTGTTAGATCACAGCTATTTTTGCTTTCTAGAGGTTTCAAACATCAAAGTGTGCCTGAAAATTATTTCTAACTATATCTTCTAAAAAATCTAGAATTTTTCCAATTGTTGAAGAATTTTAACAGAATGTCAGGAAATTTTAAAAAGTCAGGGAAAATCGGGAAATGTCATAGGGAAAATGAAGTTTTGAAGAAAATTTGTCATCCTATGTCAGATCCACTCTCCCCCTCCTTTTATGAAAGTTGTCAGGCAGTCCTAGATGCAAACATCCCCCCCCCCCCGAGTGGCTGACATCCTTTTGAACCACCCTTAACCCTTTGTGAAGCACCTATCGCGAGAAATCGAAGCGAATTTGTGTGATCGAGAAATCATTGTTTTGAGTTTTGCAGCCGCTAACAACTCTTGCATTGAAAACTGCTGACAGGATTAAAAACCAATAACTATTGTCGAGTGGAACGCTGTTCATCTTAACATTTGACATTTAAATTAAGATTGTACATAGAAGTTGCGGAATCGGATATTTAAAGTTGCATTCACGGGTAGACTCATTACATATTATTTTTTTCAAAATTTGACAACGTTGTGAATTACCCTCAAGTATGGTCTGAGGTCAGCACCCTCTCGCGAGGCGACAACCCCAGACCTCTCGAGACTCACCCCTTGTTTTCGCTCCCGACGCAACGCCACCCTGCCGTCGAAGGTGGTGATAACAGCGCGCGATTCCAACCCCTTGAATTCTCTCAACGGCACTGGAGTATCGCGAGAGAGTCTGCAAGACTTGTCTCGCTTTCGCCTACCCTCTTTTTTTACCACCCCAAACTCTCAACAAGTATCGCACTTTCCGTTTAATGCACCCTCTCTCTGGGGTGTCCCGGTCTCGGCTTATGACCTCGAAATTTTGTCACGTTTCTTCACGCGGGGAAGGTAACATAAGTAAGGAGTTTACCAGCATACACTGAAAAAAAAACTCCGGCCGTGGAAGCCGTATTTACGGGCTATGCAGACATACCGGCCGCGGTTTGGGCTTAGAGGCCGGAAGTTACGGCTCCAGCACCCGGAACTTTCGGCCTCTAAGCCCGGAACGGACGGTATGTCTATGTTAGTCGTAACTTTTTTTCCAAGGTAAGAAAATTACCGATATCAACCCCAACCGAGATATTAACTTTGCATTCATTATTGGTTACGAATAGGTAACTTGAATTTCCCACTTATTTGACCTAGTTTTTGCATTAATGTACTCATTTTTGTGGAAGAACGCTCATTTAAGAGCACTCTTGTCTCACTTTGGTTTGATGTTGAATTCTGAAGATTGGCCGTGACATTTTTCGTTTCGAAAGGTTTTCTGCTCTTTCGGGCCCTAAGAGCTCTATATTTCGACTTGTCCGCACTCTATCCATGTAAGTACTCTATTCGAGTTTTATCCACTGAAAAAATTAAGTTACGAGCTGTATACCGGTCGCGCCGCCCGTACTCTATCCTTATAAGTACTCCATTCGAGTTTTATCCACTGAAAAAATTAAGTTACGAGCTGTATACCTGGTGCGCCGTCCGTTCCAAGCTCAGAGGCCGAAAGTTCCGGGTGCTGGAGCCGTAGCTTCGATTGCTTTGGGTGCTACGCCGGGAACTGTCGGCCTCTGAGCCCGAAACGCGGACGAAATGTCTATACAGCCCCGTAGTAATGTAGTATGGCTCTAACGGCCAGAGATTTTCTTTTCAGTGTCCCTGTTTTCGACTTGGAAAGTTGGCAACTCTTCCCTCCATCAAAGAAACATTCCGATTCCTGCGTGGAAACAAATAGGCGTTGCGCGTGATCTGATTGACGGACGATATATAACATCTGAATACCGAAGCTGCGCGCATCGTTGAGTGACGAAATCATAATCGCCAGCTTATATCGCCGAGCCTTCGCGCCTGAAGCGGCGCTGCTGAAATGCGCAGGCGGCATGGCAACGTCGCGTCGTGGCGATGAGGAAATGTTTACATTAATTTAATTTTATAACGTTGCACCACCCTCCTCCACATGCCCGAGTCTTTGACGCTGCCTTCGGAACGCGATTTTTAAATCCACGAGTCGGATGTAATCGTCAGCGGCAATGCGTGAATGATCGATGATCGATAATTCCCCATTTGAAGCTATAAGTAGCAAAATATCGATTATTTCGGTATACCCTGTTTATCGATCTTTTCCAATTGGTTTGAATGGCAGATTGATCGATGTATCGCAAAGCACGCCATGCCATTGGTAAACGTCTACTTGCGCGTTTCCGATCGTTGTTAAAACAGGAGAAATTTCCGTCCGATAACCTGAGTTCAGCACCTAAGGAACACTGGAAAAAAAGTCTTTTGGATCCAGAGTCCAGACTCTTAATAAATTTGACAAGAGAAAATACTCTTGCAGGGTGTTTAGCATCAGGATTTTCCCTAAACTATCAGGATTTGAGGTCAATCAGGATTTAATCCCGATTTCATCAGGATTCGAGGAAAAACCGGTCGTAAAATCCGGATTTGAGAAAATTCGGCCGTCCGAAAGTCTAGGGAATTCTGCTTTCGCATACGCTTATGCAGAAATTTTAATTTTTTACAGCAAAAAATCAGGATTTGGAAAAATTATAAAATTAGGATTTAGCAGTCAAAAGTCAGGAAAAATCAGGATTTACCGTTCGAGTCCAGCCCGTAACTTTTTTTCAGTGGACATAGTGGACACCTTTGGTTCGACAGAGAGCAGTGGAGGTTAGGAGTCGTAGAGCGCGAGGGAGTGCTGTAAAGCGACCTATATGCGTATGTAAGTATCTAGTTGAAAAATTCGACCTAATCTACTCACGGAAATTCGCCAATTTCTCAGAATCTGGCCTGGTTCCTGTCTGGCTTTCTGATTAATTCAGTCAATTTTTTCACTATAATCCGCAACTTAATCCCTAATTTCGACCTTGAGACCGCCCTCTGACCCTCTAATCCGACGCCCAAATCTTCAAAACAAGCTTCTCGGGCGCCGTTCTCGACGACGGTTTCCGCGAATCGGCCCACGGCGCGTGGCCGACCAATTCGTCAACGTCCACTTGCGGCTTCATTAGCGCGAGCGACAGCACCTCGTCCCCCGACCCGGGAGTTTTCTTCTTTTTCGCGGGGTCTGCGCCTACCGCGACGCGCACAGTGGATCGAGCCAATGGGAGAGGTCGGACAAAATTTGGAAACTTTAGAAGCTTATAACTCCGTTCATACAAACTTTGGAGTTCGAAACGTAGTTCCGTTGGTTTTCTCGTGAAATTGTCTTCCAAAACCATCTCTTGCAGGGTTGTCACAGCCAGGGATTACCGGGAAATGTCAGGGAATTTTAAAAAGTTAAAAACCGGGAAATGTCCGGAAAAATGTCGAAAATGTCAGGGAAAAGTTAAATCTCCTCTATTTGCTTTCTGAAATGGGTTTGAGGTTTCGAACTACAAATTTTGCCTGAAAACTATTTTCAATTATACCTTCTTAACCATTTACCATATCTATAATTGTCAGGGAATTTCACCCAAATGTGTCAGGGAAATCAGGGATATGTCAGAGAATTTCATTTTCCAAATTCTGTGGCAACCCTGCCTTTGAAATTTAAAATGTCACGAAGTAAAGATCAAAATTTGCAGTTTTAGTAAAACAATTCATATCCGACCTCTCTCATGGATTCGTTCCGGTGTGTGACGCGCGCGTTTTGTATGTCTCGTGCCCGGCGTTCGAGTCATTCACACGCGGCGCACAGTGGATCGAGTCAATAGGAGAGGTCGGACAAAATTTGGAAACTTTAAACGGTTATAACTCTGTTGATACCAAACTGTGAGGTTCTGAAAGTGGCGCCATTGGTTTTCTCGTGAAATTTACTATCAGTTAGACCCCTTAAAATTTAAAATGTGACAAATTAAACATCAAAATTTGCAGTTTTGGTCGAAAATTTCATGTCCGACCTCTCTAATTGACTCGATCCACTGTGCGACGCAGCCCGGCGGCAGGCGCACCCTGGTTCGCCGAACTTGTTGGGCCGCCTCCAATTCCGCGCTTTTGGCTTTTTGTCGCCGCTTTGTTCGTACTTTCGCACCTCCCCCATCCCAAGCACTGGTGCAAATGACTGGGCGCTTTGTTGGTGGTTGCCAATTTTGGCAAGAAATTCGAGCGACCTTGGGATTTCCGCACGTCGAGGTGCACAGATTAAAATTTCCGTGTTTAATTTGGGTGACTTAGAGCATCGCTGGATCCAGCAAATTGGCAACATAGGTTTTTCTCCATTTAAACCCGTGGGAATGTATCGATTTCCGGAGGGGCCGAAGAAAGAAATGGCTCATAAAAGAATCGATTATTTAACATAGGCTTATACGGAAGAAACCCGGTGTTGCCAAATTACTGGATCCGCCTCTTACTTTAAGTCGCTTTTTTCGGTCGGATCAACCATAAGGGCACGGCCGATCTTAATTTTTTCTCTCTTTTCTTTCGTGGAAAGTCTATTTATGTTTTTGTTTGTTTGTTTTCTTTTCCAGGTAAGAGAACCTTTTCGCCTCGGGAAATAGGCAGAGTTGGACCTTTACGTGAGTTCTTATTGAATTTTTTAAGAACAGTCGAACATTTAAAGGAGGAGAAAAAAGAATAGACTTGAGTATCGGGTTTCGACGTTTACGCGTCGTGAGCGATTTCCGTTGAAACCTCAAAATCGTCAAATTTGATCTTTCTCCTCAATTCGGCTCTCCTGTACAACCTAAACCCAATAGATGAGGCCCCTTTTCACAGATGCATCCTTACACTGAAAAAAAAAAGTTACGGGCTCTATAGACACACCGTCCGTTTCGGGCTCAGAGTTCGAAAGTTACGAGTGCTGCAGCCATAGTTTCGATCGCTCCGGATGCTACGCCCGGAACTTCCGGCCTCTGAGCCCAGATCGTGGACGGCGTGTCTATGTAGCCTGTAAATACGGCTTCCACGGCCGGAGTTTTTTCTTTCAGTGTATGGGTGTAGTAGAGCCTAGCGAAAAAATTAAAATTGAAGCTCAAGCTCACGCATGCTGATTTGCTGATGTTGCACTGGAAAAACAAACACATTGGATCTAGAGTCGAGACTCTTGAAAACATTGACAAGAAAAACTACTCTTGATTCAATCAGACTTTTGCTTAAATCAAAAGGAAATCCGCTCAAATTAAGAGGCTTGGTTCTTGCTTTAAGCAAAAATCCGATTGAATCAAGAGTATTTTTTCTTGTCGATGTTTTCAAGAGTCTGGACTCTAGATCCAATGTGTTGTTTTTTTTCAGTGTGACGATCAGTGGCGAGGCGTGAATTGCGATGTATCGATTGTTCTGCCATTTAAACATATGGTTAAGAATCGATTATTGAGGTGTTCGCTGCGAACACCCTATTTATCGATCTTTTTCCATAGGTTTAAATGGCATAACAATCGATTTATCGCAAAGCACGCCGCGCCAATGGTGACGATACTACTCGCCTGCGAACTGATTCGCCGCGCTGTTGCGTCATTGCGCCGGAAAATTGCGGAAGAATGCGCCCATCCGATCGCGCATCAAAATTTCAGGCCACCGGGCATGAAATCTGACGCAACTCGGACCTCGGAGAACGGTGGGGCAGCTAGGAATGTCGCAGAGGAGGAATATACGATCGCGAGACGCAAAAAATTTCTTCCGAAGTAAGTCATCTGAAAAAAAGTGAACGTCTGGACGTTTCTGCGACGACGACGACGCGATGATGGCTGTGACATCGCATTTTCACGGTTTCATATTGTCGAGTCGAGTCGTGGAGATGATATAGGTTCTCACGCAGTTGCCGCTTCGTGATTTAAAACGTCGTTCCCCGGGAAAGAACGTAACTAAATTTCAACGTTGCTAAAGCATGGTGTCTACAAATCCGGATTTTCCGGAAAGTCCGGAAATGGTACAGATTTGTTAAGGGCGGTCCGTGAGCACTGAAAATGTGCTGAAATTTTGCACGAAAATCAGGAATTTTTTTCATGTTTGTCGCAATTTGAGCGGGAAATTCAAATTTTTGAAATTTTTCAGATTTCATCTGTTGAATGTACTGAAAAAGTACCGAATTTTCCTGTTGAGGAGGAACTGAATTTCTTGGGAATGTACTGAAAACATACCGTAAAAATACTGATTTTTGGCCCGTCTGTTTAGCAACGAGCCTGTAAATCCCCCCTCGCAGATCGCAGTTTTACCGGGAGTATCTCAGGCGTTTCTAATCGAAAGTCTCACTGATATATTATCTTCTCATCTCATGCAGAAGTCAGAAACATTTTGGACAAAAATTGCTCAGGTATACTTATCGTAAAAAAATCAAGCGTTGGAGTCAATTTCACAATCTCGGAATGGAGTTTGCAAATGGTTGAAAAAATGAAGATGTAGGTAATTGTTGAAAAAAAAAAAAAAAAAAAAAAAAAAAAAAAAAAAAAAAATTATTTACAAACTCCAGTCACTTTCGCTTCGGGTCATCACCTCTCTGTTTCCGCGTATGGTCACATGCAGACCGCACATTAGTGAACTTTGTCGTGGGATCGAGGTATTGTTAGTGGAATCCATATTCGGATAAATATATCCGCAGCGTGGAACGAGCAAGGCTACGGCCAGATGTGCCCTGGGTCCGTATCCTCCGTTCCGAACAGCCACCAATATGACAGTGACGACTGTGACAGTGTCATGTCACCTTGACGTGCACCGGACTGACGGACTGTGAATCAGCGGCACCAGCGGGAAATTGGCCGGCACGCTATGCTACCACTGTTACGCAATTTGTGCATGTGTGGGTGGCAGGAGTGCCGTGTGGTCAGAGACAAGAGACCCTCCACTAGTAACTTGGCCATGGTGGAAGCTTTTACTTTCGGGACTTCAGCATTCTACTGTTGACTTACCTACATGGTTGATGTTCAACAACGTGTTGGCAGTTTCGTTTTGCAAACAAGCCGAAAATGGCCGACGTTTGGGAAAGTTGTTCGGCTTATGACGTCATCCGAAGCTCATCATCGACCATGGTAAGTCAACAGCCGAAAATAGGGTGATGACTGTTGCTCGCTCATAATTGTTCATAAGGAATTGTTGAAACCCCGAAAGTAAAAGCTTCCACCTGTCGCTAGGAGGCCAGCGGAGGGTCTCTTGTCTCTGCGTGTGGTTGACGCTTCAGGATCAGCATCCTGCGTATTATCAGGGTTGCCATAGTCAGGGAAAATCGGGAAATGCCGGGGAATTTTAAAAAGTCAGGGAAGATGATCAAAATGTCTGGGAAAATGTGTTAAATCACCCTCATTTGCTTTGCAGAATGGGTTTGAGGTTTTGAACAACTTTTACGTGAAAACTATTTTCAATTGTGCCGTCTTAATCATCCTTCACATCTTCAATTGTCAGGGAATTTTAAAAAATCCGGGAAATGACAGGAAAAATGACGGAAATGTCAGGGAAAATTTGTTAAATCACCTTCGTTTGCTATCTAGAATGGGTTTGAGGTTTTGAACAACAAATTTTGCCTGAAAACTATTTTCAATTATGCCTTCTTAACCATCCGTCATATCTTCAATTATCAAGGAATTTCACCAAAATGCGTCACGGAAATCAGGGGAATGTCAGGGAATTTCATTTTTTAAATAATGTAGCAACCCTGGAATGGGGAATTAAATCTGTGCTCCTTGCGGAGTGACTTACAATCCTACGGAGCGGAATCTAATCTACTTGCGGAGTGTCATACGCTTTCATACGATTCTAAATTCACTTCGCATTCGTATCGCTGTTTTCGCGGGTTTCTGAGCGCTGCATAGACTCTGGCACCGGATCCAGCACCGAATTGCCTTCCTCAATTTTTAACAGTGAAAGCTCCTTAAAACTCCGAGGAATGCGTGAGAGAAGTTAAATAAAAACCATTCTTTAAAGCGGAGTTTACTCGTCATGAAGAGGCGATTCCGCCTCGCTTCAAATCCTTCCGGTTTTGGGGGGCGAAGTAGGCTTCGGAGCGAAGTGCACTCCATTGGCGGATCCAGCAAATTGGCAACATTATTTTTTCTTCATTTAAACCTATAGAAATGTATCGATTGCCGGAGGTGCCAGGTGCTCTGACAAGAATCGATTATTTAGCATAGGTTTAAATGGAAGCGATCCGGTGTTGCCAAATTGCTGGATCCGCTTCTGGTGCACTCCGAATTTTACACCCGCTATCTCTGATAACGCAGGCAGGGAAAACCGCGGAGTGTTTTAGAAAAATTTATCCAGGAAATTTCAGTTGTTTTCTCCTTTTTGATCTTAACTTTTTTATGGGTTTCCTCGGCCTTGTTCTGAAGATTTGAAAATTTGACATTTTCTCTCTCCTCGAAATTTTACGGAAAGATTCTCCGAACTGAATTTACGCCTTCTTTGTTTCGTAAGTTTATGTTATGTCTCACCCCTCAAATAATCCAAAACCAAACGAGAGACGAGCAATGCCATTTTTTTTTTTTATCTTTCATGATGTTGAACGTTTTATAATTGTTTTCCCAGAACCCATCTTTTTCTAGTAACAGTCCTCAGACATCTTACACGCGGATGAGTCATTTTGTTCGGGACTTGGGCCCGGAACCAACCAATTTCCCGCGATTTTCTCGTGTTACCGGGATAATCCAAGACGAGACATAACAAAATCCTGTGCCAAGTTGAGCAGAACGGTTGATCGTTGAGTTTTTTAATTAATTCGGAGAGCCCGTTAACGCGTCGTGTCGCGAATTTGTCACGGCGTTACCGATTCAGGTGACGCCGGCGGGTGACTCATGACTCATGTTGTCGCCCACGCACGCGCTGGCTTGCGCCTGCCTCACGTCTCGAATTTGAATCGCCGTCGGCCGCGTGTATATACTGTGTCGGCTATTGACTTCGAAAGAGGTGTGGCTAAAGCCGCATGAATGGGAGCCCAGAAACCTGAATGAGCCCCCGGTAGTACTCAGTCGTGCCAAGGAAAAACGTCGTATGAACATTCTGGAGTTGCCAAATTTCCTTCAATGAAATGTTTATTTTTGAGATTATATTATGAATATTTTTCCTTTGCATTTTCAGGATCTTTAAGATAAATTGCTAACAAAATCATCTGAAAATATGGGAGGAAAATATTCATAGGTTTACAGGGAAATTCTCGTTTTATCAAAGGAAATTTGGCAACGCCTGAAGGTTCATACGGCGTTTTTCATTAGCACGACAGCACTGCCGTGCCAAAGAAATACGCCGTATGAGCTCCCAGACGTTGTTAAACAGGGTGTCTAGCGACCGGAAGACCTGGAAACCGGGGAAATGTCAGAAAATTAGGGAAAACGTCAGGGAATCCGCAAAAATTCGGCATGTCAGGGAATTTTACTTTGCAAGCGATTTTCGTGTCAGGGAAACGACAGAGAAATAAAAAAACGCGAATTTTTCGGAAAATTTTTCGACTACCCTTTTAGGCCCTATAAAAGCTCCATGACGGAACTTCAAAATTACCTACTTATAAGCTCTCGGAAAGTTTTTGAAAACTTATGAATAAGTCAGGTCATTTTGCCCAACCTTAAAAATTTAGTAATAACTATGCGAAATCCGTTAAGATTCCTACTTCCAGTGAAAACATTACATTTTTATCATTTCACAAAACTTTTTCCTCCGATTGTCTTTGCAAAAATACTTTTTTTGAGAAATACTACCCGTAAAAATACATGGAAAAGTCCCTTGTTACCTCCCCTTTTGAATCCTTAAAAGTATTATCAATAGTCCACCGGAAAGTTGAGAACAGCTTTCCGAAGCTCCTAAATTGTTATGTAACGCGATACGTCGTGTCTTTAAAAAAATTTCAACTGAATGGTTTCTAAATCTGACGATTATTATTTATTCGCACACAAAGAAGTATGATGTTTTTCCTCAAGGTGGTTACGTGAGCTGTTTTTTTGTGGTCTGTGTGAGATAGTCGTGGTGCCAATAAGTTTCGGAGAAGGCAGAAGCGATGACCCGAATGATGTTACCCGCATTTTTTCTTCTAATCGAACTATATTCGCTTCTTTTTATCTTTGGTTCGACACCAGTGGCGTGGCGTGCTCTGCGATATATCGACTGATCTGCCATTTAAACCTACGAAAAAGAATCGATTCACAGAGTGTTTGGAACGAACACCCTAACAATCGATTCTTTACCGCAGCTTCAATTGGGGAAATATCGATAATCGATCGTTCACAACTTGCAACTGTTTGACTCGTATGATTAATCGCACGTTCAAAGATTTGCCGAAACAGCAAAAAACTGTGAACTTTGACTTCGTTCAGAAGTCTATCTGTTGAACTTTTGCTTGAAGTCGTCGCGCAATGAGTTCAATCCACGGAGCAAACTTTCGTCGTTTGATGATTGCACTGCAAAAAAAAAACACATTGGATCTAGAGTCCAGACTCTTAAATACATCGACAAGAAAAAATACTCTTGATTCAATCACATTTAAGCTTAAATCAAGAACCAAGCCTCTTCATTTGAGCGGATTTCCTTTTGATTTAAGCTTAAATCTGATTGAATCAAGAGTCCTTTTTCTCGTCAATGTTTTCAAGAGTCTGTACTCTAGATCCGATGTGTTTTTTTTTTTTTTTTTTCCAGTGTGGAGTTTACTCTCGTAATCTTAACTTTAAGATCAATAAAGAAAAATCCAGGGTTGCCCCAGTCAGGGAAACCGGGAAATGTCGGGGAATTTTAAAAAAATCAGGGAAAATCTGGAATTGTCAGGGAATTTTTAAAGAATCAGGGAAAACCTGGAACTGTCAGGGAAAATGATGAAATTGTCGACAATTTTAGGGAAAATTGTCAAGTCACCTTTATTTGCTTTCTAGACTAGGTTTGACGTTTCAAACAATAGATTTTGAATGCAAACTATTTGAAATCACGTCTTTTTAACCATCTATCGTATTTTTAATTTTCATAGATTTTTACCAAAATGTGACTGGGAAATGTCAGAGAATTTCAATTTATTCACTCTGCGGAAACCCTGAAAATCGGAAATTTTCGCGAAATGTCGCGGCTTTAAAAATGGGAAACATGGCACATAAATTTCAGGCACTGTATATTTTTGGAAATGACACCAAAAAATCACCCTTGTATGCAAAAAGTCTCTTTCATTTTCAATTTATTCACCTCTAGAAGAAGAAAAAAAACCACTAAGAAGTGGCCCGAAACTGTATGTAACAAGGTGGAGAAATGGTGCTGGGTCAACACCCTTTCGCGGGGAAATCAAAGCCAAGGAGTTCCAAAAATTAAAATTAGAGTCAAAATTATTTTTGAGCTCTAATGCGCACCAGTACGAAACTGAGGGGGGAGATCACCTCTTGATTTGTATTTAATTTTCTCCTGTGTCAAACCAATGTGATAATTCAAATCAAATGCTGCCTTCAAACAATTCTGGCAAATTTCTGTTATTTCCTCACCATCGGACGAAGATAAATCATTTTGACATATTTATCTCATTAATTTCGAACATTGCTGAAAATATTCTACCTGATTCTAAAATTTAACCTCCATGAAATTTTGCCGTACCGACAAAAACGATGCAGCTGCTAATTATTGTTGCTTTCGAAAAGCTTGGAGGACGGTTAATCTCTCTCTTTTCAACTTAAAATTTTTATCCAGCCCAAAGAATTTTCTGCGATTTTCAGTTATTTCTCATCTTCAATTTGCTCTTCTCATTGGTTGAAACTGACTAATGGCCCCTGTTTTAATAATATTTGTCGATGACATTAACACCATTTCCTCTTTTTTTAATTTTGTTGTATCATAATTTTTGAGGTCCATCTCCACCCGCGACGATAAAATATATCAATTTTACCACTGTGCAGTATTATCACATCTTAATGTCGTCAGCTTTCGCCGGCGAAACGATGAAATAGGAGAAAGATCTAGATCTCATTCATGTCAGTGATCCTTTGAACCATAAGTGTCGCTATCGGTCACGTGTGTTCGTCAAGATTTGCGGAGTGGAAATTGAATTCAACCCACTCTTGTAGGCAAACCTAATAAAGAAAATGTTCTGCCGTGCCAATGAAAAACGCCGTATGAGCCTCCAGGCGTTGCCAAATCTGCCCCGATATAATGATTGTTTTTGAGAAAAGTTATGCACATTGAACGGTACATTTGAACTTTCATTGCTTTGAAAAATTACCTTCATAAAAATAAATATAACATTTCGACAGTCTCGAATTGATGAGCATTAAACAGATATATCGATAGTGTAAGTCCGCAACCATGTATCTCGGTTTGCGACGTGGCAGACTTCCTGTCATACTTCATTTTTTAAATGGAAAACTACTGAGTAGCAATCCCTACAAACTGCCGTGACTTTTCTTTCCTAAACAAAGAAAATTGTGTGAAAACTTCAAGGAATGTATCACTTTGTTCTCCTTTAAAAAAATAAAATAAGAGCGGAGATTTCCAAACACCGCAAACGAGATAAGGGTGAATCAAATTACAAGCAAAATTCTCTAAAATTTAAAGGGTAAAGACTTGAAAATTTCCCTAAAAATGTGTGTTTTCTCAAAGAAAATTTGGCAACGTCTGAGGGCTCGTATGCCGTTCTTCCTTGACGCGGCAGTATGAGTATGGGCTCGGTATGATCTGGAAAAATATGAAAGTACCGAAGAGATCGCTGCAGGAATACTCGAAATCCCGAACGGATCGCATGACCTGATTTGCATCTCTCGCAACTGCAAATGCAGATTTTTTGCCCCCCGGAAAAGTGACGTCAAATTTCGATTAAGTTTCTGCTCACGCAAATGAATATGTCTGATTAATGCGGCTGGATCTGGATTCATCCTTTCGGTCCATGGATTTACATTGCGTCATTCTCATTCCGAAAGAACGGACTCACGTACCAATACCACAAGAGCATTTTGATGGATTTTACCGAATTTGTTTACCTGCAACAGACGTTGCCTTATCTGCCGTGCTAAGGAAGAACGCCGCATGAGCCCTCGGAGGTTACCATATTTTGTTTAGTATAAGACGAATTTACTAGGAAAATTGTGGATATTTTTCTGCAAATTTTCAGAAAATGTTGTCGTAATTTCATCTAAAATATCTGCAAATTTCAAGAAAAAATACGCGTAGTTTTCATCAAAAATACATGTTTTATCCGGAGGAATTTGGAAACTCTCGAAAGTTCGTACGGCGTTCTTCCTCGGCACGGCAGTAATGTTCTACCATCTCTCATTTTCTGCGGAAAACTAAGCGACACCCTGGCTTAAAATTTCGTGAGTATATTCTTCACAATGTAAGAGAAACTCGCAAAAAATTTGAAGGTTTTTTTATGGTTAGACTGCATGGAAGGGGGAGAGTGAGTCTTTTCAAGCATTTTTGAATAAAAACTGAAGGTACACTAATGCCCGCAAGCACTCATTAGATCTCGATAATTATACAATGTACAACCTTGATGAAGTTATGAACTCCGAGTGTAAATACACACCCCCATAATCCGCACGTTTACACAATTGTCACGTGGTGCCAGTGCCAGTGCTTTCAGTCGCTATTCTCACGTGTTTTTAGCGAAATACCTTCCACGGTTTCTGGCTGTCTGTAGACCCGCCCGGAAAGTCGTGAAAATTATCGGAAAAGTCGGGAAATTTTGCGATTGTAGAGCGTCGGTGCACAGTGGGTCGAGTCAATGGGAGAGGTCCGACAGAATTTAGAGTCTTTAAAAGCTTATCACTCCGTTCATACACGGAGAAAAAAACTTCGTGCATGGGACCCGAAGTTGAGGTCGTATGGATCTCTGAAGTTTTTTGATCACGCATCCGAAAACTTGAGGTCCAACTGCCTAAGTTCGGGTCAGACATCGAGGCACTTCGGTATGCACCGACCGGAGTACTTCAGATGTGTGACCCGAACCCTTCGGTATATATCGAAGTACTTCAGATGTCTGACCCGAACTTCGGCAGCTGGACCTCAAGTTTTTAGATACCTGATCCGAAAACTTCAGAGATCCATATGACCTCAACTTCGGGTCCCACGCACCAAGTTTTTCTCTCCGTGTACAAAACTGAGAGGTTTTAAAAATGGTTTCTTCGTGAAACTTTCTTCTAGATGTACCCCTCACTGGAAAAAAAAACACATTGGATCGAGAGTCCAGACTCTTGAAAACATCGACAAGAAAAAATACTCTTGATTCAATCGGATTTTTGCTTGAATCAAAACGAAATCCGCTTCAAGTAAGAGACTTGGTTCTTGATTTAAGGTAGATTCAGATTGAATCAAGAGTACTTTTTCTTGTCGATGTTTTTAAGAGTCTGGATCCAATGTGTTTTTTTCCCCAGTGCTTAAAGTCTGAAATGTGTCGAAATAAACATGAAAATTTGCAGTTTTAGTCAAAAATTTCATGTCCGACCCTTCTATATGACTCGATCTACTGTGTGTCGTAAGGAGAACTTTAATCGTAGGAGGGTCTCGTCCTTCGATTTATCGGTGGAGAAAGACACGGTCGTGACTTGTAAAATTCGCTATCGACGCGGCGCGAGAAGACACACAAAGTCACTTAAAGCTGTATGTCTCGGCGGTTTCCACTCCTCAAAGCTGCATTTAATCGGCGGAAGGTGCGGTGCATCGATGACGGTGACCGTTGAGTGCCGACTCCCGGCTGGAACAAGGTTATATAATTCGAGTTACGATTGGTCCCACTGTGGGAGAGGATTGTACCGGACGAGCCAACTTTCCGTTGTTGCCGCAACAAGAAACACAATACAAGGTTTAGTGACCCATTCTGTCCATGTGCTGTTTCTCCTGTAACCATTTTATACGTACACGAATCCTGATTCTTCAACTGGTAGGGGGAAGTAGGGGGGTCAGGGTTGCCACAGTCAGGGAAAACGGAGAAATGTCAAGGAATTTTGAAAAGTCGGGGAAAACCTGGAAATGTCTGAGAAAATGAAGAAAGTGTCAGGGAAAACTTTCTCGCCTATAATTGCTGCCTGAAATAAGCTTTGCGTTTTGGGAAACAAGCTATTGCCTAAAAACTCTTTCAAATTTTTAATTTCAACCATCTGGCATAACTTCAATTGTGAGGGACTTCAACCAAAATGTGTCAGGAAAATCAGGGAAATGTCAGGGAATTCGAAGAAGTAAGGGAAAACCTGGGAATGACAGGAAAAACCTGTAAATGTCAAGGAAAATGTCGAAAGTGTCAGGGTAAATTGTTAATTCACGTTTATTAGCTTTCTAGAATGGATTTGCCGTTCAGAACAACAAATTTTGCCTGGAAACCATTTCAAATTATGTATTCTTGGCCATCTTCCACCGTCAGGGAATTTTACTAAAATGTGTCAGGGAAATGTTAGAGAATTTCATTTTCTAAACTTTGTGGCAACATAGAATGATTTTCCAATTTATGACTCATAACCAAAGCACAGGGGCTCACTTTATGGAGAGAACGTCGATTTCTTTTTCATTCTGTTCGCTTTCGATTTTAAAAAGAAAATCCGTTAAGAACTCATCTGGCAACGTTGGAACGGAAATGAAGAGTGAAATAATCGACTCACGCGAAAGCGAAGCGCCGCGGGAAGCGCCTTAAAGGATGTTAAAGGATGAAGATGCACGGATGATTGCACACGTGAAATCTTACAATGTCCCGGCAAAACGAGCAACACAAAATGTAACGCGTGTAGCTATCAGCACACGCAAACAATAAGCTTAGAATGCTTGGATAAATCACACCGTCGTAAACTAAAGACAAGGGCACTGGAAAAAAACACATTGGATCTAGAGTCCAGACTCTTGAAAACATTGACAAGAAAAAATACTCTTGATTAAATCAGATTTTTGCTTAGATCAAAAGGAAATCCGCTCGAATTAAGAGGCTTGGTTCTTGATCTAAGCAAAAATCCGATTGAATCAAGAATATTTTTTCTTGTCGATGTTTTTAAGAGTCTGGACTCCAGATCCGAAGTGTTTTTTTTTCCAGTGTAAAGACAAGGGGGCTTCGGGTCGTGAAAATAATATGGTGGCCAAAAGTTTTAAAAACCGGAAAAATCGGGAATTGTTAGGGAATCTGTAACGACCGTGAAAATCAGGGAATGTCGGAGAAATTTGACAGAAAGTCAGGGAATTTTTAAATTGTTGCTGATGTGATCGTAGTGATTCCCTCTAGCGCATTTCAAGTGAACTACTCGTATTCGAGTCCCTTGAACATTTCCATTTTTACGAGTTGGTGTGTTTTCATTCTCACTGATTCAATTATTTCATGTAGAGATGGGGAGTGTAAGTTTGATACAACTAAGAAAAGATATGGGCTTTTAATTTCCAGATGTTGGTTTTTATGCTGTCTTACCTCTTGAGTAAGTGCGCAAAACAATTTTTCTGAATTCAAAAAGTCAGGGAATTTCTCGTGAAAGGTTAGGAAAAAGCCGGGGATGGTCAGGGAATTTCTTGTGAAAGGTCAGGAAAAAGCCAGGGATGGTCAGGGAATTTTAAGATGCTAAACTTTTAGCCACCCTGTAAGAATGCGTTGCGAGGGGAGACTTTCTAAAAAGCAGTGGCGTGGCGTGAATGATCGATGATCGAAATCTCGCCATTTGAAGCTATGGTAAAGAATCGATTACTTAGGTGTTCGCTGCGAACACCCAGATAATCGATCTTTTTTCATAGGTTTGAGTGGGGTATGAATCGATATATCGCAAAGCACGCCACGCCACTGCAAAAAGTTCCTCGAGGAAGATTTTTTTTTTTAATTTTGGTGCGACCGCCAGAACCGCTCGCAAGCACTGAGCACCGTTGAGGTGAAGGAACTCTCTCACCAAAATTTCAACTCCCCATCAATTTTGAGAAAACTATTTGAGCGTTTGAGAAAATTCCTGCTGATTTTCTGAATGAAATTCTCAATTCCCCCACATCATGATACGTAGAAAAGTCGCCGATGATTACCTGATTTTCACGCTGAAAGAAAGAGAAGAAGAAAACCCCGCAATCAAGAAAATTGCTTGCGAAACTACGTCAGAGGGAGCATAATCAATTTCCCCCGAGATTAGCTTCCGACTAGATTGACCCCGATGCGACACCAGCGAACTCCACCGCCGCGCTCAGGAAAAACGCCGCATGAACCTTCAGGCGTTGTCAAATTTCCTTTGATAAAATACGCATTTCCTGGTAAACGTATGAATATTTTTCTTCTAATTTTTCAGATAATTTTTTTCGCGATTTCACCGAAAGCTCCTGAAAATTTCAAGGAAAAATATTCACAATATTCCTTAGAAATGAACTTTTTAGCGAAGGAAATTTGGCAGGTCCTGACTGTTCGTGCGGCTTTTTTCCCTAGCACGGAGCTCGGGGAGAGGGGGTGGGGGAGCGGAAAAGGCGTTGGAAATCACGAAGTAGGAAATCCCACGCAGAGACGCGCGAATACAGATGAGTCGCGTAGATAAAAGCTCTACATTCTACATCCCGATTCGAGTCGTGGAGGGGGAACCCCGTGGTCCATGGCCCGCGACGAGAGAGACAGAGCATCTCATCTTCCCTGCTTCATGGAGAAACTCAGTATGATGAATTAAATGTTGCGACGGTTTCGATTAAAAGCATTTCATTGTGGTGAGAAAATTACGAGTGATCATCCGAAAAATTTTCGAATACCTGCTGGAATAGGTGGTTTTGGACTCGAGGAGTTTCTCTGTTTAAATATCCTTCTAAGATGTCCAGAATGCCGTGCTATAAGAAAGAAAGCCGTATGCGCCTTTAGACGTTGCCTTTATTTCCTTCAATAAAAACCGAGTTAACTGATAACATTTTTAATATTCTCAGTCAATTTTGTTCCCGATTTAATCTAAAATCTCGGAAAATTTCAAGGAAAAATATGCTTTACTTTCCTCAAAAATAGATGTTTTACTCAAGGAAATTTGGCAACTCTCGAATGTTCATACGGCGTTCTTCCTAAGCACGGCAGCAGGGAAGTTGTATTCAGCCAGCATCTCGGTCGAATCACAGTGGCAGCGCCTTGATGCAACTATTCGAACACTAGGGATGTCCGTGTTGCATACTTAACAAGTTGAAGGCGCTCGGGATATTCTTGCCCAAGGTGTTTTCAGACGCGCCCTCGCCCTCTGATGATATGTTTTGCTCCCCTAGATAAGAAGGGGAATGGAGGGGGGGCACAAAAGTCGTAAGGGAGTATTTGGCGTCTCGTAGCTCCAATGTTTTGGAGAAAATTTTGGAAGCGACTCGTGGATCCAAGCCGAGAACAATGAATGTTCGGCAAAGGTATCCATCGCGCGATCGCGCCTTCAATTTCGTTCCCATGCAACCAGCACACCCCAGAAGCTCGAATAGTTGTATCAAAATGTCAGCTGAGCCTTCTCTTCTTCCGGGTGAAGCGCAGTTACTGCTTCCTCACCAAGAAAATTCTTGTGTTACCTTCGATTAATGTCGTTAGTGAAACACAAAACAACCCAAATTTTGTGTTGAATACGGTACAGTTTGCGGCAAATTCAGCGCAGGAAATAATGGGAAAACCGCGGACCCCTAGATGCAACCGAAATCTTGGGTTCAGTTGTACACATGAATGTCCGGAAAAGGCATCAATCGCGCCTGCAATTTCTTGTGTATGCAGCACGCTCATCCCAGAAGCACGAATAGTTGTATCAAAACGTTTACAGCATCCTGACAAACTGAGGACTTAAATAAACATATTGTTTGAACCAGGGTGTCTATATACCCGGAAAACAAGGAAAACGTTAGGGAATCCGCAAAAATTCGGCATGCCAGGAAATTTTATTTTGCAAGCGATTTTCATGTCCGAGAAATCGAAAAATACGAATTTTTTTTTTTTTTTAATGGAAATTAATGATGAATCAAGCTTCACAAAAATAGAATCGATTTTATATTTCTACCAGAAGTTCTGCTGATGTCTTTTAAAGTTTAAAAATGAGGCAAGCGTATCTCGTATAGGTTCCTTAGGTACCATATATTTTGCTCTTTTTGTTTTATTACATCATATTCCTAAAACATGATCAATTTCATACTTACATCTAATCAGTTCAACCGTTTCAAAAAATTGGCAATATTTTCCGATTTTGTCAGGGAATTTTTTTTTCTGTCTGGCAGGAACTTTTAAATTTTACCCCTGTTTTTTTGGTCGTTTTTGTCAGGGAAATCAGGGAAATGTCAGGGAATTTTACTTTTGAAAATTGCCAGACACACTGAAACGCATCCGAAAACACCGACGACTCGACGAGATATAAACTCTGAACGCATATGAAGAGAACAACTCCGAGGCAACATTGTCACTCGCTAGATCCGGATAGGTGACCATGCAAGCCAATTTACACAGTCTGCCGGAGAGCTTTGACGATTTGAAGATGGGGGAGGGGGGTGAGGGGGATAATCCACTCGCGTGGGGCACTCGTGGGGGGACACACGCCAGGTCGCACCTTCTCGACAACGTCTGTTCGTCCGCGTGGACTTGAGGACTGACGACGAAAACGGCTGCCGAATTCCTGGAGTGACGACAATAATTCATAATTAAGTCCAGTGTCGTCTGATTCTCAATGTCAACGTCCGGGACGAATATTTTGGAGAATTTGTCGGAGTTTCAGAGATCCTCTCGTTCAGTCCGTTTACCGAGAGAGTAAGAGAGAATAAACGAGCATGACGTCCCTCAAATTCATCGTTTCAATGGACCACTAGACAAGGTACGAATTTCAGCATTCTGATATATGCTTCTTTACCATTTCACGTAGAACACGATGCGCACAACGAAAATTACCGAAATGAACTCCTTACGAAGATATTCAATAATTCTTGATGTGTGAATTCAAACCACCCGCTTATGAAAACTCAATGCTCTACGTGATTCACATGGCGCGCTAAACGTTTATCATGACAGGCTCTGTGATATAAAAATGTGGCAACCTCAATCTTGACGCTTTGGCTCAGCTATAGCAAATTGCTTATAGTTTGAACAACACATGGTGGGAAATAAACGTTGCTCGATTGAGAAGATTGCTAAAACCATTGTAGTGCGCGATTTGACTCACGTAGAGCTTTGAGTTTCTTATAAGCGGGCAGTTCAAATTCCTCGTAACCAATGTGAAATAAAAACGGTAATATTTTTGTTAAGAGTTGATTTCGGTAATTTTCGTTGCGCGAATCGTGTTCTACGTGAAATTCTGGTCAAGAAACATTTATCAGAATCCTTCAATTCGTACCTTGTCTAGTGGTCCATTCCCACCAGACATTGTGCGGTTGCCAGTAGACGCGAAAGAATATTAGCGCCCACAAGCCTGCAAGAATACTTCACGCATTGCGCTAAACACACTGCGGTCGCCGGTCGGCGCAAAAAGCATACTGGCGCCTACAAGACTGTAAGAATACTTCACGCATTGCGCCAAAGACAGTGTGTGTAACTTGGATATTCAATGTGGAAGAAACTAAGGGTGTCACTACCGCGGTGGATGACGCCATAAACCGAATATTTCAAAGCGCAATATCGGTTAATATTGGACGTAGAAAGTTGTTGTTTCGACAGATCTTTGTATTTTTAACTGATTGACAAGAATCAAGCATCAAAACAAGATTCTCAGACCAGCGCAACTGATCTATTTACGTCGCAAATCCATCCTCATACCTACTTTATTTTTTTTTTTAAAAAGAAACCCAACCAACACTTTTCCTCGAAATTACTTGTAAAAATTCAATCATCCAAAAATATTCTCGTGGGATCTCTTAAAGATAATTCTGTCAGTTTTCCTCAAATTTTCGTCATTTGCCCTGACATTTCCCGTTTTCCCTGCCTTTTTAAAATTCCCTGACATTTCCCGGTTTTCCCTGACTGTGGCAACCCTGTCTTTGCAATCGCGGCAGCTTACAATTAGCTCATCAGAATTTCGGTGTTCTTTTACGATGGCACTTTAAACTGACGACACAGCAGACGACGATGCCGAAAAACGGGAGGAAGAGACCCTGGACCAAGCTGCTGCGAGGGAGGAGGATGAGACCCGGCCGCTTTGAAGCGAGCAGCTGCGAAGCCAGGCGGCGATAATTACCCGGCACAATAACATTAATGAGTTTGACACGCAAAAAGTTCAGACGAACTCACCTACACACGCGATAAAAACGTACATGGCCCCGACATGTACGTACAGCCGTTCGGGACTTGTTACGTCGCGTCGTCGCGTTGCCGTCCGTTACGTAAGAAAATGACCCCTACGTAAGTTCGGGAGTGACCGGTGGCTTGAAAGGAAGAGGAACGCGGGGGCACCGGGGCAGACATTCAAAATTAAATTCATGATAAGAGAACGCACATATCGTCACCCTCAAGCCAAAGTATCACAAGCGCCATGCGACGCGACGTTCCAATATTTCCGTCGCCATTTTATTTTTTTACAGAGACATTGCCAATTGAATATGTTTGAAAATGTCACTGAATTGGATCGGCAGCGCAAAGACAATTTGGTGAAGTTTTCGGACAGCTTCGTCGAACACTTTCTCTGTGAAGTTTAAAAATTTCAGCAGCCATTTTATTTTTTACAGAGGACTTGTTGGTTGAATCAGTTTGAAAATTTCACTGAACTTTATCGGCAAAACAAAGAAAATTCAGGGAAATTTTCGAACAGCTTCGTTGAACAATTTCAAAAAAATAAAATGGCGGCGGAAATTTTGAAGCGTTGCATGACGCTTGTGCTACTTTGGCCAGCAGTTTACGATATTAGGAAGGCGTTTGGCGCCGGCTGTAAACCTTTCCTGTTTAAGATAATAATTTCCGTGAGCTTAAGAATATGATCGGCTTTAAAAATCCAGGGCGTCTGCATAAATCTAAAAGTAAAAATATGACACATTCGTATGGCTTTAAATGACCTCTTTTTTTTTTTTTTTTTTTTTTTTTTTTTTTTTTTGCAAAAAAAAAGTTACCGCAGCCTCAAAAGTCAATTATTGAAAAATCTCGGGAAACGGGTTTTTTTGTGACAGATTTTTGATACTTACGAGTACAAAATGGCAACGAAATGAGAAATTGTCTGGAATTCTCTCATTTTCAGCCTTTCCAACCTAAGTACTAACATTTTTGTTTGAGGTTATGTTCTATTGTTTTGAATCGAACGATACATTGAACCACTATCGAATACGATTTGCTGAATGTCTAGAAATAAAATGACTAACTAACTAACTATTCCTTTTATGGCATTTCAATTTAACATAGTCAAGATCAATTCTGATTCCCGCAATCTCAAATGTTTCCTATTCCACAGAAATCTTAAAAAAAAATGTGACGTTTTGAGTCCTTTGCGCCATCTTAACGCGCGATCACATTAAGTCACAACTTTTTCGCTTTCGACACGTCCTTACATGCATTGCAAGCCCGAGACGGTAGCAATTAATCGTGTCACTCAACTAAACGAACTTGTACACGGCCAGTGCTGATTTCGGACGTGGATAAGCGCCGTCTTTGGGCAAAGCGGTGTTATTAGGTTGTTATACAGATCCTGGCAGTACCTTGTTTTTTCGGACCACTTTTTCGTTTCGACTGCATTGCATAATTTGGTTGATCTCAACTCACAAACAGTGCCTCAGCACTCATGTCTCATATGCTCATACGCCTGTTAGTGAATGTGGGGTCACCGTTGCATTGATCGTCAAAAATTAGGGGAGTTTCTCAGTTTTTTAGTTAAGCTAAATCAGGGTCGCCACAGTCAGGAAATACCGGGAATACCTGGAAATGTCAGGGAAAATGATTGAAAATGTCAGGGAAAAATTTTTAATTCAACTTTATTTATTTTTTAAAATGGTTTTGGCGTTTGAACAACAAATTTTGCCTGAAGACTATTTTAAATTCTGTCTTTTTCATCACCGGGCGTATCTTCAACTGTCAGGGAATTTTATCTAAATGTGTTAGAGAAATGTCAGGGAATTTAATCTCCTAAATTTTGCGGCAACCCTGTAAATGCTGGTTTAAGCAACTTGAAACAACTCACTTAAATTTATGAAACTGGACCTGTAAGCAAGACTAAGAATCGATGGCGATAATTCGTTTTTCCTCGTCAAATTTTCTTGAATTATTTTGAGCAAATTGGAAATTTTCAAGTTGGTTAGCTGGAACTTGGTTAAAAAACCAAAATAATGTAAATGTAAAGCGCTTACATCAAAAGTATCACAGTGTGATTTGCGATCAAATAATTTTTCCATAGTACGCTCAGTTAGGAGCCCATTTTGCCTACTCTCTAAAATGCAGGCGAATTAAATCCTCGCAGATCAACCCCTTAAAAATGCATCACTAGACAAGGTGAGAAATGAAGCCTCCAAAATGCATATTTCCTCATCAAAATTTCATATCATCCTTTTGGCATTATTTGGCGAAAGCAACGATTACAACGAGATCGTCCACTGATAATCGGGATCAAGTATATTACCTGCCGCTTTCATCGGGATTAAAGAAGTTATGAAAAACGATGCGACTTCCTTTGGGGCGCAGTTCGTGCCGGAGATAAGACACAGCCGGAAAGCGGCCCGTGCTATAACGATCGGAAATGGAATCATAAGGAGTAACGACTGAAGACTTGACGTTGACGTCGACGTTTCAGCGCAATTTCCTGCCGCACCTTTATTGCAATCCAGACCGCAGAGATAAGCAGACGACACCGTTCCAAACTTGAATATTCAAATTCAGTAAACATACTTGGCGTGTAAAATGAAGAGTCAGTGCTCCCGTTTGCACGGGGGAAAAAAAACACATTGGATCTAGAGTCCAGACTCGTAAAAACATCGACAAGAAAAAGTACTCTTGATTCAATCAGAATCTAGCTTATATCAAGAACGCCCTGGTGTCAAACCATTTCACTTGTAATTGATGTTTTTTTTTTTTTTTTTTTTTTTGTAATGAAGTGTTGAAGCTCATCAAACTTGCACTGGAAAAAAAACACATTAGATCTAGAGTCCAGACTCTTAAAAACATCGACAAGAAAAGGTACTCTTGATTCAATCAGAATCTAGCTTATATCAAGAACCAAGCCTCTTAATTTAAGCGGATTTCATTTTGAGTCTAGCAAAAATCCGATTGAATCAAGAGTCTTTTTTCTTGTCAATGTTTTCAAGAGTCTGGACTCTAGATCCAATGTGTTNTTTTTTTTTTTTTTTTTTTTTTTTTTTTTTTTTTTTCCAGTGTGGGACAAAGGGTCGATAATCCTGTAAATCGCCGAATCACGCAAAAACTTGGAAAGCCTGCAAAATCGTAGAAATCCGCTAAAAAAATAAAAAATAAATTAATAAATAAATAAATAAATAAAATTTTCCGGGAAATTTTGATCCCTTGCCCATTTCCCCTTTTCCTCCATTTTATTCCCCGCCCATTCAAAATAGCTCAGAATTTCGTCTGAAGACGATTAAATTGGAGTTTTGGTGAGGACCTTTGGCGGTATAGCAGTTCGGCGTATAGTGAAAATCGTGTTTCTACATTCTTGGAGGGCTATTCATATTTCTTAATAAATAATTTTAAAAAAATAAAATAATGATATAAAAACTTTTCCTGGGAGGTGCTCAACCCCTATATCTACCATTTTTTTAAAGCTTGGCAGATTATACACCCCCGGTGTGGAATGAAAAATGGGAATTTAAATGTCACTGGATCTAAGAAAAGGAACTTTGTCCTTTTAAAATTAATATTTGATTTATTTTTGGTACCACTGCATGGAAGAAAATATGCCCATTTTGGCACAAGTTTGACCCTAAAAACTTAACAATTCACGCAAAAATCAGTCATATTTTGGACAAAAATTGATACTACTGTCTCATTTATTGTAAGAACTTAAAATGTATGGATAAATTTTGCCACCTTATGATGAAGTTACGTCCCTTTGTCTGAGAAACGACAAATCTTGAGCGTCCATGTACGGGCTGATTACTGACATTAATAGACAATACGATAGACAGATGAGACAACTTGAAAACGGAGCGCTATACAAATGGACAATAGAGATAAGCAATAGACCAACTAACGGCAGCTTACGAGGGACGCTTTAGTTAGTCCATCATTTCCCCCTTGGTCTACATAACCATACGTTTAAACCAACAGGATCGTTCCATTTTTTTTGCTTTGCTTCATCTATCAATTTCAGTAATCAGTCTGCTGTTCTATTTAACGTGCGAGTATTGTGATTTTCATATCTGCGCAGTCTAATTATTCTTCGTGCATTATTCCAGACCATTATTTCGATTCGTTCCAGTGGCAGGGCGTGAATGATCGATTATCGATTTTTCCCCATTTGAAGCTGTGGTTAAGAATCGATCAGTAAGATGTTCGTCGCGAATATCCTGTTTATCGATCCTTTTCCATAGGTTTAAATGGTGCATCATTCGATAAATCGCAAAGCATGCCGCGCCACTGCACTGATTAGTTCCAGTTTTGTTGACCGGTGTGTTTTTTTTGTGTGTTGCAGGTAAAATATTTTAACAAGCTGACGAAAGATTCCGTTTGAACGCCTCTTATGCAACGCTCGGCAAGTATCTCTTGTGTCTTGACAATTGATTTTCGCTGCATTGGATAATTTATGATAAACCGCGTTCCATCATTCGTTAAATTAAAAATATGATGAGGTTGAATTTGACCGAGCTCAGGAGGAAATAATTAATCACATTTTTCGGAAAAAATTAGGCGAAAGTAGTTTTTGGATCAGTTGGCCGTATTTTTTGTCCGTTATAACTTCCAAGTGGTGAAAAAAAACGAACGCTGTTAGAATATCTTTTCTGAAGTGAGCATACGTGTGAATCGAAAAAAATTCAAAATGTAAACAAACTTATTTAATTTTATTTTCTTTTAATTTAATTATCTCTAATTTAAAAAAAAAAATTAGTAGATTAGTAGATTAGTATCTTCTTTCTGCACCGAATATTTTGTTTTTTCATGGAAAACTAAGAAACATTCTGAATTGAAATTTTGCGAGTATAATATTTCGTATGACGTATTAATAGAAAATTTTACTGATTTATTTAATTTGATTGCAAAGCGGAATTATATAGTCCAATTTAATAGCTGCTCTACGAAACAAAAAAAAAACGAAAACAAGTAACACACGCAGGAGAAATGAAAGAGTGAATAAGTAACACAAAATGAGAGAGGACTGACTAAAACTGGAGTTAGAATGCCAGAAGAGGGAAAGTTTTGTTTTTTATACGCAGTTAAGAATAAGATAAACTGTTAGGAGAAATTAAGCAATTTGAATTGCAGTTAAGCTGAGTTTAGTATTCAATCTGTCCAATTGATAAGGACAGTAGCTTTTTGCCTATTTCTGTCTAGTTTCAGTTGATTGATGAAATGTTAATGTTGATCAACAAAATGTTTCTTTTTGGAGATCCGCACAAGGAAATAGATCTTAATAAAAACACGTAACTCACTTGCGCGTAACTTTTATGCGCAAGTAAGCTAAGTGTTTTTAATGTTAATGTTAATGTTGTTAATGTGTCTGCGCGGCGGTAAAATGTTGAATAGACGTAACTGATAGCGATGTTTCAAAATGTTTGTTCTCATATGATCATTCGAGTTGATATGTTTGATTTTTTTGTATGAAATTTTCAGGGAACTTTTCTGAACACAAAAGTTAAATCGTCTGAATCTTTCTACAAATAACCAATGCGGTTCCCTGCAAAATGTATAGTATGATTGAATATTTATAACGTCGCAAAACTAAGTAATATTTTCCTCCACTGTTGGCACTGCATTGAAAATCTATGTTTCAGAGCTGAACAGTCGGTTCAATTTCTCTAACATATTTATGAAAAATTCCCCATTTTTCGGGGCTTTATTTTCGTCCCCCCCTTTTTTATATTGTACGGCGGCCACTAACCAGTCCATGCTGCTAGAACGTGTCTGTATGCTAAACAGAAGTTGGGAAAGGGGTAAGGGGTACGGTTGTTGAATGTTGATTCAATTCAGCATTCAACTCAGACACCGTCTCAACACTCAGCCCATTACTACTCGTTAAGAGAGCATCTGAATTTCTATTGGCTCCTCAGCTGGACTCCCCCCCCCTCCCCTCATGTGCGTTTCGATGTTGTCACTCGTCACATCGATTCTGTCGCACAGCTCAGTTGAGTGTAATCTAACGTAGGATTTTGCTTTACGTTAATAACTAACATTAACTTCCAAAACGACAACGTTATGTGACTCCAATAACGATAATAACTCCAAGAAAATAACTTTTTTAATTCGAATTGGTCGCGAAAAAGTTGACTTTCCCGCTCGCGCCCAAAAAAAAAAAAAAAAAAAAAAAAACTGGAGTAAGTCGCACACTACAAAGGTATTGACAGGCTCCCAATAAGCTATGTTCCGTTTTCACCCTGTGTCGTTCAAAGTGTAAACGACGTGCAATAGTTGAACCGATTCGATCGACAACCGTGAAGCGATCGACAAACCCGTGAATCGATCGGCAAACCCGTGAGTCGATCGAATCGGTGTCGATTGGTTCACGTTTTTATTTTTCGATCGAATCGATACCGATTTTTTCATAAGTCGTCGATCGATTAATGATTTCACTTTTCGATCGATTCATGTCGATCGAATTCATACCCTCCGGATTCACGCCTTTCCTAGTGGTCCATTCGGAAGGTAATTTGTCTCCGCACCCCTGAAATCAGTTGCGCTAACGAGGTCGGTCATGATTGCTTCCTCCATTCGCCGGTGTCCATTCCAACCGGGTCCAGGGGCCAGGGGTAACTTGACAACGCTTTCCCAACGAGACTGAGCCGCGTCCCGAAAGGGATTAACTCGTCCATTCAACGCAACAACGGCGGGAGTAGGGAGCCGAGTGTGTCGATGGGGGGATGGGCCGCGGCCGGACAGCATGGGGGCTGGGACACATGGGAGACGGACCCAAAGCCGATGAGGGTTACATAATAAGCTAATCAGCGGCCAAGTTGAGTCCACTGACTCGCGCTCTCCAAGTTCGAGTCGCTTTGAGCCGCCCCTGCAACCCCCCCCCCCCCCCCCTCCGGTCACGGGTCCCGCATGGTCGCTGACAATGTTGTCTCGTCGTGGCTCGTATCCGGGCGGGTTATTTGGTATTTAATATTCAAAAAAATAAAAAATTGTACGTGTCGCAGGCAACTAGTCAAATCTGCAGCCTGATAGTTAAAATTGGTAGACTAAGTGATAGACAAAGAAGACATTAGGAGTAGGGAGCGTAAAAGTTACGGGCTATAGAGACATACCGACCGTTCCGGGATCAGAAGCTGAAAGTTCTGGGTGCTGGAGCCGTAGCTTTGAATGCTCCGGGTACTACGCTCGGAACTTTCGGCTTCTGAGCTATGCATATATCCCGTATGTACGACTTTTACGGCCGGAGTTTTTTTTTTTTTCAGTGCACTGTTATTTCTTGACCTCTCATTACTATTAAATGGGGTTATTTTTTGTCGAACGTGGCAAGTAGCTGGTCCTTGGATCTGTATGTGTATCCATCCGCACTCGATTCAAAGCGAGAAGTTCGAGTGAGTTGACAGGGACGAGCTTTAGATGTCGCTAACTGTTATAGCCCTTCCTCCTTCCTCACTCAGTGACGGAGCAGTCTCTATTGACGTCGTAACACAATCGCAGCTCGACTGATGGACGTTTGGAGACATTCCGATGGTGGAGGCAATGTCCTATCTGCAGAAAAATATATCTAAGGGTTGAATAAAACGTACTTTTTTAGCTGAGTCCGAGACACTTTGAAAAGTCTATGAATGTGCTTGATTTTTTTGAACTTTCTAATCCTTGAATATATTCAAGCTGTAGGGAACTAGAGTCCCTTTATACTGCCAGTCAAGACAACACCCCTTCATAGAGTCACAAACGGGAATGAAGATTACAGAAATTGAACGTTATTTGTAATCTTTGATCGGCCCATTCTCAAATTCTTTTCTCCGTTCCTTCTCTCATTCCGTTTGCTCCCTGCCGAACCAGTAATTCCCTGGTCCATTCCAGATTATAATCTTTGCAATAGGTGAAAATGTAATCTTTATTCCCGTTTGTGACACTATGAAGGCCTAAAATACGGGAACCAATTAGAAATGGATTCACATTGTCTTGACTCTCAGTATAAAGGGACTCTAACGGGAGCCACCCTGGTCGCCTTGAAAGTTCGAGGAACTAAGGATTCAGCCTAGGTACTTACTACGTCATTGCGCGTTCGCAGTGTTTTTCACCCAACAATATGCAGTAATTTTTACTAAGTATCAACATCCTCTTCATAATTTTTGTAAAAATCAGTGCGTTGGGCATTCATTCTTTACTTTGATAAAAACCAATTTTTTTATTCGTGTAACCGATCGTTCGGCTCATGTAATCGCGAACTTCTTTCATCAATTTTTATAATCTCATAAATTTGATCATACGAACCGATAATTGGGTTATATGAACCGATAATTGGGTTATAAGAACCGATAGTTCGGTTTCACAAACTCAAAGTTGATTTTGATCAAAACGTAATAAATTTTCTATCATCCATTATTCAATATCGCAGCCTACGCAATTTTCCCACCGTCCACGCAGTTTGCGAACGACCGATCGGTCGTTGGTTTGTGATAGAACCATGAAAACTCTAACACTGGATTATTTCTCTCTCTTCATTAAGCAAGAGATCTTGAACAATCTTAGGCACTTTCCATTACAATTTCCCATTGCCATCGCAAGAGCTGCACCGATAATATTTTCCCTTGACGTAGCAACGAGATCCTTTGTTGTCTGCAGCGCACCGCAACTTCCAGGTATGCGCGGAGGAGGATGAAGACGGTGTCACTCCGCCGCGCTCAGGAAAAACGCCGTATTAACATTCGAGAGTTGCCAAATTTCCTCCAATTAAATTTTCATTCATCAGGAGACTTCACTGGAAAAAAAACACATTGTATCTAGAGTCCAGACTCTCGAAAACATCGACAAGAAAAAATACTCTTGATTTATTCGGCTTTTTGCTTAAATCAAGAACCAAGCCTCTTAATTTGAGCGGATTTCCTTTTGATTTAAGCCAAAATCTGCTGAAATCAAGAGTATTTTTTCTTCTCAATGTTTTCATGAGTCTGGACTCTAGATCCAATGATTTTTTTTCCAGTGTCATAAATACTTTCTCATAATATTTTAAGATAATTTAGATCTGATCACTAATAAAATTCTCTGTAATAAAATTTTAAAAAAAATATTCCCAAATTTTCCTCGAAATTGTTTCTTTATTGAAATGAATTCGGCAACACCTAAAGGCTCTTATGGCGTTTTTTCTTAGCAGGGCAGCATTGCAATCTGTCTCGTTCTGCGCGGAACGCGTAGGAGCGTCGGAAACTCGCGTAGCTCCGTCCGTCGAGTATGTGCTAAGACACAGACCCCCTTTTCAGCTCCTGCTCAATGGAGATGTTGCATGTGTGAGGAATTTGCGATTTGACTATGGAGTCTTATGTAAAAGTTCGCGAGAAACTCGTTGGTGCCACTGGTTTTCCCTACAATCAACTCCCAAGTTTAAATAAAGCTCTCAAAGTTGAGGCAAAATGGAGGGGATATCCTACGCTATCCTGAAAGTCCACCTCTACATCAAGACAAACTCTCCATGGAAAGATAGGGAGCAAATCCATTAGCAGGGTTGCCGTGTTTTCAGTTTTGGAGTCCCCAAATAAAGTGGCAGCCGCAGCCCTGTCAATGTATTTGCTCCCTATCTCCGCATGGAGAGTTTGTCTTGATGTAGAGGGGGACTCTCAGGATAGCGCGGGATATCCCCTCCATTTTGGCCTCAACTCGAGAGCTTATTTGAGCTTGGGAGTTGATTTTAGAGGAAACCAGAGGCACCATCGTGTTTCTTGCAAACTTTTGCATGAGAATCAACAGTCAAATCGCAAATTCCTCACACATACAACATCTCAATTGCGGATATTTTTTTCAAAATTTTCAGACAATTTAGTTCGCAATTTGATCTAAAATACCTGCAAATTTTGAAGGAAAATATGCCTTATCCGGGTAAATCTGGAAACTCTTTGTTCATACGGCGTTCTTTCTTAGCAAGACAGTATCGGATACGATGTAAGTAGGTTCTATAAATCAATAAAGCAATTTTTGATTAAATTAATTGGTCTGATAACTGGACATTTAAAAAAGGATTTTATATTGAATTTTTAAACTCATACTGAAGAGAATTTTCACCTGGCCAGAGAAATCAGAGAAAAGTCAGGAATTTTCATGAAAAATACCGGAAATTTAAAGCTACCTACAGTTGGCAATGCAGCGACTGCAGTGGCAGCAAATTCACCGGCCCCTGGAATACTCGGGGCCGAAATTACCACGACGTTGCAGTGGCGTGGCGTGCTATGCGATGTATCGATTGATCTGCCATTCAAACCACGGAAGAGGATCGATAGACACGGTGCTCGCAACGAACAACCTAGTAATCGATTCTTTACCAGAGCTTCAAATGGGAAAATGTCGATTATCGATCATTCGCGACATTGCCGTGTCCGGGGTGGTTTTGTGCTGAGTAATTAAAATTCAATTTGATTTCACTGGTTTTCGCGTTATAATCCGTGCCGTGACTTGATCGGGCTGTTCCGCGTACGACCATGCACTGACGGTCGAAATTCTTATCAAAGACGGCTTCTTTTTTCATCCACGGTCCATAGAAATCTTCGAGTCAGTGGCGTGGCGTGCTTTGCGATATATCGATTGTTATGCCATTTAAACCTACGGAAAGGATCAATAAACAGGGTGTTTGCAGCGAACACCTTAATAATCGATTCTTCACCATAGGTTTAAATGGCATAACAATCGATGTATCGCAATTCACGCCACGCCACTGGTGAGGAGCATCATGCTTCCGCTCTCGTCGGCTGAATATGAATAAGAGCCGTTCAAATATTACGTAAGGAATTTTCGCCGACCAACCTCACTCCCCCTCCTCCCATCCCACCCTCCAAGACACATTTTGGAGAAATTCTCAGGCCCCTTCCATAACAAAGGTATACTAGAATTTTATTTTGAATTTTCCTGACTTTTTCTTGATGTACAGTCTCAAAACAAATGTCCTGACTTTCAGCGTGAATAAATTGACAATGACTGATAATAATAATAATGATCAATATTACTATTTTTATACCTAGAAAAACCATTCTCAGGTCTCAGGGTGTTTACAAGTCCAGAATTTTTTGAAAGACCGGAAATAGTACGGATTTTTTAAAGGCGGTCCGGAAGTACCGAATAAGTGCGGAAATTCCGCAACAAGGTCCGGAATTTTTTTCATTTTTTTATCATTTTCGTCGCAATTCGCGCGAGAAGTTCAAATCAGCGAATTTCCTCAAATGGAGGTTCTGAGAAAGAAGTGAATTTTTCTGTTAAGAAGGTACTGAATTTCTTGGGAATTTACCGAAAAAGCACTGAAAAAGTACTGATTTTTGACCAGCCTGTTTCAGCAGACTCCCTGCATTATTATTTAATAAAAAAGAAAAAGAAAAAAAAATACTTTCGAGACTCAATGCGAAATGGAGTTACTTCAGTCTTCCCGTAACGCGGCAAAATTAGTCGCGTGTGCACGTTCCGTTTCCACGATGTGTGAGTGTTTTCCGCTTGTTTAAAGTCTGCTAATAGCTTGGACGTGGTCCAGGCTGGAATTGAGACCGTACGGTTGGTTGTTGCCACTTGATCATCATTGAAATGGACCACTAGACAAGGTACGAATTTCAGCATTCTGATACATGTATATTCACTAAAATTTCACGTAGAATACGACGCGGACAACGAAAATTACCAAAATCAACTCCTTCCAAAGATATTTAATGATTCTTGATGCGTGAATTCAAACCACCCGCTCATCAAAACTCAATGCTCTGCGTGACTCACATCGTGCGCTAAACGTTATCACGACAGTCTCTGCGATAAAAAAATCTGGCAACCTCAATCTTGACGCTTTGGCTCAGCTACAGCAAATCACTTATAGTTTGAAAAACACATGGTGGGAAATTAAAATTACTCGATTGAGAAGCTTGCTGAAACCGTTGTAGTGCGCAATTTGACTCACGTAGAGCTTTGAGTTTCTCGTGAGCGGGCAGTTCAAATGCCTCGTAACCAATGTGAAATAAAAATGATAATATCTTCGTTTGGAGTTTGTTTCATTAGTTTTCGTTGCGCGAATTGTGCTCTAAGTGAAATTCTCGTCATGTATCATGCATCAGAATGCTGAAATTCGTACCTTGTCTAGTGGTCCATTGGACGCATTTGCGCACACTGAAGAGTTTCTTTCGAAATTCAAACGAAGTTCTTTCGAAATTCAAACGAAGTTTTTTCGAAAACAGAATTATACGTTTACAACACCGTAAGACTCTAAGATAAATTTACAAACAAATTTCTCTGAAATGTCGGAAGAAAAATACAATAAAGATTTTCCCGAAAATTCTTGATTTTTCAAAGGATATCTGGCAACGTCTGAAGGCTCATCCAGATTTCTTCCCTAGCACAGCAAAATGCTAGTGTGATCTCAATGTCAAAATCGAAATCAAGTCAAATCGAAGAACGCTCATAGGACAAGCTATTAGTTTTTTAATGGGCCGTTCGAAATCCGTGACTTATATTGCCGTGCTAAGGAAGAACACCGCATGAACATTAGAGAGTTGCCAAATTTCCTTCGATGAAATGTTCATTTTCGAAGAAAGTTCATTATTTTCCCCCTTGAAATATTCAGGACTTTCTTGCGGAATTGCGAGAAAAGTTGTCTGAAAAATTGGAGGAAAGATATATTCATAAGTTTACCAGGAAATTCGTATTTTATCACAGGAAATTTGGCAACCTCGAAGGTTCATACGGTGTTCTTCCTTAGCACGGCAATGTAGGTCTCAAACGAACCTTTCAAGAACACATTGCCGATCGTAAAAATTGTTTTTTCTCCGTGGAGTCGTTGTTGTTGTTGTTGTAGTTATGTTGCGAGTCTGTCTAGAAAATTGATTGAAGCTGATCTTTTCAGTTTTTTTTTTTTTTTTTTTTTTCAAAATTAATCTCACTTGATATGGTCCTTGGAACTTTGCAGAACGGTTTGAGTACTTTAGTCGACCGGTCAATTCACACGACAGAACAAATACCACTGATGTCGGTAAAACGAGGCTAAAATATTGAAAGCACTCGAAAAGCAGAAGGTTTCGAGCCGCTGCGAGCTCATTTGCAGCTGCGAAAGACAATAAAGTTTAGTATAGAAGTTTGTCACGACATGATCTCAATGAAATTCCATTTCGCAATCAAGAACTGCTAATTTTCAATTTTATTGGCTCACCCGCCAAAACGCACCTATCTACGTTCGGAAACCAAGGACACATACGTTGTACGTCACATAACCAAAAATTGTTGGTCCTAACTGCAAAATATACGCAAATTATTCAACAACTAGGGTTTTTGTTTCGTCGGCCCTCCTGCAAAATTGTGCACTATTATGATATGACCCGATATACTATGTAACCCCCCCCCCCTTCCCCCCCTGTGTAATGAGACTCAGCACTGTATTCTACCATTCTTTCACTTACACTTCCGGCTACTCTTAGTGATTTTCTTTTGATGTAAGCACGTATAAGCATTGATATGAATATGATCTGAGTATACGTCATATTATCTCATCTCATGCATACATACAATTGCCTGAATATACACACTATTGCCCGAATACAGACCCATATGCACGACTTAACCCCATTAATCCACGCCGTAAAAGTGTTAAATGGACGTAGTGCGCAACTAGGCCTGATCTCACCCCTCCTCCGGCCATGTTTTGTTTCCACAAGAATGCGCTCATTCCGCTCAAATTTAATCGTACTGACCGAATTCCCACCTTAATAAAAACGTCCGTTTACCGTTAAAAATGAGTTTACAGTCGCGAGTAAGAGCATAATTTGTTGGATATCTCGCATCATTTGGTGCAACAAATTGCATGTTTTTGTTTGTGTACTACCGTTCCAATGCTTGGTCCCGTATCCTGTAGAATATCCACCCTCGTTGACAGCCAAGTGAATCAAAAGTGGAAACTCTGGTCACTGGCCTGTCCAACACTGTCCATGCACTCTTTCCTTCTCAGGGTCGCCACAGTCAGGAAATGCCGGGAAATTTCAGGGAATTTTAAAAAGTCAGGTAATACCTGGAAATGTCAGGGAAGATGACGAAAATGACAGGGAAAATTGTTGGGTCACCTTTACTTGCTGTCCAGAATGGGTTTGACGTTTCGAACAAAACATTTTGTCTGAAAACTATTCCGAATAATGCCTTACTAATCATCTGGTATATCCTCAGCCGTCAGGGCATTTCACCGAAATGTGTCAGGGAAATGTCAAGAAATTTCATTTTCTAAATTCTGTAGCAGCTCTACTTTCTGTGCAGTGTGAAGTTACTTTGCATGAGACCGACCTCAGAAAAAATTGCTCGCAAGATGCACGCTTTTGAATTTTTCCCATATTTACCGGTGTTCACCACCTAAATTCTGTGGAACTATTGAGAAGGAAAATATGAAGGGGGGGGGACCATATCCCAGTATTCATGAAGTATTTAACTTAATTAAGCAGTCGAGCCCCCCAATTAAAACACCGGTCTCTTTCTCGTCATTAAACTGAGGAATGTACCGGTTATTATTAGATGATTAACGGTCTTACTTAATTGGAGTCGCTTCAAAGCTCACAAAAAATCGTATTATATAAGTCTCCAGTTTTTAACGAGTTTCCAGTGCGACGGAGATCGATTTCTCGGGTCAGTCAAGTTTACCAAGAGGCCCACCGAAAACAAAAACCAAAAAAATGTTCAATACTATTTGATCAGCCTTCCAGTGGCTCAGTCAGAAATGTTGAATAGGAAGAGAGAGCCGTTTGATTGAAACATTTCTCATAAGTCCGTAGTTACAACATTCCTAAAAATTGCGATTAATGCTTCCTTTCGGACAAAAAAATCTAGAAAATTGAAAAAACTTAAAAAAAAGAAAGAATCAACCGCACGTTAAGTTTATTTGAACTACATTTTGCAATTAGAAACCAAAGATTCCGGCCCGGTTTAAAAACGATGTATGTGCCATTAGTTCCCCGACGCACATACGAGTTTTTTCAGATGAGCCAGAATTTATAGCTCCAAATTGCAAAATGCAGTCCATTTTGTGTTCTACCTCGCATATTAACGCAGAATGTTGATCCCTTTTGGGCGCTTCTGGGTACCAGATGCGCCCTTTCCAACCGTTCGACTCCCCCGATGTAACATGTACTATACTACATGCCCTTTTGCCTTATGGGTAATGACGCCATTCTGGTACACCCGGGAAAATTGGATTTTTTTCTGCATCTGGTATTCGTAAAAGTTTTCGTGAAATGTTTTGCTTTTAAGCATAACAATCTCGCACGGACGTAATACCTGGTTAAAGTATTTTAGGGCCTCCTTATGCTTTAAATACTTATATCCGAGGCAGTACTTTCAGATCGATTTGAAAAAATCACGAACAGTCACGTGATCTCTTCATTTTAGTGACGTATTACTGTGCTACTTTGTGATTGGTTCATTTTCTTGGCGCAGCATCGACACGTCAGCTGTTTGCGGCATTGAGCGGAAGGTTTATGGTTAAACTACAAAAACCCTCAAAAACATTTTCGGGCAAAAAATCCGGTCGAGGAAATTGACGTGTTACATCTTATTAACCAAAAAAATTCCCTTTCACCCCTCCAAGAAGGTTGATAAAACTAAGTAAGTAACTATGAGATGGCAAAAAGCTCTCTTAAATTCTCAGGGTCCATCAAGGCCACATATGTCCAAAAACTTACTCTATATGGTTTAAAAAAAAAGAAACAAAAAATAATCCCTTAACAATAAGAAAATTTAAAAAAAAAA
>NW_017549178.1:5370389-5396099 GCF_001854935.1 Bemisia tabaci
TGCTGAACTCCTCTTCACGCGGCCCCGCTCCCCCGCGACCTGCGCGCCCTACCTCGCGGCGTCGCGACGCCGCTGTCCGCTAGATCGCGTTGACGCACCAGCTTTAGAGGTTCCGCCGCTGTTTCCCGTCGTCTGATTTACAGTGCATCCTTTATGTTTCTATTCACCACCAACTAAAATTCGTCACAAAGTTCTAGTAGAAAGTTTCAGATCTTCGCGGTCGATCTGTAGTATTGTAGGGTTTTGCGCAAGATAGATTTACACAGGTATGGAAAAATTGAAAATTTCCCATGAGCATCAGTACGTGTCACATGACTACGTGACGTAGGTTAAGGGGCCCGTTTTTTTAATTAAATTACAATCAAATTAACATTCAAACGTTTGTGCGTTTAAACGTTAAAATTGATATCGCATTATCAAAATTGTGCAAAAAATCCCACAAAATTTTGACAAACGATAAACCGAACATAATAAATCAAAATAATCAAAACATTCAAAATGGCTGACGTTAAGGGGCCGCTGGAGAGCCAATCAGAGGCCAGTTGTTAAGTTATGTCCATACCTGTGTAAATCTACCTTGGGTTTTGCGGTTAAAGAATCCCACTTTAAATTCCATCTTCGTCAGTCTTCGGGTACATAAGTTGGTAGAAATATGCTTTGTCAAAGAAGCGCCCTCCAACGCTTGGGCGTTGGAACTGCTTGTTTTTTACTGCGTAGGTGTTTAGTTGAAATCACTACTACCTCAATTGTTTCGAAAACTGCAGTTTCGTGTGCCTTGTCCTCCAAGACCGTCATTTATCTTCCTTTATCGCCTCAAAAGTCAGGGAATCCCAATTCAGAATTTCTGTGGCTATCCTGATAGGTCAATTGTTGCATATCTCTGGATTAAGGTCCTTTTTTCGGTGGACGATGACCCATTTCTCAACCGGCCCATTTTCTTCCGCTTTGAATCGTCGATCCACGCAGTCAACCGAGCTGTGCGCCGCTCTGCCGTGCTGAGGAAGAACGCCATATGTGCCTCCAGACGTTGCCGAATTTCCTTCGACAAATCAAGAATTTTCCGGAAGATCTGAATTTCATTTTTCTTCTGATTTTTCACATAAAATCGGTTGTAATTTGATCTGAAGTGTCCGAAAATTCCAAGGGAAACTATCCGCAACTCTCCCCCAAAAATGAATATTTTCTGAGAGGAAACTTGGCAACATTTGTATGCTCCTAAGGCTTTTTTACTTGGCGCTTACCTCCACACTTGGACACCCAGCAACAGCGCGACAGCTGGGGACAATGGCGGGAAATCGTGCCAAATTGATGGCACGCATCGCATTGCAGTCATTACACACTCGTTGTCGTTGCATCTCACAGCGAGGCAAAGACAAAGGAGAAGTTGCTTAGCCCTCGATCAGAATTAGCACCAGCTTCCTCGTATGAGCATTCGAACCCTGCCAAATTTCCTCTCCGAAAAAAATTATTTTTGAAGAAAGGTATGAATATATTCAGGGTGTCTAGCATCAGGATTTTCCAAATTTTCCCGATTCTATCAGGATTTGAGGAAATATTGGTCGTAAAATCAGGATTTCAGAAAAGTCGGGTGTCCGATCGGATCTTTTTATGCTTTCGCATCCGCTTATGCAGAAATTTAATTTTTTTCCCGCAAAAATCAGGATTTGATCAGGATCTAGAAAAATTATGAAATCAGGATTTAGCAGTCAAAAATAAGGAAAAATCAGGATTTCAACAGGACTTCCCAAAATGAAAATGAACTAGACACCCTGATATTTGAAATTTGCAAACTTTTTAGTTCCAATTTCGAACGGAATCCGAAGAAAAATTTGCACAAATTTTACTAAAAATTCTTAATTTGTCGAAGAAAATTTGGCAACGCCTGATGGGTCATGCTGCTTTCTTCCTCAGCACGGCAGAGCTTCAGTAAAACGAGTTGTGTCAAAGAAGGGAACATGTCCATTTTCAAACAAACTTTAGGCCACATAATACTACAAGCACGCTGGGGCTCATTTAGACGGGAGCTTTCCCCCGTTTTGAAGCACCTCTTTCAGCAACGGGGCTTACGTTTGCAGTTGAATCGGTTGTTTCGGAAACAGAACGATTCCATTTTTAAACGCGCCCTGGTTGCGTGTATTTTATGCACTTCATCGCTCATATAACAATGGACTTGTCCCTTTTCGAAACAACTGATTCAGTCATTCAGATAAGTTCTCACGGTTTCGACCGCAACTTTCGTCACACGAATCCCACTAGTGTCATGCGAAACGTAGGACTTCTCACTTCCGTCAATGTTCTTATTAGCTTAGGTTTAATAACGTTAGGTATAGTAATCTGTTAGGTTTAATAATGCTCTTACAGTGTTCCAATTTCAATAACAAAAGGGGCCACTTTTGCCAGCATGTTCTGTATTTAGGAGGCATTAAGTATTGGGTTCTTTAGAGGCAAACTGACTTTATTCTAATTAAGTTAAACAATTCGGTGTCTTTTTTTCGATTATTGCGTAGGAAAAGTAGCTTAAATCAAGAAAGACGACACTATTGCCAGCAAATTCCCTAAATGAACTCATTGACCTAGATAACTTAGTGGACACTGGAGTATCTATAAGTATCGTAGAAACTTCTCAGCTAAGTTGGATTGTTATCTATTTCCCGTTTTCATGGTAAAATTATGTTCATAAAATTCCTTCCTCTCCTAGTTCCGAACATTTCTCCTTTCGAGATTGCTGAATCCCCCCCCCCCCCCCNAATTCAACCTTAGAAACATACAAGTTAGAGTTGGTCTTAAAAAAAGTTCAGAATTTCCGAATGATAGTGGCAACACAGTAGTCATGTGCAAATTCTTTCTCGCATACTCAGGATTTTCGACAGACCCAGATTTCTAACTCGGGAACGTGGATGTAATAAGATCTGCTGAACTCAATACTCCAGGCTAAAATTTCTTCCTTATCAGTGTCTCAGTTCGCTGAGTAAAAAATTCGGCTCTCGGCACAGGTGAACATTTCGTAGGAGTCGTTCCATCCAACCCTTGCGTTCTACGATACTACGCAATATTCAACATGGCCGACGCTTCAGCGCGCAAATCGTGAGGAAGCACCGTCATCTTTATCAACGCAAGGAAAATGTATATTTAAACACGCCGCGCAGTGGATCGAGTCAATTAGAGAGGTCGGACATGACATTTTGGACTAAAACTGCAAATTTTGGTGTTTATTTCGTTACTTTTAACATTTCAAGGGGTGCCTCAAGAAGAAAATTTCACGAGGAAACCAATGAAACCGATTTTAGAACCTCAAAATTTTGTATAAATGGAGTTATAAGCATTTAAAGTTTCCAAATTTTGTCCGACCTCCCCTCTTAACTCGATCCACTGTGCGCCGGTTGATATAATCCCGTCTCGTCACCTGTGTTTTGGCGTCGGCCATATTGAATATTGCGTAGCATCCCAGTGCGCAAGGGATGGATGGAACGACTCCTCTTACGAAATGTTCACCTGTTACGTAGACTCGTTTTTGAAGCGGGAAGCTTTAAAATTCGCATATTTTTTACGCAGATTGTGAAGTTAGGAGTGTGTTTCAGACTTTCCCGATGCGCTCGTCCTAATTTTTGAGCCACCTCCTACAAGCATCAACTCTTCTTTTGGCTCTAGCTAAAGTTTGCAACAAGCGTATTTCAGCCATTTTAAGATGATAGTAATTTTTTAACTCTTTCTCGGGACTTTAAAAATATGATGTAAAATATATAATATTAAATATAACATATTGAATTTAGTTCGCAGATTGTGAAGTTAGGACATTATTTCAGACTTTCCCGATGCCCTCATCCAGGGCCGGATTTACCCACTTGCCGCCCATGAGCCGCCTGTATTTTGCCGCCCCCTTCTCATTCGTTTTGAAACATCAATAAAAACCCTCAAGTGAACGTGCCGGAGGGGGAGGGGTGCATAAGACGCGTTTACCTACTCTTGTTGAATACATTTTTTGCGGAAGCCCTGTCAACACTACTAGCAAAATTTCACGGAACTTTGCTTCTCCATTTTTAAGAAATGAATCGAAAAATTATGAAAGAAAAAACATAAATGTTGAATCTATATATTTAATATCCTAAGGCCTTTTTTGGCCTCATACAGTTTGTGCTAATTCGATCTCGGAAACTACTGGACCGATTTTGCTCGGATTTGTTTTAAATGAAAGCTCTTAGGCTGTAGACGTGCCAACATTCCTTAGTTTTTCGATTTGCACGACCGACGTTGCAAAATTTACCTCGATTTGATAACGAAATATTTTCGTCTTTGCCGCTGGACGAGTCATAAGGTTGGGGGACCTCCCACCCTCTGATTTTCCGTTTCCCTCTCCACGTAAACCCATCCCTACCTGCCGTTAGTACGTGTCACCCTTCTGCTCTGGCGTGGGTCCTTTGTCAGTATCACTCCCTTTCTTATGCCGTCGGACTCGGAACACCTACTACGCATTTCCTCCGTCGAATTGCTCATAATCAGTTTTCGGTTTGTCCAGGTTTCTCAGTAGTGCGTCTAGAGTTTTGCTTTCATGATTTTATCATTATAGTTTTTTTTTACATGAAAATTACTTAATTTTGGTGTGTATTTTTCAGAAGATAATTTTCCTTTTTACGGCAGCACAGGTTTTATTAATAATTAACTTTTTTACAGCAGCTCATGTGTTCTTCCAAGAGAATCGGTGATTAATGTTCACCCTTTCGCACCGTTAAATTTTCACAAAGTGTTTTGATTTTCTTTTCAAGGGGTGTTTTTTATTTTTCAAAGATGTTTCTTTTTCTAGAAGTAGGTGGTTATCATTATCAGTTTCTTATTCTTTGTTTTTGAATTTATCATTTTTTTATCATTTAAAATTTTCCTGGAAGTCCTCTAATTACTCGTAGTAGCAAAATTTGGCTCGCGAAGCGAGCCAACATTCACTCGCGGAGCGAGTGACTCGGGGTCCAGGGGGCGAAGCCACCGGCTAGCGGCGCAAGCGAGCGTAGCGAGCTGAAGCAGCTAGTAATAATTTTAACTTCCGCCGCTGCGACGCGCTAATCGCACTGTGTTTGGCGCAATGCGTGAAGTATTCCTGCAGTCTTGTAGGCGCTATGCGTTTCACGGCAACCGCGCGCTCCTGACCGCACTGTGTTTGGCGCAATGGGTGAAGTATTCATGCAGTCTTGTAGGCGCTAATATGTGTTACATGCCGACCGCTGCGCCGAGGGCTTGTCCTTTTCATCTCAAGTCTCGTCATCATTCCTCTCTGCGCTAAACTCCAGGCCAAATTGCGTGTCGAGTTCCTCTCTTAACTCGACTAAATGAAGATGCTGTCTCTTGTATCACCGAAAAACGACAAAACTAGAAATTACTGTACTCTCAGGAAAGAGAGATTGTGTCCCCTTTTCTCATTGATAATTTTTTTTTCTGAATCCGATTTTTTTTATACCTACATTCAAAAAAATTGCAAAATTTGCCGCCCCCTAAATTTGCCGTCATGGGCCACGGCCCATGTGGCCACCCCCTTAATCTGGCCCTGCCCTCTTCGTGATTTTTAAAACATTTTCCTACAGAAACCACTCCTCTTTTTGCTCTTGCCGAAGTTAGCAACAGCGGGGCGATTATTGAAATTGATAGACAAAGCTATAGACAAAGAAGACATAGAGGGTATAAAGCAATCCTATTGGTTGAAATGGGTGGTTCTCATAGACTAAAGGGGGAAAATAATAGACTAACTGTCGGGTCCCTCGTGGGTTGCCGTTAGTTAGTCTATTACCTACCTCATTTGTCCATTGCAACCACCCGCTTCTACCAATAGGACCCCTCCAAATCTTTTTTGTCTTCTTTGTCTATTGCTTTGTCTATCAATTTCAATAATCAGCCCGCAGGTCCATTGCGAGTTGCCAGCGAGGAATGTCCCGGAATCGTGAAACAGTGCAGTGCCAAAATTCGTTAGTCACTATTTTGCTAGTCAGTGGAACACGTGACGCAATCGGAACGTCGACGACAAAACATATAAACGATCGGTTTCGCTATTTTTTTTATCTCATTGTCACTTGTCAGTCTATCGCCGTTGATAACGGTCGCCGGAGACAGTAAAAATCACGGCTCACCGTGGATTTTACTCAAATTTGCGTAGGTTGTTTCGACACGCGGAGAAGACCGTTGGCCTATACACGGCGAAAAATAGAAACACCGGTTGAAGTGGTTCGAAGGGAATTAACGGCTCAACATGCGCTTTCTGGTCCAGAAAATTGAAAATCGTAGACTCAGTTCTACGCACGGAGAAGCTTTGGTTCACACACTGGAAAAAAAACACATTGGATCTAGAGTCCAGACTCTTGAAAACATTGACAAGAAAAAGAACTCGTGATTCAAGCAGATTTAAGCTTAAATCGAAAAGAAATCCGCTTAAATTAAGAGGCTTGGTTCTTGATTTAAACTTAAATCTGATTGAATCAAGAGTATTTTTTCTTTCCGATGTTTTTAAGAGTCTGGACTCTAGATCCAATGTGTTTTTTTCCAGTGTTGGGGGAATTTTCCATTTTTCCTGATTCACTGATTCGACTGACAATGAGTTCGCTTCATAATGTCTATCACATGTACTAAAATTGGACTCCGTCCAGCAGGAAGAAACCAAGCCACATCAGATATCGCCAAATTTAACTGGACAATTTAATTTTCTACATGAGAACGTCCGTGCGGATTCCTTTGAAGATTTTAAGGATTTTACTTCGTGCTATGCAGAATATTCACTAAAATTTGCACATAAAACCGCCCAACCGTTTTCATCTAATTTATTAAATCGCACAATAAAATTTTGCAATGTCTGATGTGGCTTGGTTCTTTTCTGCTGAACGCGGTCGGCGGTCTTATTAACTGTCCGTTTAAGGTGTCAGTTCATTTTCTTCAAAAAATTACTAGGTTTTAGGAAATTCAATAGGTAATGTGGAGTCTCGTTGTGTTGAGAATTTCATTTTTTGCTTATCGCAAGGCAACGTCAGCAAAGCTCTTGTTCATGACTCTCAAACCGAGCATCAATAATCCTGACGGGTTCAGTGAATTCGATCCGAAGAAATTTCAGTCAACCGTTTCCTGAAACCCTACCTCCAGTCCAGAAGGACCGTGCCACAGCATTCTCGTCCTCTCACGTTCCGTACTCCCACGTTATTGTCACGATGCCAAACAGCGGTGCTGCACGGAAAAAAAAACAAGCAGAAAAATCCAACATGAATATGTTGGAAAAGCGTGCCGAATAACTAAAATGTTGGACACATACCTACTATTTTCACGTCTTTGTTATTTGCATCAATTGGTACTTTTTGCTAAATTTGGGAGAAAATATTGATTCATGAACGTTGAATGTAAATTGATTTTAAAGATTCCGTCCAATTATCTTGATTTTAAGCTGATATGCGGCATTTCGCACGACCGTGATTTGGGCGAACTGCCGTGCATCGAAATCGCGTTGAGTTAATCTCTTTGGATTTCGAACTGTAACTTCTCTCCTATTCGGCCGATTTTTACAAATGAGGTCTCTTTTTATTTGTACTTTAACGGAAAGTAAGGAAAAACTCGCTAAATAGACGGAAAACAATTTTTGTGAAAATTTGGTGGATCCTGGCGTCACGGTGAATGGTTAATCGGGCGTGGAAGATAATAGGTTCGACGAGGCGACCCTCTCCTCGCCGTCTTTTATTGCCTTGCTCGAAACCTGACACTCAAAGCTATATCGGGAGATAACTGCAGTGGTTTGAGTGGATTTCTGCAGGGGCCACGATTAGTACATGGTATAAAGAGTCACGAGGCTCATCACAGATTGCACTTGCAGTACAAGACGCTCATTGGCTAAACAGTTTTGGCGGGAAAGAAGGTTCTAGAGTTGAGTCCTCCGAGCGTAAGAAAGCTTCTATGAGGTTTTTGTCAAATGAAATAATACGGTTTTGACAGGGAAATGTTCTCAAGGGTTCCCAATTAGCAGTTCAGTCGGTTTTTTGGTAAGAGACCATCAGGGCTTGATAGTATAATGGTTCAAAGACAATTAAGAAAACGGGTCCGAGGAAATAAATATTTGGACGGCCCGTTGAATAGCATTGGTTGATCGGTGTGCTGTACTATGGTACATCCGAGTGATTTCAAAAAGCGAGCCCTACTGGCACGCTTAAAAACTCTGGCTCGTAGAGAGCACCGAGTTTTCCTTTGAAATAACCAAAAAATTCGGTCACAGAAATCGAATTTCTGTTCAGATACTCAATTTTTTGTTACTTTTACTCATACTCGTATTCTGTACGGAGGACTTCACCATTTTTGCCTTCTAAGTCTATTCTCCAGTGGCGTGGCGTGCTTTGCGATCAATCGATTTTTCCCCATTTGAAGCTGTGGTGAATAATCGATTATTAAGGTGTTCGCTGCGGACACCCTGTTTATCGATACTTTTCCTTACGTTTAAAGGCCGATGAATCGTTGTATCGCAAAGCACGCCACGCCACTGCTATTCGCATAGCCTTACTGCCGTGCTGAGGAAAAACGCCGTATGAACCTTCAGATGTTGCCATATTTCTTTCAATAAAATACGAATTAACCGAGAAAACTGAGAATATTTTTCTTCATACTTTTCAGACAATTTTGTTTGCAATTTAATCTAACTATCTTAAAAAAATTATGAAAAACTATGCATAATTTTCCCTATACATTCATGTTTTACCCAGGGAAATTTGACAACTCTCGAATGTTCACACGGCGTTTTTCCGTGGGGCATTTTATTTTGGTCACCGACATTACATTTTAGCACTTTAAGTGTCAGCGGACTGATTGTTGAAATTGATAGACAAAGCTATAGACAAAGAAGACAAAAGGGATATTGGTGGAAGCGAATGGTTGCAATGGATGATATAGATCATAGACCAAACGGCAACCCACGAGAGACCGTATAGTTCTGCCGTGCTAAGGAAGAACGCCGTATGAGCCATCAGGCGTTGCCAAATTTCCCTTGGAAAATCCCTAATTTTCAGGAAAATTTTTGAATGTTTATCCACCGATTTCTTAGATAATTTTTTTTGTAATTTTACCTGAAGCGCCTGAAAATTTCAATGAAAAATATTCATAATTTTTCGCAAAAATAAACATTTTATTAAAGGAAATTTGGCAACTCTCGAATGTTCACACGGTGTTCTTCCTTAGCACGGCAGAGTTAGTCCATCATTTATCCCATTAATCCGTAAGAACCACCCATTTCAATCAATAAGATCGCTCCATACTCCCTATGTCTTCTTCGTCTATTGATTTGCTTATCAAATTCAAGAATCAGCCTGCAGGTGCAGGGGCGCCATCCAATTCCCTCCCCCGATTCCCTCCCGAAACCGATTCCCTCCCGAAACCGATTCCCTCCCGAAACCGATTCCCTCCCCCAATTCCCTCCCAAGACAGATTCCCTCATGCGGCCGGAACCGATTTCCGATTCCCTCCCGGCTTTGAAGTAAATTGAAAATATGTGGCAACGTCGCAACAATTGATCAAGTAGTAAGACGAAATAATCAAGATCCAAAATAAACTCACCATTCCCAGATACACCTGATACCGCACTAGGTCGCGTAGAAAAGGAGTAGAAATTCAGATAACGCTCTCTGATCACCCGTTTAAGGTACTTCATAGAAATTCGCCAAATGTTTTCTTGTGATAATTTTATTTTTTTTGACTCGACGGACTCTGTACACCCGTTTAAGGTGCATCAAACTTCTACAACTTCTACCACCTACTCTTCTACTCTTACGAGAAATGGCGCAGTATCAGGTGTATCTGGGAATGGTGAGTTTATTTTGGATCTTGATTATTTCGTCTTACTACTTGATCAATTGTTGCGACGTTGCCACATATTTTCGAATTACTTCAAAGCCGGGAGGGAATCGGAAATCGGTTCCGGCCGCATGAGGGAATCGGTCTTGGGAGGGAATCAGGGGAGGGAATCGGTTTCGGGAGGGAATCGGGGGAGGGAATTGGATGGCGCCCAGGTGCAGGTGCTTCAAAATACGAAAGAACTCAAAATCAGGTAGTCGGAACCCTCGCTTTGTCCCGCCGCAGTGCGGTGCGACCGCAGCGCAGCGCCGAATACGCGGCGACCTTGAAAGGGGTCAGGTCAAGGTCAAGGTCAAGGTCGTCGGCGGGCGCATCCTCGGAGTCGAGTCACGGACGGAGGACAGGGAGGCCAGGAAGAGAACCCGATACCGCAATAAGAGCGACCCGTTGTTTCAGTTCGTCGACTCCGAACAACGGAGCCGATCGTTTTTCGTCCCGTCGTCGCCAATCCGCCCGGTGATTGACCCGGTCATGACCTGGAAGACAATGGGACTGTGACCCCGGTCGCATCTCCCAGATGCCGGATGATCCGGAAACGATTCGCTATGCAATTTGTAGTTCAAAAGCAAGGTGCAAGGCCCTTAAATAGAAGAACTGGGATGACGCTGCTGTGCTGAAGAAAAACGCCGCGTTAGATTCCTCGGATGTTGCCAAAGTTCCTTTGATCACACTGGGAAAAAAACACATTGGATCTAGAGTCCAGACTCTTAAAAACATTGACAAGAAAAAATACTCTTGATTCAATCAGATTTAAGCTTAAATCAAGAACCAAGTCTCTTAATTTGAGCGGATGTTTCCTTTTGATTTAAGCTTAAATCTGATTGAATCAAGAGTCCTTTTTCTTGTCAACGTTTTTAAGAGTCCGGACTCCTGATCCAATGTGTTTTTTTCCCAGTGCAGGGTGTCTTCTCTACTGGTGCGGAAAATCTGGAAATACTGATTGTTTTGAGGCGGTCCGGAAAATGATCCGCGATGCAATCTCTAATCATCGGATCTTCAAGATGTTGGATGATCCGGAAAACGATCCGCTATGCAATTTGTAGTTCAAGTGCTAGGTGCAAGGCCTTTAAGAAGTAGGATGATGCTGCCGTGCTTAGAAAAAAACCGCCGTCTTAGATCCTTCGGACGTTGCCAAAGTGCATTTGATCAGGTCTACTTGTCTACTGGTCCGGAAAATCCGGAAATACTGATTGTTTCCGTAAAATGATTCGCGATGCAATTTATGATCAATTGAAGTGCAAGGTTCTAAAATAGAAGAAGTAGGATGACGCTACCGTGTTTAGGGAAAACGCCGCACAGTGGAACGATACTAATAGAAGAGCTCGGTCATGACATTTTTGGCTAAAATTTCGAATTTTTATGTTTATTTCGTCACAAGTTCAATTTCAAAGGGTTTTTCCGAGAGGTAATTTCACGATGAAACCAATGATACCAATCCTCAACTGCGATGTTTCATATGGACGTATTTCTACCAAACAGACCTATTATATGTGGAGGTGAGAAATATGGGGTGTGCTCTAGAAAGCTGGATAAGAAGCAATGTAAAAGTGGGCGTGATTCCTTTTGAAGAATTGGAAAAGCGGGATTTTACATTCTATCAAAGAGACCTATGTGCCAACTGAATGCGGGAGTCATGAGCCGCGGGCATGGCAAGAGAGCGTTGTGGACAGGGCTCATGAGTTACAGCGCCCCGACGACGATCTCCCCTTCGCACGTGCGCTCGATCATTGCCGCTGACGTCACTGGCGCTTTATTATTCTCACTCACTCTTACGGCCAGAGAACTAACGAGCACACCCCATATTTCTCACAGGTCACAGGTCTGCTTGGTAGAAATACGTCCATATTTTCGAAAATATAAGCTTTCAAAGTTTCCTGATTTTGTCCGACTTCTCTAATTGGCTCGGTCCACTGTGCGCCGTATTAGATCCCGCGGACGTTGCCAGAGTTCATTTGATCTACTCCTCCGAAAAATCCGGAAAAAGCACTAACTTTTTTTGAAGTACGGATATTCCGCAAAAGTGTCGGAATCTTTTCACTTGATGCCACGCATGTTCGGGCGTTGCCGTTGATGCAGCGTTATTCCTTTTCAGACAAAAACCTACGCTGAGGGTTGACTCGCAGACGGTCGAGAATCGCAATTTTGTCAGAATTATTCAGATTTGAAAATTTGATGATTAAAAGTTAATCCTCTTTAATGATTAGTGAAAGCGTTTTATATTTATTTGGATAGGTTACATTAGCAGCGTCTGACAAAATGGTATAGGTATAGCAAATCTGCGTCCCGTTTCTCGGTCCACCGTATATTTTTACGCGAACCATCATATGTATGTATATATAAGCTCCAAGACCTCCTAATTTTGCGTAACTGGTGACGCTTAGTTCCAGCGTTCTACCGGGCCGATTTTTATGATTTTTGCGGCTAACGACGGGCAATTGTCTCTAGATAAGCCAATTCTTTTCAGATTTTCAAAATATGGCCCAGGTTTTTTTATATTACGTGGTAAAGTTGCGAATTCCCCCATTTAAACAATGTAAATTTATACTTTTTGTCATAGTTCGTTTGAGCGCTCTACCGGGCCGATTTCTATGATTTTTGCGTAAATCGACAGGTAATAGGCCGTAGATGAGCCCGCTTTAATCAGATTTTGGAAATAGGACCCAGGTTTTTTTAAAATCACGTTATAAAATAGAGTGAATTTACGGAATGCTCCGGGACTGCTACCGCTATGCGCGGGAGGATGCGCAGTGGTCGAGGAGGTTGCGCAGTAGCTGGGTAGCCTGCGCACCAGCTCTATACTTACCTACACAAGATTCACGCCGGATATTTCCTTCTCCATACGAGCGGTGGCCGAGTCGTCTATGTCATCGGATGCGACCACTCTGATCACGCTGTGGATTCGATCCCCGACTACTGACTATATTAATTATTATTACCTGACTATCATTGTTCGTTGTTTTACTGCAATATTTCATCAAGCAAGATTCCAAAACGCGTCCTTTTGACTTCAAAACATTTTTTTTTTTTTTATTCATCAAAACCAAAAATGATTTCATTCTAAAAGTAAAGTATACCTCATATCGTAATTTTTTAGGGGAAAAATAAAACTAACACTGATAGAAGGGTAAAAATAGGGCCGCGAGGCGGCCCATTGATGGCGCGGAGCGCCTTCAGGGGGTTGGGCCTATGTTGCAGGCAAACCCTATGCACATAGTTCCTTTTAGCATAAATACGTCCAGTTGAGCGTACCTATTCTGAACAGTATCATATGTATACCTACGTGACAATGAATAAATTTCATAGGAACTATGATACACACATCCTACACACATTTTTTCATTTACTTATCGAGAGACTTTAACGCAAGGTCAGCAATGAGCACCATCAACGGAGGAGACCTTATAGTTGAATGTATTTATGGTTATGTCGAACAGAAGTACGTGAAAATGAATGACTTCAAAAGTAACTATGATGCTCCATCATCCCATGCACATCATTCCATTTACTTATCGAGGGACTTTATCGCAAAGTCAGAAAAAAGCACCATCGGCGGAGCAGACCTTTCAATCGAGCGTATCCATTGTAAACGAAACTTTATACGCAACAATCATTAAATTTAAAAAGAACTACGATACACGCATCCTATACTCATCTTTCCATTTATTTATCGAGAGACTTTAACGCAAGGTCAGAAAAAAGCACCATTAACGGAAGATACCTTTCAATTGAGCGTATCTATTCTGAACAGAAATATGAACGTAACAATGAATCTATTCAAAATTAACTATGATACACACACATCCTATACGCACATCGTTCGTTATGATTTAATTTATTTTCACTTGTGCTTTTTAGCATAAATATGCGCGATTCTCAACTTATATGCGAAAATTTTGCTCCGACGTGCGGCAAAAAGAGAAAGTAATGAACATTTTTATGGTCTGGCCACCGCACCGTTAATTCGGAGGCGGTTTTTTTTATCCTTTGCTAATGCTAAAACCTAATTCCACAAGTCGCTAAAATGCATGCAGGCTCCAACCAATTTGGCCGTTTCGCGTTTGACATACTTTCTAAGAATACTTTCAACTGGAGATGAGACGCACAAGTCGTGATTTGCCGACTAAGGGAAAACGTCATACATATATGTATACATCAAGCCCTTGATTTCACTAAGTCATCAGAGCATCATTTTCATAAGTAAAGTGTAAATATTTATTCATCGAATTTTTCAGATATACGTTAAGGCGGAACATTTCAAGGAAATTATCCTTAAATTCCTTCAGAAATCGATATCTCACTGTCAACATATTTAACAGCATTTAATTAGGAGTTTTTTATTTACCAGGGGGCTACGCCCCCTGGCCGCTACGCGGCCCGACCCCCTGAAGGCGCTACGCACCATTAATGGGCAGCTTCGCAGCCCTATTTTTACTCTCCTATCAATTTTGGTTTTATTTTTCCCCTAAAAAATTACGATGTGAGGTACACTTTACTTTTAGAATGAAATTTTTTTTGTTTTTGATGAACAAAGAAAAATAATTTCTTTTGAAGTCAAGAGGATGCGTTTTCCAATGACTGATTAAGAGTTTTATGGGTCTTTTAGGACGCTGCCGTTTGTTCCAAAAAATATCGAAAACGCTCATTTGTCTTTAAAGAGCATCCATGTTATTTCTGCGCAATCTGACAACCACATTATTTGTCCCAGTTTCGCAAATTTGGAAAAAAGGCAATTACTCTCGTGTGGGTGAAAATTTCAAAAATCGGGCTTCGTGGTGCACGTGTGGGTATAAGGTTGCATCAGTGGGTAGAAAGGTCTATGTTGAGACTTCGATGGTATGCTCTGTACACCTTGACATAGACACGGTGAATTTCTTAGACTTTTCGCGATAACTCGACCAATTGTAAACATTTTATGGACAAAAAGCTTCAACATAACCATTTCAGATCGCCCTTTTATCATGACGAATTTCAAGTTCATAGGATCAATATTAGTCACGAAATAAGCAAAAAAAGATTTGCAGATTTTTCGCAATAACTCGGCTTAAAATGAAACATGCAGTAACTCCAGCGCACTGCCGCTGGAAAGCGGCTCTGGGCCGCTCATATCCAAGACATATATAAACTACTAGCCGTGTTCAGCTCGCTGTGCGAGCTGTCACGCCTAGCCGGGAGTGCCCCTGGACCCCCAGTTCTTCGCTTCGCGATGAACTTGCGACTCGTTCCCCGAGCCGCCCCTCATAGCTATTAACTTTTAAAAGAACGAATTTACTTTTTTTAACAAATTATGGTGAATAGTGGCAAATATATTACCTTTGTCCTCATCTACAATCAGCAGACTTAGCATTTTAAGCCACGGCCGCCATCTTGGATTTTGAAATTTTGAAAATCTGACCAAAAATTCGAGTTTCCCGTTGAAAAATACCTCCGGATATCGAGTTTCATGAAAATCGAGTGAACAGGAGCCGACTTAGCATTTTAGGCCACGGCTGCCATCTTGGATTTTGAAATTTTGAAAATCTGACCAAAAATTCGAGTTTCCCGTTGAAAAATACCGTCGGATACCGAATCTCTCGAAAATCGAGTGAATAGGAGCCGACTTGGCAATTTAGGCCACGGCCGCCATCTTGGATTTTGAAATTTTGAAAATCTGACCAAAAACTCGAATTTCCCGTTGAAAATTACCTGTGGATACCGAGTTTCACGAAAATCGAGTGAACTGGACCCGACTTAGCATTTTAGGCATTAATCATGGGTGGCGGTAGCCACCTCCGGACAAAGTCTAAACTCGACAACACTGGAAAGCCTCCAAACGAAAAAGGTGGCAGCCAACCATAGACACACGTAACTCCCTTATTCTGAAAATTGATTCGGTTGGAACTCGACTGCAGCCCAAACGACGGCACGGATTCCTACGATCTTGGTGTCTACGGACGCATCTCAATTAGGACTACAAAGTGGAAGAGTTTCATTAAGATCCATTGAGTTTTCAAAAAGTTATAAGCACTTAAAGGCCCAAAATGACAAATATTTTTTGTAACATGGGCCGTTTAGTAGCGGGAAACCGACATGATCACCTTTCACAACAGATTTCTTGCTTACGCGGCCACAGATTCTAATGAAACCTACAAAGGATCATGCTTGAAGATATGAGGATTTCATTTCTACCACATTTAATAGGGTTTCAATGCTCGGATAATTCAGCATCGGCAAATAACTTTCAAAATTTTAGCTACAATGTTTTGAATTTTAGAAAAATCCGGTATAGTGGTTCAATGCCATTGGTCGATTCCGTTCAGTTCAGCCAGTCTCGGGAACGAAAAAAATTTCCCTAGTTACCAACCTTCCAATCCAACTCTAACTAGTTGAGAACAGATTTATGATTTAATTATAATATAAGAGTTTAATTCTCTGTAGAAGCTAAATAATATTTTTACACACTTATATTATTATTACGTCGCACGTCTTCTGCCAGAGCCCGATACACTATTTCATTAGTTTCTCTTGAAATGTTCAAGTGATGTCTTTGTTCAGAAGTGAGGTTATATCAGTCCGAGTATCTGTCAGTCTGTCTGACCCAAGCATCAATAAATGTAATTCAGGTAAATTACGTCGATAAAAGGACACCATAATAGTTGTGCCAAACTATCAAAAGGAAGCAGCATTTACACCATAGTTTGCATTCTCGTGACTAACAGCATCCAAATATTTCCCTACCATGCACACCGATGGATCGAAGGGAGAGCCCATTACTCTCAGTTTTTAATTAAATTATTGTTTTCCTCAAGTCACAAATGCTAGTTTCTATAACTTGAAGAGATGTAGTTGTTTTCAGTGGACCCTATCAGTCTCAAGAAAAGATCTAAAAATTACTGTAATATGAGCCTTCGCCCATCACACTACTTGCGACACGGTCATTATGCTCTGACCAAAATTTATTCGCTTTAAATTTTGCTTTCAACCTACGTGCTCTTGAGTGCTTGTGCTTTCCCTAAGTGTATGTTATTGACATTAAGATCTTGTGTTCTTCATGACTAATCTTGGAAAGCTTCGCCTCTTACCGTTGCTTGTTTACATCATGGAGATATGCGGGGATGCAAGGTATAATTCAATCACTAAGTCAACTTTATGTCCCTAAATCAGAGATCTTTGACGATGAGTATTAGCTTAAATTTGGTTTTCTTCGAGTCTCTTTGATTTTGTGTCAGAAGTTGTTAGAAACACCATGTGGCCAGTCAATGTGTAAGAAAGTCTTTCATGAAAGGTATGTACTCGTTCTATTTTCTCAGCTTGATGATTACTATAAAATCAAGAATTTATATTGCTGCATAAATCGCTGGGCCAATCGTACCAAGCGTAAGTACGTAGCGCCCATTCCTTCTCTATTTTAACACATGAAAACTTGATGTAAACACATCAAATAGTTAGGTTATGTTATGGACTTACACTGGTGGTGCAGCTACCGACTGTTAGATAATAAACCCTTAAATGACATCCGGCTAACTTAGCTGTGTCCAAAGACACCACGATCGTTGGAATCCGTGCCGCCGTTTGCTCTGAATTCCATTCTATATCTAATCAATTTTCAGATTAAGGGAGTTAGGTGTGACCAAGAGTGTCGGCCACCCCTTTGCTATAGGGACTTTAGTAGGTCGTCATTTTCCTCGACCGGGGATGGCTACCGCCACTCTTGATGTGAAAATATTGTGGTGTTGTTGGTTGTTGTGTCACAGAAGTATTCCATCTTCACCTAGTGAGTTTCTAGCATAATTACTCCAGTGAAACAGTGCACTCTGAAATTAATTGAGCGTTGGGTCTATGTATGGTTCGCGTGCCTACCTAGTTCTTAAGGGAATAAATGTAATCGGGTGAATCAAAGCCAAAAAAGATTAGACCAATCGATAGCGTTTATGATCAAAAAGTTTGCGCCTAGGCACCAACTGTGGAACATGCTCTGATGAAGAGTTTGGGGGTGGTGTTTTTAGTCCGACAGTGGACAACAAAATTACTAGGAATTCTTGAACTACCAGGTAACTGAGAGGTAGCCTTCATTATCTTTCATGAATCAAAAGACGCCATTCAAATTTAAATGCTTACTTACATGCCAGTTATACGATTCGACAAATTATGTGGTGAAGCGACTAAGCAAAATAAATCAAAATATTCTCCGCTATAGCGTCAATATAGGCATACTGTATCAAGAGTGGCGGTAGCCCCCCGGTGGGTAAGCTTTCAGTGTAATATTTGCAGCAAGTTTTTGTCATGGGAACGGAGTTCCTCACGATATTACAATCGTTCCGTTGCTATCGCTATGGGATTCCCTATGCCTCTGCGACCTTGAGCGTTTCGCCCAGTCTTCGATTTTTGGTTGATTTTCCGATGTATCAAAAAGCGTTGTATTTTTTAGCCAATCATGTCTCTACGTCAAGTTGTGTTGATTTCTAAAATTCGCTTTCAGCGAGTTTTTTTTCACCTTGAGATGTCGTGTCTGACTGGTAAATCTGCGCAGAACCACGAAGTTCCAATTTTGGGCAAATTCTTTTTTTTGGGAGGTTCCGATTGGTTATTTTTCGCCATCAGTTTTCTGTTCGTTGGTGCAAAAGATCGCCTACCTCGTTGCTCTTGAGAAGCCGCCATTATCCCACCTCAAATTTTAAACATAGATACAAAGAAATAATAACCATCGTACAAGGTGGAAAATTGCTCTGGAGGACCCGTTACGGATATATGAGCCAAAATCAGAACTCGATTGATGGATTTAATCCATGAATACAGAAATATTGCCTCAGTTTACTGCCGCGATAGCAAATGCATGCTGAGATGAACCTTGTGACACATGAAAGCATAGGCAAACAATGTCTCACAGCGAAATGCGCTTAATCCGTTGTCTCATATCACCGCAAGGGCCGAACCGCGCCGAAACTTCAAGGACGCCTTTTGTGAAGCCCCGCTCAGCGTCCGAGATCCCTTAATTGTTCTTTTTTCTCCCACCAGCGACGGGTGGCGAGATAGCTCAGTCGTCTCCGACACCACTCTATCGCTTCGTCGGCGTTCCTTTGTATACGAGCGGGGGTTCGAATCTCGTAGTGGACAGTTAATTTTTACTGGTTGTATTGAATGTTTTAGACCAATCATCTAACAATAATTAATACTTGGCAACTTAGGAAGCACATAGGTCCCTTATGATGCGTATTCGGGCATATGTGTAGAGTAAAAATATCATACGTAGGATGTCCCAAAAGTACCGGGACTGGTTCTGTAACTTCAAAAGTAAGATAGAAACAGACATGATTTTGGTCTCATTTCAAAGATCAACTCAATACCTATCATGAGTGGCGGTAGCCACCACCGGGCAAGTAACCTATCCTCCAACAATTGGCAACACAGCACAGCCCGGTCGAGGCAACGACACCATAGTTACACGAACTTGGCTTATTTGGGTTTTTAGTTGCGGTCCGGTAAACTTTTAAAAGCAACGGAGCAACGGATTTTAGAAATTTTGGTGTCTACAGATGCGTCTTGATCCCGTCTAACGAACTGTTGAGTTTCAAGGAGGTTGATGATTTATTAAACGAGATAATTACGCATGTGTGCCTAAAATAGCAAAAAGTATCCACACTGAAAAAAGAGTTTGATGCGCAGAACGAGAATATGGTGCGGCGCACCAGAATTATTTAGTCAGAAAATGACGTCACGTACTGGTTTATGCCGCGCACCAAACGAGTTTGGTAGGCGGCATGATTCTTCTCGTTCACACCATCATCCGCGGCAAATCATTCCGAGCTGTTTTGAAAATGTGTCAGTGTATTCATGTATCAAATGTTTTAAGGTTTCGGGCACATTTTTCGGGTGCGTCGATTTAAAAGTCCCCGCTTTAATTTAAATGATTATTCTCTTTTCCCGCTTCTTGGGTTGATAGTGCTGCTATCTTTAATAATTGATGTTTTTGCTATGAACAGTAAGTAAGGCAGGTTGTTGTTGGTCTGGATTGTTATCAGTGTCTTCGTCATCAAAACATGCCAATATTCTTTCTTGTATCTCTTTGACTTTAAATATTTAATTCTAATTTCACCCTACCTCATGTTTACTCTAGTATTCAACAGTTTGTTACATTACTTTTCCTAACATCGTGTCCTATGTGTGGAAAACCGCGATCGTACCAAACCGAAGTTCCGGCCATTACTTACCAAGTTCATATCACTCAGATCCCTCACAATACATAATATCGGTAGTTTTTAGCATGTTTATTCGTTAAATATAATTACAATCAAGGATATATTCATCTTGAACATGTTCGAACCTAATTGGTTTTGTGATGCCGTGAAGTTTTGGAGCTACTCTAGCTCCTAAGTGCACTCGCCCACAATGTCGACCAAGACCTTAATCTCTTTGATTGTTTGTTTTCAAAGTAAGATTACTTTGTGCTTTTTCCATTTCCTAGTTGTCTAGAAGTTTTCATTTTATAATCTTTTTAAACGACATTTTACTTCGCTTTTCCCTTGTCCACCTCTGAGAATGTTAAATACCAGGGTAAGATGTTGATGGATGCATGATACGCTAGATTGCCTGGGTACCATGATTTACTTGATAATTTTCCTATTTCATCTAAAACTCTCTTATACCCATGAAAATTCAATGTTTTGTGCTTAGAATTCCAGAGAGATACATCAATGCACCAAAATATGTGCTCAACCGGAGAAATTCTTTAATTGCTTTTCTTCTAGGATTTGGGATTTACTGAGCGACTGCGCTAAACAGTTTCAAGGCTAATAAGGATACTTATTCCTCTCTCTATTAATTGTTAATTTGTAAATAGAAACTGTCGGTCTTGGCTTTAGATTGAAAGATGAAAAATACCACCCTTACTCACCATCTTGTGCCCCTGAGGAACATTTTACATGGTTACCTTATCAATATTCATTACCTACTTTAACGCTCCAAGTAATCGCTTACAACCAGCTTCTATTCTGTACCCGGTGACTTTTGTGATTTCCTATTACTCGAAAGTTCTTGATCAATGATTGCTAAATGGCTAGTGTAAAACATCAGGTTGACAGCTTTTCTCTTGTGAGTTAGAGTTAGCATTACTCACAATCAGTGATTCTTATGTTTTCCTTATTCATCCTTCATATCCACCGTGCTCATGAACATAGGTTTTTTTAAACCATTACTTACCTTTCTTCAAATCTGATTCTTAAAGTAAATGTGTCAGTCTACTGGACATTTTACTAAAAAATCAGTTCACAGAAATTATCATCGTTATGGATCTACCTACATTGAAATTCTTTGTACCCAACTGCTGTCAGATCTTACTACTGGATTTTTCAAATTGTGAAGCCTGAAGGTGAGTATCTGCCATTCAAGCATCTTAAACTGTATCTTTTCTTCAAACATGTGACATATATTCTATTAGCCAAAGTGTAAAATCACGTATCTCCATTATGAAATGAGATCAGAGAATGTTAGTATTTGTTCCGCCTGGCTGATTGAGAGAGATTTATGGAATTATATCCGTAAACCTCGCGCGCGTTCACGAAAAAAGTCGGCGCGTGAGCAGCAGAGTCGTCGCGTGAGTAGTAGAGTCGGCGCGCGCAAAGAATCTTCGCGCGCGCGAAAAAATCTCCCCGCGCGCGAAGTAATCTAACCGCGCGAGAAGAAATCTCCAAGGTCACGACAATACCTCGCGCGGGCGAAAATCTCTCTCGCGCGCTGCTACAGAGCCTAAACAAGGTCAAGACACGGCTGCCAAATGTAGATTTAATTTTAGCTTAATAGTAGGTTAGGTTAGGTTAGGTTAGATTAGTTTAGGTTAGGTTGGGTTAGGTTAGGTTAGGTTAGGTTAGGTTAGGTTAGGTTTTAAACTTAAATTAAAAAGACGTTTGGCAACATACAACCTTGAGCCATGCGATCCTACATGGCGCGCGGCGGGTTTGCTCTCGCGCGCGTCGAGTTACACCTCGCGCGGAGAAATACTGACAGCGCGCAGCGATACCTATGTCGCGCGCTATGGAATTGCTCCGCGCCAGTGGCGCAACCACGCGCCGACTTTCTTTGTGAACACGCGCGAGGTTTCGTGAACGCGCGCGAGGTTTACGGAAATAATTCCATAGTGATTCATAAACATTCCGCGAGGCGGCGCGTAGCACCGCGGTACCAAACGAGTTTTGTGGCGCGCGCCAATTCGATTTGTGAGGCGCGCCATTCGAATTGGTGGCCGCCACTAGGCAGCTCCGTACAGCACCTCATACGGGTACCAACCACACCAGTTTCGTATAGCGCGTTATATAATTTTTTTCAGTGCACTTTGACCATTTTTACGTTCGGACAAAGCTATGGCGAATACGAGACATCAGAGCCCTATATAATGTTATATCAAAAGAATTGTCTTGTTCCCGTGTAGTGTGCATTTTAGTTTCATTAATATCCAAGGCATCCTAAGATAAATATTGCGTCTAAACTGCTTTTCGGGTGCAATGGGCGACCCGACCCGCCGACGCTTATCATTGAATTTCTCGCGTACACTATTCTGGAATGAAGTTATGGTTATTTCCAGGAATCATCTTGAAGATATGAGGATTCCAAAAATTATACATAAGTTGGGGTTTACTTTTACCGTTTAGGCTGTATCTTGGACAGCAACTCGAAAATCATGAAACCCGACTTCACTAACACATACACACGGTAGAGTAACAGTGTTAGTGCTCTCTGCAGTCAGTCATCAACGCCATCAACTCACGAGCGGAACAACAAAACAAAACAAATCACGAATGTTAGGTTAGTTCCTATTTCATGGACATCAAGAACGATCGAGACAATATGAAAGCATTTGGTTTCAATGATTTCAATCCATTTACGACTTCAACGATGTTTGTGACAATCATTATCATCGTGTTTTACAACCTGGAGCAGAAGTCTATCGCCTCATTGTGAAGTGAATTCTGAATATCCAATCTTAGAACTCAAAACCTCACCATGCTATTCTCTCATTTTTCTCTCTTCATTTTTGGTTCAAATCAAGCGATTTAAAGTCGCTTCACTAAAATTATGTGATCTTGAATCCATTCAAGAGTGCGAAGCTCACATTTTTCTGGCATTACAGCCTTTTTACTCCTCAAATTCTACGGATATGAGTCCATTTCGCTCAAGGTTTTTCTGAGCGATACCAAGTGTTTATACATTTAAGATAAGTGAGGTTTGTCTTTTGGTTCTTCTTTTAGCAGTTTTAAAGTAAATTAGGTATTACAGAACCTTCGTCCAGTTTTGTTTCCTTGTTTAATGTTTATTAAGAGTCTTTCTACGTGAACACTCAAGGACATACATACTTACGCTCAGGTACCAATACCATTGTTTTTCTCTCACGTCAGGATGTACCTTTAAGCATGCTAATTTACTAAAGAAACTCCTCCAGTGATAAATAATTTTAAGTTTTATTACGAAGCGAAAACCTCTGTGTGGTGTCGCTAAATTTCTCAGATAAGTCTCAGTTTAGACACGTAGAACAGACGTTCACTTTTGTCCGTTACGATCCCTGCTCATATAGCTTCACATCTTACTTTGATCTCTGATTCATCGATTAATGGCACTTTTAGTTCCATTCATCATCAATCAGTTCAAAGCTATCTCAACGATGAATCATCAAACGTCATATCAAGGAAGAAATTTTCTGCTGAAAGCTATGCGACGGAATTGACAGTGCAACTCAACTTACGAAAGCATGAACCAGGACATAAGGATCTGTCTCTAAGTGAACATTTTTTTCAACTCATCAGGCAGTTTAGCAGGTAAGAAATCTACAGTTGATTAATTAAGGATTACCAGATTACATGCACACTGGTTTTCCAACATTTACGGTAGATAGGGATATTTTTATTGATAATGATTAATGACGAAACGAATATATCAATACCATGGCCAAACTGGGAAACTACTTACCGCAATCCACAAAGTTCATCCTCAAAGACTTTCAGTCTTTTCATTTCTCTGCTGATAAATAATTCAACATAATTTCTGAAAATTGTGTAATTAATGACTTCGATGCGCAGAAAATTCTTTTCTGGGATTTTAAGCGTAGTGGTCACTAACTTTTCCCTGATTTTGGAATGTCCTCTTTTGACATTAGGTGTCTCAGATAAAAATTATTTTCACAAAAATTTCAAGTTTTTACTTGACTTAATTTTAAGTGTTTAGTCTCTTTAAACTGAAAAGTCCATTTTTTTTACTGGGAGAAGGAATTTCAATGCTCCGCAGCAAAACTACCTGACATATTTTCACAGTGAGGAGGGCTTAATTTCCTAACTTTTACAGAACCTGTCACCCTGTCTATCCCTCAGAAATTCAGTGAACCAGATGAGATTCAATGAGGGTCGTTGATAACTTTACCACTAAATTGATACCGCTTAAAGGATTTTGGAGGGAGCAATTTTACCTACTAACATTGTTGTCAAACAGGGTTTATTCATCAGAGCCCTGAATTGAGGAACCAAAAGAAAATAATTTGTTTTCATTTATTCCTCAAAGATGATACTGACCATGATGCAGGTCAGTACCTATGAGAACTATATAGATCTCATAAAATTTCAGTAAACCTTGTCGCTGGGGGAAAGATCTAATACATACTGAAGATAATCATCGAATAATGTACTCTCCTAAATAGACAAAAATTACAATGAAAATGTTCATTATTTGATGAAAAATAAAGTACAAAAATTTTCAGAGTCTCAGAGGACACCAAGAATGCCAAAAAATCTTAAAATAATTTCCTTTCACAAACAAAAATAAAAATGACACTGAACATTTCTAGCAGGGCTTCTTGATAATCAGAGAACAAAAATTTTGAGAGCTTGACACTTTTAATCCTTACAATTTTTAGATTGTAACACTAATGAGGTCTGGGAAGCTGTTGAATGCCCTGATTTCCAAACTTCTATTACTCAAGCAGCACACATTTCTTTGGATTTCAAATCCATGGTAAAATTATTTCTATTGCATTGTAGTGTTGAGAATGTTGCCTATTTACTCATTGAAGGAACAATTTTTAGAGCAATTAATTTGAAATAAGTACCTACCGTAGTTGCAATTTATCATTGAATTTCTTCGTATTTCTTTTCTTTCTTCTTTTTCTTTTCTTGGGATTCTACAATTGTATTTCTTTTCAGGGATATCTACAATTGTGTAGATTTTGATTTTTAAAACTCATCTCTTTTTAAAACTAAGAGAGCGTTGAAATAATTATCACTTACCATGTATAACTTTCTGCAAAATTTGCCTCAGTTGATGCTCTCACAAGTTCAGTTGTAAAGTCAATTCAGCCATAGCTTTCCGAAGAAAATTTCTTCTTCGATCTAACAATTAATGATTAATCGTCGAAATAGCTTTGAACTGATTAATTAAAAATGACAGTCAAGGGTGTAAAAAATAAGACGGATCCGAGAAACTTTGCTACACAGCAAGGAGATATCCACTTCATAGCTATAAGCATTAAATGGATTACATTTTGCAATTAGGAGCCACTATTTCTGGTCCATTTTAAAAACAGAATACATGCTATTGGTTTCCCTATGCAGATATGTGCTTTTATGGGAGAGCCAGAGGTAATGGTTCCTTATTGTAAAATGCAATCCAATTCATTCACAAGTGGGGGACTTCATTTAGTAAAATAACAGTCTTCTTGCAAAAATGAGATGATATAAACCCCAAAAAACCCAAAAACTTGGGTAAAGAGACTCCGGGCAAGTCACCATCCTCTTGCCAAAAACCTCCAAAAGCTCTTCTTTGTTCCCCTCTTCAGTGGAAAAAGAAAATATCACACTACGACAGTTTCCATTTCTGTCATAGAGTACCCCAAGCGGACCAAAGAACGGAACTCTT
>NW_017549178.1:5402926-5430542 GCF_001854935.1 Bemisia tabaci
AGAGGTACCTCGCCGGCACGCCGGGTCAAAAGTGTGGCCACCGCCGGACGGAGAAAATGGGCGCCATTTTGAGATGGGCCAAGCGGCGCGCGTTTAAATGGGAGCCCAAAATACGGACTTTTGGACTCGTATTTGGTGGGTTAATATTGCTCAAAAAAATCGGGGAAAATTCCTGTGAACTATGTGCACTCTCTAGTTTCCAAAAATGCAAGAATTACGAATTACTGAACAAGCTCATTCTTCATTATGAAAAACACAAATGAGGCACTCATTTGCTACATCTTGAACGGGTTGGCTGGTATTGACTGCACTGCTGCAAGATTGCTCTCTCGTTTTGAATCTATTCTTCTGGAAACTGAATAATTTTCGGGATTAATCGTTTCTTTCCTCTTTTATATCCATAAGAACTGTGATTTAAAGTGCGAAGTCAGTGTTAATCATTTTATTTTCTTGAACAATAGTTCCACTGAACACTGAACTTTATTTTTGTGTTGTTTATGTTTCGTTGTCTCCGTTTCTTGTCAAGAATCTTAGAATTGCTAAGATTTTTAAGGATCGCAGTCTTCACTGTGTGGCATTATTCGTGTCTTATTTAATCGAAGATGCCTCTCAGTGTTGACAAGCGATTCTGAATATGTTCATCACATATCATTGAGGAGTTCCAATTAAGTTTCAACAAACACGATAAAAATGGTATTTACAGAATCAGATCGTTGAGTGACAGGTGGCGCAGCCACCAAGATGCCGGCGCGAAGCGCCGGCTCGAGCGAGAAAGTCCCGTGCGGTCCCCGCACCAATCCGCGAAGCGGATAGGGGGGCGAAGCCCCCCGAATGCCGGCGCGTAGCGCCGGTACGCGGCGCGAAGCGCCGCGCATAAATTGGCCGGAGGCCAATTTTTCTCCTTATCTTTCTTTTGCCTTATTTCTCTTTTCTTCCTATTTTTCTTTTCTACTTATCTTTCTTTTGCCTTTTTTCTCTTCTCTTTTTCTCGTTTGTCCTATATCTCAGTTGGAGTTAATGGCGATAGTCGCACAGGCGCTGCTGTAAAGGAAACAAATAATACTTCTGCTACTGCTACTACTATACTACTACTATTAATTTTTTCTTTCTTTTTTCGTCATTCTTTTTCTCCCCTCTTTTTCTTTTCCTTATTTTTTTTTTTTTTTTTAATTCAGTAAAAATGATTATCAAGGGAGCAAGCCTTTTGCGCTAATGGACCCAAAAATGGGGCCTATTGCGCGGAAAGCATTTTACGCGATATGCATTTTGGAATTCCCAATGAAGTCTTGGAAATTTTGCACGATAAAATAATAGAATTGGAAAAGAAATAAAATGCACCTACTCACGTTTGATGATCATGGTAACGTTGTCAACGAAAATTGGGAGTATATGGCCCGCGTAGATACTATCATATTTTTTACAACGAAAATTTCCGAAGTAAAACTGTTCAGGTGCATTCTGTTTAACGCAGACTGTTATTTTTTCTTGAAGCTCATGCAGCTGTTCCACGGCTTCTCCTCGATTTGTAGGAATTTTTACCGGCAGAAGCTTTTTCCTGGCTTTATTAATCATTTTACGCAACCCAGGAAGCTGTTCGCCGTTGAAATCACATGATTCTCCGGAATTTTTCCAAGATTTTCTGATAATATTACTGGGCTAATGTTTAAAGTCCTGGGGCCCAGCTCAATTTGTACCTGCGCAAAAGTGACCCTGCTCACTTCGAAACCCTCTATTACCGGTCGCGCAAAACACCTCATAATTTTTACCTAATTATGAGTCCATTCGCGCAAAAGGGTTGCGTCCGATTATCAAAAACTCAGTAGCGTATTACGCAACAACTTTCTTCAAAATTTTCCTCGAGACAGATTTTTCGTCTATCCTTTTCCCTCACATTTATTCCGTCTCTTTCTTAGTTTCAACTTTCCGAGCATTTTAGGCCTTAAGCCGGCGCTTGTTTACAATCAGACGCACTATCTCATGTACTTAATAGTTGTGTTTATCTGTGCACCTGATGGGTGATGCAATACGCCCTTAGAGTTACAAATGAACGTATTTATGCCAAAAGGAACTAAGTCTCACGCAATCCCTATGCACATAGTTCCATTTAGTATAAATACTTACCAATTGAGACCTTCAAGCCCGACCCGAATTTTCAACTTGCTTCGGTTCCGACTGATAACATCTCAGGTTCAACTTCTCAACGAGACCATAAGTCACTTCTTCAGTCCGCCCCTGACCACAAGTCCGTGATTTTAACATCTTTTACAGCAAGTGCAGTATGTTTTCATGTCAACTTGTGTGATCCGGTATCGTGGATGAAAGTGCGTGTGTTCATTCATCTTCCTAAATTTTGCCTTCTAATTCCAAAATGGGCCTGTTACAAACTTCGAGTCAGAGCAAAAAGAGGAGTTGTTTCATTTCAAAAATGGCTCAAAATACAATGAGCGCATCGGGAAAGTAAAAAATGCACTGCTAACTATACAATCTGTGGAAGAAACATGCGTTTTTTTTCAAGCTTGCCGCTTCAAAAACGGAAAAAAACCCTGCTGCTTGCAGCTTTGCAGCTGCTTGCCGCTTGCGGCAGGGTTTTTCCGTGGGGTTGCCGACAAGTAGGGGACGGTTCTTTTTGTAGTCCGCGCATTTACCGCGGCATGAGTGTATTTTCCGAAGGGTAGTGTCACATTGGGGAATGAAATCATTTACCCTACCCCTCTCGCCACAGATATGTTTCAAGAAACAGTTCCCCTTGGCTGCGCAACTCCTACCCCCCCCCCTCACCCGTAAAAACGGTAAATTGCCACTATTATGGAACACGTTGGCCGATTTCGCTGAAATTCCATAGGAAACCAGTCTTAGTAGATTTCTAACTACCATCAAAATTTCAGCTCAAAAGATTCATTTTTACTCGAGTTATCGCGTGGACAAAATTAAACCTCCCCCCACTTTGACCCCTCCCTGTGTGAATAGTAATTAACGTATTCCGATTTTTTCTTCACAGTTTGAAAGTACTCTTAGGGGACTATAAACCCCAGAAGTTTCGTTTCAAGAAACTTAAAAATTAACTGCCGCTCAACGCTCTGAAAACCGAAAAATCCTCACGCTGGCTGAAATACATACATACACCCTTACATACACCCCTACACACATACATACACACATAGTACACCCCCCCTCCCACACACACACACACACACACACACATATTTATAAAAAAATATATATATAAGTTAGTTACTTAGGTAACGACGATCAGCAACCAGGCTATTTACGTCGGGGACTAGGAAACTTTTAATTTATAAATTTAATTGCTTGAAGAGTTTTAAAATTTCTGTTACTACTATTGGATCATCGGAGCATAAAGGGTGGATGTTATGTGGGAGGGAATTTCGGATTTTGATGCGTGTGGCATAGGTTTTTGGGCAAGAAAGTAAAACAAGAAGAAAAAATCCAACATGAGTATGTTGGAAAAGCGTGCCGAATAACTGAAATGTTGGACAAATACCTCTTATTTTCACGTCTTTGCTTTTTGCATCAATTGGTACTTTTTGCTAAATTTGGGAGAAAATCGTTGAATGTAAATTAATTTTAAAGATTCCGTCCAATGGGCCTGTTGCATGCAAGAGATACAGCCGTGCGAATAGACTTTTTAGAAGTTAAATGACACGAAAATTACGATGGTCACATTAAAAAAGTCTGAAATACACTCCTTACTGCGCAATTTGTGTTGTTAGGAGCGCGCTTTTTCAAATTTCCCGCGTCTGGGGGCAGTTTTCTAACGGAAACAATTAACGGCAACTCGCGGCTATTTCCGGTCAACTAAAACTGACAACATAACCTAAAAATCGGAGCTCGTGACATCGTGAAATGAAATGTAGAAGGATTGCGTTGGATATTTAAAAGTTGATCGATTTGGTTACCGCATAAAGCGTATATCGACGGTGAAACTACCAAACCACGTATCTCGTTTGCGGTGTTTAAAAATCTCCGCTCACATTTTATTTTTTTGAAGTAGACCAAATCAATATCATTCCTTGAAATTTTCACAGAATTTTCTCCGCACGAAGAGGAAAAATCACGGAAATTTTCAAGACTGGACGTTAAGTAGCTTTTCATTTAAAAAATAAAGTATGACAGGAAGTCTGCGACGTCGCAAACCGAGATAGGTACGTGGTTTGGTAGTTTCACCGTCGATATGGACCACTATAGGAAATCACGTTGGGTTTGTAAACAAACTGAAGGAAAAAAAATGCAATAGTGTATTTCCTTCGGAAAATACACTAAAACAACAACAACAACGACTCGGCATCTTCCGGAAATCACCGAGCCCGCCGTTTGCTCGTTTCCGGTGATTAGAAAACTGCCCCCAGACGCGGAAAATTCGAAAAAGCGCGTTCCTAACAACGCAAATTGCGCAATAAGGAGTGTATTTCAGACTTTTTTAATGTGACCATCGTAATTTTCGTGTCATTTAACGTCTAAAAAGTCTATTCGCGCGGCTGTATCTCTTGCATGCAACAGGCCCATTATCTTGATTTTAAGCTGATATGCGGCATTTGCGCACGACCGTGATTTGGGCGAACTGCCGTGCATCGAAATCGCGTTGAGTTAATCTCTTTGGATTTCGAACTGTAACTTCTCTCCTATTCGGCCGATTTGTACAAATGAGGTCTCTTTTTATTTGTACTTCAACGGAAAGTAAAGAAAAACTCGCTAAATAAACGGAAAACAATTTTTGAGAAAATTTGGTGGATCCTGGCATCACGGTGAATGGTTAATCGGTTAATCGCCTCGCCGTCTTTTATTGCCTCGCTCGAAACCGGACACCCAAAGCTATATCGCGAGATAACTGTAGTGGTTTAAGTGGATTTCGGCAGGGGCCATGGTTAGTACGTAGTATAATGAGTCACGAGGCTCATCACAGATTGCACTTACAGTGCAAGACGCTCATTGGCTATAGAGTTTTGGCGGGAAAGAAGGTTCTAGAGTTGAGTTCTCCGAGCGTAAGAAAGCTCCTATGAGGTTTCTGTCAAATTGAATAATACGGTTTTGACAGAAAAATGTTCTCAAGGGTTTCCAATTAGCAGTTCATTAGATTTTTTGTAAAAGACCATCAGGGCTTGACAGTGTAATGGTTCAAAGACAAAGAAACGGGTGCGAGGAAAAAAGTATTTGGACGACCCGTTGAATAGCATTGGTTGATCTGTGTGCTGTACTATGGTACATCCGAGTGATTTCAAAAAGCGAGCCCTACTGGCACGCTTAAAATGGTCGATTGTAAGGGGGGAATGTTGACATAGAGAGCAGAAAGGAACTGGAGATTTTGAGAATGAGAGAAAAAAGTATGGCCGATTAGCAGTCTCGCAATTTGGACTTTATGTATGTAGTTATGTATGTATGTATGTATGTATGTATGTATGTATGTATGTTGTAGTTAGTTAGTTAGTTATTATAATTTTAAGACATTCAGCGACTCAGGCTATTAACGTCCTTACAGATAATTTTGAAAATAGGAGTATAAACGAAAATTTAGATTTTTAAATTAAGAGAGGTGAAGAGTTTTAGAATTTTGGTGGTAATATTAGGTTCATCGCATGTAAGAGGGTTTGTATTTCTGTTGATTGTAGGGGAGTGGATCTGTGATTGGTGTATTGTATGTGTGTATGGTGTATGTATATATGTATGTTAGTTAGTTAGTATTCATTCACGACGATCAGCATCTAGGCTATTTACGTCGGGGACTAGGCAATTTTAAATTTTTAAATTTAATTTCTTGAAGAGTTTTAAAATTTCTGTTACTACCATTGGACTATCTGAACACAAAGGGTGGATGTTAAGAGGGAGGGAACTTCGAATTTTGATACGTGTGGCATAGGTTTTAGGGCAAGAAAGTAAAATATGGTCGATTGTAAGGGGGAGTGTTGACATAGAGAGTATAAAGGAACTGGAGATTTTGAGATTGAATGAGAATGGGAGAAAAAAGTATGGCCGATTCGCAGTCTCGCAATTTGGACTTCGCAGGTGCGGTGTTTGTTGAAGGAGGTGTTATCATATGGCTTAGGTCTTCATTGAAGTAAGTTTTTGTCATTGTTCATCCAGTAGTATTCCCAGGAATCATTGATGTGAGACTGGAGCGCTTTTTTCAAATCTTGTGGAGGAACGAAATGTGTGTGTAGAGGGGGACTATTTGTATTACAACAAGATTTGGCAATAATATCCGCTGTATGTATGTATGTATGTATGTATGTATGTATGTATGTAAGGGTGTGTGTGTGTGTGTGTGAGGGTGTGTTTGTGTGTGTGACAGAAAATGAATGACATATATATTCGTGATCTACGACTCGAGATCGGTGCTCTTTACATGGTCCCAGGTCTAGGTCCCACCATGAGGGAGAACGCAATAGTGTATCTTTCCCTCGGAAAATACACTAAAAACTGCGGCACAGGTGAACATTTCTTCAGAGGAGTCGTTCCATCCAACCCTTTCTCACTAGGATGCTACACAATATTCAACATGGCCGACGCTTACGTGCGCTAATTGTGAGGCAACATCCTGGTCTTTTTCAACGCAAGGAACGGGTAAGTATAAACATGCCAGTTGATAAAATCTCGCGACTTGTCATGTCACGAGTATTTTGGCGGGTTGGCGTCGACCATGTTGATTATTGCACATCAGCCGAATGCAAAGGGTTGGATGGAACGACTCCTCTTACGAAATGTTCACCTGTGGCATGGTATCGTTTTTGAAAGCGGGAATTTTGAAAAGCCCATATTTCTTACGCAGATTCTCAAGATAGGAGTGTATTGTGGACTTTCCCGATGCGCTCATCGTGGTTTTTGAGCAGTGTTCGAAACTCACAGGCGCCAACGCGCCAAATGCGCCTAAAAAATGAAGGCTCTGCGCCAACGTGGCTCCTAAAAATTGCCTCCTAAAATCTGAATGTTCATATTAGGTGATTATTCGAAATTTTTAGCACCACAAGTGAAAGCTTTTTCTATTCCTCACGAGTTCACCATTTGTGCTTTTGTCTTCCCCAAGTCGCAGCTACTTACTAGTTTTGTTACGAAAACATCTTGCGTCTGACTTTTCACTAAATGCGCCGTAATTATATAGGCACAAAGTCAAATTGGCCCCTAAAAAATCTTCAATGGTGCCTAAAAATCGGGCTTGATGCGCCACATGGCTCCTAAAACTCAAAGGTGGGTTTCGAACATTGTTTTTGAGCCATTTTCTAAAAGAAATAACTATTCTTTTTGCTCTGGCTGAAGTTTGCAACAGGCCCCGAACTCTCCCACAAACTTTCTTTCTTTTTTTCCCCCTTTTTTTATCTTTTTGTTTGTTTTTCCATTTTATTTAAATTGTTATTTCAAACGCTCTCCCTTGAAGTGGCATTTAACAGGGTTACTACAGTCAGGGAACACCGGGAAACGTCGGGGAATTTTAATAAGTAAGGGAAAACCTGGAAACGCAGGAAAATTGACGAAGGTGTCAGGTAAAAATCGTTAGGTCATAATTATTTCCTTTCTAGAATACACGGAACAATTTAATTGCTGATTTAACGATTAAATTTCTTTAAAGAAAGTGACTGCAATGCTTCAACGTAGATTTAACACACAAAAAATGCTACTTTAACCACTATTGTAAGCTAATTTAACCACAGGGGTGGTCAAAGTAGCATTGTATTGTTGTAAAATCTACGTTGAAACATTGCAGTCACTTTTTTCAGCGATTGAATTGTTAAATCAGCAATTACTTTTTTCCGTGTAGGTTTGACGTTTCGACCAAGAAATCTTGCCTGGAAACTAGTTCTACGTATGTCTTTGTTCCCATCTGGCATTTCTTCGATTGTCGGGGAATTTCATAAACATTTTTCAGGGGAATGTCAGGAAATTTCATTTTCTAAATTCTGTGGCAACCCTGGTCGAAACAACTAATTTCTTAAAGACGCTAAAATTTGAACGTCGACTCGGCTGGTGCTGTTTCGCGAATGGCGTACTTCCTGGGAACACTTTCTTCTCGCGGCTCAATGCGAGTGCAGCGCTGACGACTCTGATTCTCACTCAGACTATAATACCCGAACAAAGAGGAAAGACGTTCGTCTCCGCTGATCGGCGACCGGGAAGGAGCACGAGTTTGCGGGGCATTGTTCGGGGCCACTTTTCGTTTTTAGGGCCCATCGATGCCGCGCATAGAGTACATAGAGTCGCAACGTAAGTGGGTGAGCTGGCGCCACTTTTAAGCATTTTCCAGGTCCCGAATTCTGAGACTCCTATGTGACGCCGGTTCACTTTTCCGATACATAATTTATTGTTTGCGATACACGGGTACCCGGTCATTCAATGTAAACAAAGAAGATAGGAATCATTACGTATTCCACACCGCCATTTTTGATCGAACATGTGTCGAAAAAGTGACCCGAACTCGGCGCACACCGGGCTCGGAACTCGTCGAGCAGAACATGGCGCCAGCTCTCCCATTTACATTACGACTCTATGACGCCGCGCCGCGCCGCGCCGGTGCGGTGTGACCCAGTGCGGCGCGGCGCGGCGTGCGAATAGGTTCCCGAAGCATCCTCGGTAAAGTCTCGTTGAACTATAACTTAAGTAGGGTAAAAATAGCGACTTTACCACAGTAAAATGTCCAACAGCGTTGCACGATTGTGCAGAAAAATACGAATTAAATTACAGCGTTGTATAGGGATTATTGTTCAATATGGCAACGCTGTAAAAAGAAAGTATTGCATGTTCCCCTTCAATATGCGGGTTATGCAATCGTGTAATGTTACCCCTTCATTTTGCGGGTTATGCAATGATGTATTTTTCAAGATGGCGCAACAGCGTTGCCGAACGGGGCACGTAAATAAATGATTTAATTTTGGGTGAAATTTTGCAACATCACGTTTTACAGTGTTGCCAGATTGGGCAAGAAATTAGTTAATTTTTCCGTACAATGTTGTCAGATTGTGCAAAAATTCGGATTTTTGGGCTTGTAAAATTTTTCGGTTTCGAAAGACCGTATCTTGCAGTGAGGGTCTGGTATCTGATACTGTAGATTAGGGTCTGATTCGGTAAAATTGAAAAGAGGTTGTTCCATCTACCATTGAAACTGGGCCCAGAATGAAATCTCCTCATCTTTTCAGGTATCAAAGGGCATGGTCAGAGACACCCAAAAATGGTTGAATTTTTTCCAAATTCCCCCCTGGGGAGGGGGGGCGGGGGGTTATATGATCATTAAAGGTAGTCTTCCTCGGTTTGCGTCGCGTGGCATGACGGGAGGGGGGTGGGAGTGAACTATCGTACTCCGGAGCGCTGCCCCGCGGAAGCGGACCCCGCCGCGCCAACTTTGAAGAAGCATAACTCGGAGACAAATCGTTTCCCCAAGATGATCTTGGGCTCATTTTAACCGTCAGAGAGAGGGCTATAAGTTGAACAGTTTTTTGTTCATCTGCATGCGATCGTCGCTGCTCTAAACTACAGAAATCTGATTTTTGGACTCATGGAAAATTTTTGACAGGCCATAAATTGGTCAAATTTTGACCTAACTATTAAACATAATATACCAAAAGAAAGCTCTTTAAACGACCTTTCATTTAAAAAAAAGTTCAAATCGATATCTTAAACCGTTCAAAAGTTAGAGCCAAAAAACCGTTTTTCATATAACCCCCCGCCCCCCCTCCCCAGGGGGGAATTTGGAAAAAATTCAACCATTTTTGGGTGTCCCTGACCATGCCTTTTGATACCTGAAAAGATGAGGAGATTTCATTCTGGGCCCAGTTTCAATGGTAGATGGAACAACCTCTTTTCGGAAAATCACCCTCGTCCGATCCGCCGCGGATCGATTCGATTCTTTTCCATAATCGAAGATCGGAAAACTGTACGGATCGAATTTCGATACGACTTTTCGTTTTCGAGATTTCGGACTTGTAAAATTTTCGGCTTCGAAAGACCGTATCTTGCAGTATGGGACTGGTATCGGATACTGTAGAGTAGGGTCTGATTCGGGAATTTCAATTTTTTCAGTAGCGTGCGCTTGGAGATGCGTATCGGGAACCTTATGTTTTGGGATGAGCGACTGGGGAATGGATATTGCAAAGTTCAGTTTGATGAATCAAAAATTTTTATTATTTTTTATTTGATATTTACAGTTACAGTTACAGTTTAAAAGCAGTTTGCGTTTAGAAAACGCAAACTCGTTTAGAAAGCGCAAACGCGTTTAGAAAACGCAAACGCGTTTCGAAAATGCAAACACGTTTAGAAAACGCAAACACGTTTCGAAAACGCAAACGTGTTTAGAAAACGTGCGCGTTGCATATTATTTATACAAAATCCTTACTATCGATCCAACTGTTGTGACTCGCGTCCAAACCCAACCATTTGACAAAGACCTGGTTTTTCTTGCGACGCAGAATTTTCTCCACCAGGAACGTATCCTTATAGTTGGTGGGTTGGAGTTCTTCGCGGTAGAATTTTCCTTTGATGATCGTATCGTGCGCGTCCTTCAGATCGTACGTGATCGGAACGGTCGGATTGACGCTGACAATCTTGAAAATTTCCGTGCTCCAATTCGGTGTGTATCCTTTCTCGAACATGGCTTTGAGTCTCGAGATCCGGACGTGATCACCGACATTCAGTTTTCGTCTGGCCAGACGTCTCTTTGCAATTTTACTTAGCGGCGGCCCACGAAGCTTTTGCAGGATCATCGGTACATCCTTTTCGGTGACATCGATTGGTTTCATACCGATGGTGCGATGAACGCTCCCGTTATATTCACGGATGAGTTTCGGTAATAGATCTACCCACTTGTACGATCCTTGCGCGCTGAACTCTTTCCACATCTTCGTTTTGAGCGTTCGATTGAATCGCTCGACAATGGAGGCTTTGGTTGTCGAGTACGAGCTGTACATATTGATCTGGTGACGCTTCATGAATGCCTGACATTTGGAGTTGTAGAATTCCGAGCCCATATCGACTTGTAAATGTTTCGGTGACTTTCCGGCTGCTTTGAGAACGCGTTGCAGAGCATAAGTAACATCCGCGGCCGTTTTCGATTTGAGCGGTTCGGCCCACGCCTTTTTCGAGCACGCGTCGATGACGGTGAGGAGATATCTGTATCCTTTGTTGACCGAGGCGTACGGTTGCATCTCGACGAGATCGGCTTGCCATAAATCGAACAATCCGAGAATCCGTACTTTACGACGCGGATAGTTTCGTCGTGCAGGTTTATGTAGCTCCTCGACGATCCCACGTTTTTCTGCCGACATGATAATTACCGTCGACGTCGTCCGCTCTCTCGATTCAAATGCTGTTTCGATGCTACTATTTTAACCAGACGATTGTAAGATTGTTGAAGTTGGTGGATACGCTCCAGACAGTGTTGAGATAATTTCATGGCTTCCTTCCACTTCCGTTCGGACCATTGTTTGTTCACCGCATCCTCATCGCTTTCGGGATCTTGCACTTGACGAATCCGTTTGTTCGATACGATATAATTTCCGTCGGAATCCAGTGAGAATCCGTCACCTTTTGGCCCGCGGCGTGACTTCGATCGTCCAAAACCGTCGGTGTGACTCATCGCAACACTATTTTCATTTCATTCGATTCACAACCTCTAATTGACTGATTCTATTTTCCAGTCGTGATAATTTCGTCTCGAGTCGTTGCGCGATACTTTTGTATTCTTCCATTTTCTCCAAACAAAGCTGTGCTAAATTCATAGCTTCCGTCCACCTCGAGTCTGTCCATTGTTTGTTCACGGCGTCGGTATCCTCTTCGGGATCTTGCAGTTGTCGGATCCGTTTGTTGGATACAAGATAATTCCCGTCGGGATCCAGTAAGAAACCGTCACCTTTGAGACCTTGCTTCGTGTTGCGAACGTAAGTCCCTTTTGATCTTCCAAACCGGTCGGTGTGACTCATTTTTGTGCGGAACCTATATTTAGTGGATGTAATCTGCTTCGCGAAGCTCTTCAACGATACTCAAAATTTCACGATCGTGATCGGTGTGACCAGCTTGTTTCGAAGCTACAAGTAAAACGAGACGTTGGACCAATTCGTTCGGATCGTCCCAATAGACGAGTTCCCGTTTCGCACGGTGAATTTTCATACCGGAGCCTTTCTTCAATTTTTTACGCGATGACTTCCTCGTTGATCTCGGAGTCGATGTAGCGAACAAAGGTTTGATGAGATCGCGGTATTTTTGACTGCGGTTCGAGTTAGGTTGATGATCCCTCCAATGCGCATTGGTGAGCGTAACTACTCGTTGGAATTTAGCGCGATCATCTGCTGTGTAATTACGCGGATGTTTCTTAAAAATGAGCTCCAAGAACCCGGGTGTCGGTTCGAACACCTCATCGCCACCGTCCAAGATTAGTCGTCCGTCCGAATCGAAACTTATGGTTCGGTTTCCGATGAGATAGTTTCCGTTGATTGCTTTCCGTACACCATACGTGGTATCGGACTCTTTCGGATGTTTTTCCAGATCGTCCAAGTAGAACTGTACGTGCGGGGCAGTGATTGTGTTTCGAGAATCGGCATCGTCTTCACTGCGACCCGTTGTTTGTTCTTTACTCGTTGCATCTTGGAACGTTTCATCATCATCATCATCATCATCATCATCGTCATCCTCCTTTGAATCATCATCATCATCATTGTTGATATTTTTCGGTGATCCGAACGAAGCAAATAAACTATCAACAAACGTTGTTCCATCTTTCGTTTCCGATTTTGAAGCTTCGATCTTGGTTTTCCTTTCCTGAGGAGCAGCGACAAGTGCGGGAATTGACGACGACGATACAGTTTTCTGCAACGCTGCGAGCGGATCTGTCAACGGTTTGAAAACTTTCTTCAACGTCACTTGAGCGTCCACCTCTCCGGTGCGAATGGCATTCAACTTCCGTTTGATATCTTGACGGATTTTATCGATACTACCGTATTTCTGAGCGATCGTCGACATCGATAAGTTATCCATCTTGTTCAATAAAAGTATCGAAACCTTTCCGGTACCTTCCCTCGTTCTTATTACTATCTTTATCGATGACTAAAAACCCGTACTTGTCGTGACAGCACACCAAGCAGATGTGTCTGAAACCTTCGAACGTGAAATCTGTGTTGACGTGATCGTCGTAGATGTGTCGCAAGTTTGTATTGTCCTGTTTGAAAACTATAAGCAGGTTAGCGTTATCGCGAATCAATTTTTTTGGTATGCGAGAATAAGTTTGACACAAGTAGAAACTGTCGACCGAGCTGTGTCTTCCCATACTGAAATATTCCCGCATCGCATTTTGTTTGTCACAAGCGACATCATCGAAAATGAAGACCGAGTCTGATGCGGCATCGTTTGGTGGAACAATCTCGGCCGTGTCCGAATAGACGTTGTATCCGAGACCGTCGATTCCGTCGAATATCCGACGCAGTTCTTCGTACTTGGGTTGGAACGGTGTCTTAGAGTACAAGTACACGTTGCGGAACTTCAATCCGTTCGGATGTTGTAGCAAGCAAACCATCACGTTTGTTTTACCGCAGTTGGACGGTCCGACGACAATGCAACGGATACTGTCCGGTAACAGTTCACTGTGTCGTCGTCGTTGTCGTCGGTTTTCATTTTGCTTCTTCCGTTTGTCCAGGTTTGGGACTCGCAATGACTTTCTTTGCTTTACGAGTCGCATTGTATTCGTTCCCTATTTTATCGGACAGTTATTTTTTACTTCTCCGTATAAATAGTACGTATGAACATTTTCGTCAGAGTATGTCACCGAGAAGAACATCAACTTGCAGCAAAACCAATCGAGGACGTGGGCTGTTAAACTCGTTGATAAATTCACTAACGTTCGAACTACTCTTACCGGGCGACTACAGGTACTGCGGACCGGGCACTCGCCTCGCAGAACGATTGAAACGCGGAGATCCGGGTATAAATCCGCTCGACGAAGCTTGCAAGTCTCACGACATCGCTTACAGTAAGACCAAAGACACCACCGAGAGGAACAAAGCCGATCACATACTTGCGGACAGAGCTTGGGAACGTGTGAAAGCGTCCGACTCATCGTTGGGTGAAAGAGCGGCAGCATACGCCGTAACGAACGCTATGAAACTCAAAGCCAAACTCGGAATGGGTCTAAACAAGACGGTGGCAGCGAAAAAACCGAAACCCAAGAAGAAGAAGCAGAAGAAGAGAGCGTCGAAGAAGACGAAACCGGTGGAGCGGTCGATCGAACGAATTTTGGCTCTCCCAAAGATGGGTACCGGAGCGTCGAAGAAGAAGAAGAAGAAACCGGCGGAGCGAATCTTGGCTATCCCGAAGACGGGTGCCGGAGTCAAGAATCTCCTGACGAGTATCGGTCTGGCTGCGCGAACAATCACACCGGTAGCGAAAATGATCAAGACGGTCATCGACGGATCTTTGAAGAAGAACGTACACCTCGGTGAAGGATTGTACTTGCGACCGTACCGTAAAGGTTACGGACTTTACTTGAGACCTTACCGTAAGAATTTAAACTGATCCGTGAGCTACCGCGCCGAGCGATGACGGATGTTGAGTTGAGAATCGCTGCGACAGAACAAATACGAATCCCGCATTTCCGCGGTGTGTTCATGATCGATGAATTGGCGACCAAGAAACCCAAACGTCCCGAGTGTGGTATCATCAATCTGGACCGAAGCGATGGACCCGGTACACATTGGACAGCATACCGGATTTCAAAGAGCGGTAACGCATTGTACTACGACAGCTTCGGTGATCTACCACCACCCGTTGAAATTACGCGATACATTTTACGCTCACGCGGTAGCTCAACGACAACGACGACAATAGGATACAATTATGATAGCGAACAAAATTTCAACTCGAGCGTCTGCGGGAAACGATGTTTAGAATGGCTCGTACAAACCAGGAATATATAGTATTCTCGAAACCCGAATATGGAAACTCAGAAAAGATGTCACACGTTCATGTTGACGGGGAGGAGCAACGTTCTCGAGTTTGCACTGCCTAGACCTCTCGAGTTGTTCGGACCTTGCGAGATCGGTCTGACGGGTTTTGTAACTTATTATTCCATCCCGAACATCGATGTAACGAACAGACTGCTTTTCTACTCCGAGAGCCCTGAAGAGAATTACTCGGCAATTTCCTTCCGGATCGGAGCCTACGAGATCGAGGGTATACAAGAATACTTGCAGGGAGCACTTGGCGGAGCGAAAGCTATCAAACTCAAAGCGAACAACGCTACGCTTAAAGTAAGCATCAAATCCAAGTACTGGATCGATTTCCGCAGACCCGGCACTTTACGTAAGGTGCTCGGATTCGGAAAGCGTCTCTTGGCACCGGACGAATGGCACGAAGCTGACTATCGCGTCAACATCTCACCTGTAAACATGATATGCATCGAATGCAGCATCGCTGACGGTGGATACGTGAACGGGGTGCGCGGACATCACATTTATGCGTTTGCTCCCGATATCGAACCAGGATTCAAAATGGTAGACAACCGTCGACGATTCATTACTACCCCGTCTTGGGTGATAAGATCCAACGTTTGCTCGTTAATATAGTAGACCAACAAGGAAGAGCGATCAATTTCGGTGGTGAAGAAGTGACAGTGTGACTGCACGTGAGACCGCTAACTTATGGGTAAACGAAGGATCCTGAACGACGACAACAACGATACGTTCCTAAATTCTCTTGCATATAATAGTATTGATAATCCACGGACTAGTTGTCAACAACAACAGCAACAGGAGCAACAGCAGCAGAGGAAAACTTTGACCGAATATTCCAAGAGGGCTCTCACACAACTCGGATTCGTGGTGAAAAATCCGAAATAAGAACGAGATGGAAGCTTGGCGACAAGAGATCATCGAATACGAATACATCCGTTTCGGTCCGGTCGACGAACGGCGTGGAAACAACGATTCGATCCGGTTCACCCCCGATACCCACGGCCTGATCACCGTGCCTCAAGATTCGAGGATCTTCATTCGTATAGAAGTGAAACTCGAGAAAAATCCTGGAGCCGCCGCAGATGCTACGAAACCTAAAGTCAAGTGGGCTAACAATTATCCCCTGCACTTGTTCGACCGTATGCAGTACAAAGTGAACGGAACGGAAATCGATAGCATGCAGTGTGTCGGAGTGACATCAACCGTGAAAAATTATCTCACATACACTAAAGCGGAAATCGCGGGACTCGCATCTGCCGAGTTTTGTGACATCACTCATTCATGGAGCGAATGGGATATGACAACGTTGGATGAAACTCAGTGCGCTGTCGTACCGTTGTCTTCACTCAGCGGATTCGCAGTACATTTCAAAGACGTTCTAGTCAGATGCTCGCAAGAGTTGATCCTAGTGCGCAGTGGTACGGATAAGAACGCATATTATATCACCGACGCGGCGACCGCGGACGGTTACACCATCAAATTTAAAATAATCGAAATCTATTGGGAGATTCCCGTCGTCAAATTCACATTGGAACTGGAAAAACAAATCTTGCTCAAGATGAAGAAGAACGATAAGATGAGTTTCGGTTACATGAATTGGGAATCGCACGACATCCCTGGGATTTTTCCGACCAAGACGTTCAAATGTAGCGTAAGAACAACCAGCAGGCACAAGCCCAAATTCGTGGTGTTGGTATTTCAAACGGATCGACGGGACAATCACCTGAAGGATTCCTCTCTTTTCGACCATGTAAATGTGCGCTCGGTCAGCGTTCAAATCGGTGAGCGTCGGTTTCCTCAAGTAGATACGATCTACGATTTCCCGACTATGGATTATAATCACGCCTACCTGAACTACCCCGATTTTATGAGAGACTACTGGAAAGGTGAGAAACTCTGCGAGCCAGCTATGTTGATGGACAATTTCAAAGATCGCGCGATTTTTGTCATCAAATGCGTTCAAGGTGAAGATCTAAAAACAGCTCCGGTGGACATCACGTTGACCGTTGTGGTAAAAGAGAATTTCCCGGCCAACACTACAGCCCAAGTGATTCTGATCACACCTGTGAAGTATTCGTACGAACTACTGCACGGAACCGTGAGGCAATTGGATTGATCTTAAGCAAAAATTTAAAAAAAAAAATAACATGTTTATTTTTTCATTTTTTTTATTTTATTTATTTTTTTTATTTTTTTTTTCAACCATTACATCATTTACAAAGAATACAATAATACATACAATATAAATCAAGCTGCAGCGTTTGGAACGAGTGCGAATTTATATGTTCTTCCGATCGGGCCTTCGTAGATGAGATCGAAGGATCCAGCGTTGATATCCTGAATTGCATCGTCCGTCAAACGGTTCGTAATGTGCGAAGGTAGGAAGAGGAGACGATGATGATTCTCGAAGATGATATCGGCGGCAACGGTGATCCCGTACTTGGTTGGTATTTTGATGCGTTTGTTCATCTTGTAGCGGGTGTTTACAGTCAGCTCTTTAGCGTTGACGATCAAGATTGAATTGTTGAAAACTTCCATGTCGTCAGTTCTTTCAAGGTACGGACGATTCCAATTTTCGTGCGTTATATATATATTTCGAGTGAAACAAGTTGTTTGCTATATTAAGCACGGATGATTTCAATTTTCGACTGCTATATTTCGGTTCGATAATTCGTCTGCGAATGATTCCACTTTTCGTGTGCTATATATATATATATATATATATATATATATATTAAGTCGGGTTGATTCGACAATTTGTCTGCTATATTAAGCACGGATGATTTCACTTTATCTGTCTGCTATATTTCGGTTCGTTCCATCTGACTTTTCATCTACTACTCCTTTATTATTATCGGGGTGATTCCTTTCTTCGTCTGCCACTATAATCTTCTCCTGCTCTTGCAGGATTTCATCTTTGAAATAATCATGATAAAAAGATTCCGACATCCACATACACAATCGGAATGCGTTCGACATAGCGCAGAATGGATGTACTAAAGGACACGTATATGCTGTCGACCAACGAGCCAATAGTCGCAAGGACGGACAATCTTTAGTGTCCAAATTTACAACGATACATTTTTCCGGCACGAAACCCTTAATGAAATTTCGTTTTTGTTCACCTTTAACATAAAGTACATCGTAGCGGTTCCCGATGCTATTCATTTTTGAAGTGAATTCATTGTTCGGTTTCACCTTCAAAATAATAATCATTAGAAATCTAATCACAGCGATGAACAAAAATAATAATCATTAGAAATCCAATCACAGTGATGAATCCGGGAGCAACAAGCTCCGCTGAATTCTATTGGCCCCAGCCTCAGAATGAACGCGAAGTAGCGCACCAATCACGAGCCGCGCGCGGGCGCGAAATTCAAAACGTTCAAAAACTTAGTCTCTCAGCGCCCGCCAAGTTCAAACTCGCCTAGCGGTGCTCCAGCCAAGTTCAAACTCGCATAGCGTTACTCCCGCCAATTTCTCACACAGCGCGCGCGTCGACCAATCACAGCCAAGCTCGCGGCAAAGCGCTCTCCCGCGACCGGTATAAATATTGGGACACTGCGCTCTATGAACTCACTCCTAAGTGATGCGCCGTCCGATCAACACCCAGTCTCCAGATCCAGCCAAGCAGCGAAACAAGCTAATCAAGACCTAGGAAACGAAGACTCAACCAAGTTCAAGCAGCAGCCAGAAAGGAATCTCGAACCCAAGTCAAGAATCAAGTTCCTCGAGCAAGGTCAAGGAGCGAATTTGGCGAGCAAGTTGAATCAACTCATCTATAGCGATTGGAGCGGCTTATCTCTCAGGGTCATCACGAAATCAACTTTAATATTCCACTTTTGGCAGTCCTACCAAAATTCACCCAGGAAAAAATTTCAAGACATCTCTAACTAAATTCACGTTTGTATCAAACCCTCCAACTGGAGCAGCCGATTCATTTATGAATCCGGAGTAAAAGTAAGTGCAATAGCACAGAGTAGTATTCAAAATTTCAAGTCCTTCTGACTTTCCTGCGCAAAGCAGAAGCCGGCGCATTACGTGCCTGGTGGCCCTTCAGGTCTCCTACCCATGGTAGTAGCCGGCTCACTTTGAGCCTGGTAAAAATAAAATCACCTAGGACAGGATCCTTCTGATCAATAAAAAATAGTCTCTCACTTGAAAACCGCATATATTATTCCATTTTCTCTTCCTTTTCAATCCTTTCATTCTTTGATCTCTCGGTGCAATCACCTCCAACCTTTTAGGTTTAGCACATGTTTCTTCACCATTTTTGAGCCGTCATCCCATATTCTTTGGTCCCTCGGAAACTTATCATTTTTTGGCTATACTCATTTTTTCTGGTATTTTTTTGACCCGCACAATTCATCGTACTCGAGAAACCCGCTTTCCCATTCCAAGTGATGATAATTGCGTGTTAACCAGTTGTTTGTCACAACATCTTTAGCGCTCAACATGCTGCTCGGGAACGGAGGTTTGAATAAATTGAGTTCAGTTTCAGTACACTTCATGTCCACAAGACCAAACTCTTTGACGATGAAATTTCCTTGGCTCCAAAAACCTTGTACATCGAGACAAGCCATCATTTGTTCTTTCCGTTAGTTACACTTTTACTATTTTCAAATTCGAGGTTTCTTAACTGATGGCTCTCCAGAATTATTTATACTATTTATACGAGGTTGTTTAACAGTGAGGATTTTTTCTCAACTCTACCCGGACTCGATGATAAACGATGCATGCGTTCTAGAGGACGGAGTGAACACTGTTCCTATTTTCAAATTCGAGGTTTCTTAACTGACGGTTCTCCAGATTTATTTATACTATTTATACGAGGTTGTTTACCAGCGAGGATTTTTCTCAACTCGGTCTCGGCTCCGCAACTTTCATCCACCATGCAAGGATCGTCGTCGATGTCACGATGACCCTAAGGAACAGTGCTAACACCGTCTTCTAAAATACAACGTTTATCGTCTAAGCCGGAGAGAGTTCTTTTTGTAGTTTCAAATGAGTATAGTTGGTGTTTCCGCGCCCCGATCCTACGCATCGGGGCGCTCATTCTCGATTCAGGATCCTTTAATACTGTGAGAAAATTGACAAAGTTTAGCGATCTTACCACTGCTGTTGATATTCCTTTTGCCCTTTTCTCTGTTTCCCCGTTGCTGAAACGATATGCATACATTTTAGGTCGCAGCGCGACAAACTCAGCAATGGGTGTTCCCCCCGTTTCATCCTTAAAACTACCCATTACTTTACGGTTTGGCGCGCTGCGACATTGATGACCTTCTGGGAAGTTGGAGGTGTCGTACAAGTGTAGATCTGTCATCATATCATCGTAGACGTCCGGTGTAGTCAACTCGTAAATGAACGAGTCCGTATCCATATAGAGGATTTGAACTTGGTCGGGATTGCACTTCTTAAGCATGTGATTATAGTGGAATTGATACATGTGTACTTTACTCAGATCTAAGATTTAAAAACCAACAATCATTGGTCTGCCTATGACGACCTCTGTTCTCCGTAAATGGATTGCTACCAACTCTTCGTCGAAAATCGTGCGATCTACGAAATCGACCGGTGAGATGGCTTTCAATATCTGTCTGCTGTTTGTACCCAATCTAATATTCTTTCGCTTCAACGGGTTCTCGATAAATTTTCCGTAGCAAGCGTTGCTGCACAGTTTCAGGAGCGTTTGGTGGAACGGATTCGTAGCGTCCCGTCTCAACCGGGCGTTCAGCTCGATGAAGGGTGCCAAGAAAAGAGCCTGACGGAATTTGATGGCCCGGTTGACGCTCAGGAGTTTTAATCCTTGACCGAGCGCGTCTTTCAACATTACATAGTGGATAACATAGTTGTTTTTATTAGCTAGAGTCGTCAATAGTTTCGTCGATTTCCCCGCTCCCGATGGTGGTATTTCGTTCTTGCACAAGAACGGAAGGTCCTTGTGCAGGTCGTGGAGGTGTTCTGGATATTCAATATCTACATCGAGTATGTACCCGAAAGGAGCGTCGTCGGGATGGTTGATTATAGTTTTCGCCAGAGTTAGCAACTCTTCTCCTTCCGCGACCCATGTGTAGTTATCGTAGGGCAGATGCTTTCTCATGGTGTGTGCGTAAAGTGCCGTCACTTCTAAGTATTGTATATAGCTCACTGGTTTTTTAGGATCAAACTGATCCGGTATCAAAGGATTGTTTGCGAGAGCGTGCCGTTTCACCACCTGTGTTATCCCGCCTCGGATCGAGCTCATAATCATGAATACCATATCCATATCATTGAAGAGTTGGATTTTCGCTTTAGTTATTTTTAAGAAGGCGTCGAAAGCAAAACCGGGTAGCGTGAAGTAGTTGGCACAGTCCAAACCATAGTTTTTCATTCCAAAGAGTCGGAACTTCTCGAACACATCGCTGAGGAGGCACACATGGAGTCGCAAGTAGAAATCTGAATACTCGCCGAGATTACGGAAATTGAAAGTTTGGTAGGTTTGGTTTTGGTATTCCTCTTCGGAGATGTCCGTTTGAGTCAGGGTGTTGAAGAAAGCCTCTCGCGGTGGTGGACGCGTCTCGTTCAGTTTGGCCGGATTGTCAACGTAATCGTACGGGAACGGAGCTCTCCGACAAACCATGTCGAACTTATTGTCTGTGCGAGTGAGTTTCCTCGTGCGAACGAAAGATTCGCGCGGGATCGTCCGAACCAGTTTATCCAACGATGCGGGGAGGAAACGGAACGAGTCGATGAACTTGATCGAAAACCTGTTTCCCAGATGGACCGTCATGCTGATGTAATTTTCCTCCGTGTGTGGTATTATTTCGACGCGATGAGGATATTTGTTCAGAGCCAGCACTACCTCGTGGAAATCGTACCTGCTACCATTGTGCAGGACGACTCTAACACATTTCTCATGTCGGAAAATAAGATTGCAATTTGAACATAAGGCTTTTCGATAATTGGACCTTGTTTTCCCTACCGCTCTTTTTGATGGTCATGATACCTTACCTTTACGATACCTGGTTGTGAGAAGTCCACCTCACAATGTCCACACCTATTTTCCGCTTCAAATGAGGCTCGGTCTTCATGTGTCATTATTATTTTACCCTCTTTGTCATTGTAACTCTCACTGATTCTTTCTACCAGAGTGATTATACTGTCCAGAAATTTGATATGTGCCTCTTCGCCACGGTACAGTTTCGGTTCCGTCATTTTAAATTCGGGATCCTCCGTGATGAGGAGGTAAGCGTAAGAATTTGAGATGTGCCGCCTATACGCAGACGCTGGATGCTCCGAGTCACCATGAATTCGCTCTAAGTAGGCTTCAAAGTCTGCATAAATTACATAATTATGTTTTATTTCCTTGTGGTGATTTTCGAATTTGAGGTATCGCTCGTCTGGAAATGAAGCTAGAAATGCGTCTTTGCTTACCAAAGAGCAGAGAACTTTATGTTGACTCAATTGCTCCATCGAGTTTTAATGCGTAAAGCATTTCTTGCAGATGTAGATACGGTGTTGATATTTTGTCAACTGTTTTCGTACAAGTTGTTCAAAGTTACTGATCCAAGCATAATGGTAACTTAAAGGTACGGGGGTTGAGAGGCATAGTAGGTCGGTGTGGTCCTCTCTTTCCGGGTCGGCAACTTTAATTGGGTAAACTGTATACTTTTTCTTGTTGGACACCAAACTCTCACGGAGTCCAAATACCGAAACCGATACGTTGTTCCTTTTCTCAAATTTGATAATGTCATCTATGCTCGTGGGTAATCGAACGTCCGAGAAATCGTAATGATGGAGCATATCTACATAAATTTCCGGACGAAATTTATTCTTCTCTTCCTTCGGGACGAACTTTCCCAACATTGCGTACAAAAAACAATCGTTTGATTCCCCGTTATCTACGTTAACAACATGCTTCGTCGAAAATGGCACCTTAACGTACGTTCCTCCTCGATGTAACGCGTAATAGCGGTTGACACGTAGCTCCATACCTTGTATCTTCTTCAGCACCCACCCGGATCCGTTCATGTGAAAATCGAATGATTCTTTATTGATCTTGGTCCTTAACTTTTCATAATACTCGTCCAGATCCGTTGACGCGAAAATAGCCTCGTTTTTAGTCTTGAATTTTTTCAACTGCATTCCTTCCTTGTCTTTATCATCAGCTTTCTCGTACTCGGCGTAAACTAGTATATTAACCTTCAATGCCTCACCGGCGAGTTCTTCTTTAATTTTTCCAATCACGAGGTCTTTAGCTGATAGTAGGTAGTCATCGATGATGAGAATCTCCGGTTGGAGGTTTGTGATGAAAAATGTTTTCAACCTACTTTGATAAGCAGTCTCGACTTGAACAATCGGTACTTTAGTCTCAAACAAATTTCTTATGTGACTTGCAGATTCTTCATGTTTTTCTCTTTTATGGTATGATATTTTGCACGTGTCACAATATTCTTGATTTTCATCGTTGTTGTCATCGGCAGGTGATGAGGTGTCTTTTATGGTGGACATCTTTTCAATGTGTTCGAGAGATTGCTCATGATTCTCTCCCTCCGCATAATACTCATCACAAAGATAACAATGGATGAGCGCGTTGTGCTCCTGTTTAATATGCGTTTCATCGTTGATACCCTCCTCCTTCTTAATTTGTTCCGCGCAGTGTTCGTGCTTTTCACCTTGTTTATAAAATTCATCACAAATATCACATTAGATGAAAGTTTCAACATTCTGTTCTTGAGCAGCCATGATAAAGATACTATTTTAGGCTCAAAGTCTTCCGAGTCGGTCAGAAAAGGGAATCTACACTATCTTTACGTTTGCTAGATTCTGTTCACTGAAAAGATTTCAGAGCGAACAAGTGAATACTATTATAAGCTCGAAGTTTTATACTATTATAAGCTAGAGATTTTCTGATTTCGTCAGAACAGAAAAATCAACACTATTTTCTCGTTTGTAAAATTATGTTCGTTGAAAAGATTTCAGAGTGAACACGTGAAAACTATTATAAGCTCGAGGGTTCCCAATATTATCAAAAGTGAGACTGACGAGTTTTCTACTCGGAGGTAAATATATATATAGTTTCCTTACCGAGCGGAAAGAAACTGTAGAGTCATGATTTACCTCAAAGTAAATATAGTAGTATTTGTTAATCACCAGACTCGATTACACTCGGACAAACTGTGTAGTCATAATTTGTAGTAGTGTAATATAATAACCACGCTTTCATGCAAGTGGGGAAATTATCAATGCGAGTCGGGGGAACGTATAAATAGTGTCGAGGAAGTGTGATCGATCATTTCAAAACAAGAACTCGTCAAGTTTGGACGTTCCAACCCTAACTGTGTAGTCATAATTTGTAGTAGTGTAATATAAAACTACGCTTTCATGCAAGTGGGAAAAATTATCAATTCTAGTCAGGAAACGTATAAATAGTGTCGAGGAAGTGTGATCGATCATTTCAAAACAAGAACTCGTCAAGTTTGGACGCTCCAACCCTTAAATCACAATCGATTAGAGCGATGAACACCTTGGACACGGTTTGTGAGACATTACCTAAAAATAAAATGTCTGCCCTACCATTATCCGATTACGCGATTAAGCGAATGAGTTTTGAAGAATGTGTGTTTGTGAGTTTGTTCGAAATACCAATTGAGATGGAAATCGGTCTCAGGGCGCAATGTAACATTGTTGTATTTAGAAGTTGACCCAAATCATCACAGGCGCACCCACGTGTGTGACTACGAGTGTGTGCGCGCGCTAGAAGCGATTTTGGAAATTTTAAAATATGAATGGCGCGGTAAACCCGCGTTTTATCGTTCCTTTATGACTGGTTTTTATAATTGGGCTCGAACACATTTGTGCAACAACAATCTCATTTCATCATATATAGAAACCGAATTGCTGCTACTCGATTAGGAAGTACTCGGTTTCTATATATGATGAAATGAGATTTTTGTTGCACAAATGTGTTCGAGCCCAATTATAAAAACCGGTTTGCCGCGCCATTCATATTTGAGAGTTTTTAGAATCGCTTCTAGCGCGCGCACACACTCGTAGTCACAGCAGTTGGATCCATAGTAAGGATTTCGTATAAATAGTATGCATTCTCTTCTCCGTATCGCAAGGAAGAAATCATGATCGATCAAATAATTCTCATCACCATCATCATTGCTGTTGTTGGAGTGAATTCCTCAGTGGTGGAAAACTCATCCGAAGCAAACATCACAATGTGCCCTGTCTGTCCGGAAATCAAATGCGCACCCTCTACCTTGACGGACGTTCTTCTTTTCATCTTGAGTTTACTGGCACTCATTTGCTACGCTCCGTACCTGTACTCCAAGTACCTATCATCCGACTGCAAGTTCCGTTTCACCAGGATGTCCCGTGAGAAAATCAATCGGAAAGTCGATGACATAAGTGTCGATTTAAAGTTCGCAGAAGGAGAAGGAATCGATGTTTGTGGTTGACAACCCTCACGTTTTTAGTGCGTTTTCTAAACGCGAACTGTTTTTAAACTGTAACTGTAACTGTAAATGTCCAATAAAAAAAAAAATCATAAAACTTTTTGATTCGTCAAACTGAACTTTGCAATATCCATTCCCCAGTCGCTCATCCCAAAACACAAGGTTCCCGATACGCATCTCCAAGCGCACACTAGTAAAAAAATGTTCAATTTTCCCCAATCAGACCCTAATCTACAGTCTCCGATACCAGGCCCATACTGTAAGATACGGTCTTTCGAAGCCGAAAATTTTACAAGTCCGAAATCTCGAAAACGAAAAGTCGTATCGAAATTCGATCCGTACAGTTTTCCGATCTTCGATTATGGAAAAGAATCGAATCGATCCGCGGCGGATTGGACGAGGGTGATTTTCCGAAAATTTTCAATTTTACCGAAGCAGACCCTAATCTACAGTATCAGATACCAGACCCTCACTGCAAGATACGGTCTTTCGAAACCGAAAAATTTTACAAGTCCGAAAATCCGAATTTTTGCACAATTTGACAACATTGTACGGAAAAACTAACTAATTTCTTGCCCCATCTGGCAACACTGTAAAATGTGATGTTGCAAAATTTCACCCAAAATTAAAGCATTTATTTACGTGCCCCGTTCGGCAACGCTGCTGCGTCGTCTTGAAAAATACACCATTGCATAACCCGCAAAATGAAGGGGTAACATTACACGATTGCATAACCCGCATATTGAAGGGGAACATGCAATACTTTCTTTTTACAGCGTTGCCATATTGAACAATAATCCCTATACAACGCTGCAATTAAATTCGTATTTTTCTGCACAATCGTGCAACGCTGTTGCACATTTTACTGTGGTAAAGTCGCTATTTTTACCCTACTAACTTATCGGATAAATTTGCATATTATAACGGTCGTCAGGTTTAATTTTGGCTTTCGACGTGGCTCTCTTCCTCGCGCGATTAAGGGTTGCCACAGTCAGGGAAAACCGGGAAATGTCAAGGATTTTTAAAAAGTCAGGGAAAACCGGGAAATGTCAGGGTAAATGACGAAAATGTCAGAGAAAATTTGTTAAATCACCTTCATTTGCATACTAGAATGGGTTTACCATTTCAAACAACAAATGCCGAAAACTATTTTCAATTATGTCTTCTTAACCATCCATCACATCTTCAATTGTCAGGGAATTCCACCTAAATGTGTCAGGTAAATGTCAGGGAATTTCATTTTCTAAATTCTGTGGCAATCCTGGCCATTGGAAATTATTGCAAAATAAAGGGTTGCCACCCTAAGGGAATACGGGGAAAACCAGGGAATGTCAGGGAATTTCTAAAAGTTAGGGAAAACCTGGATGTTTCAGGGAAAATTACAAAAATGTCAAAAGAAAAGTCCTTAAGTCACCTTTATTTCCTCTCGAGAAGAGGTTTAGCATTTCGAACAACCGTCAAGATAACCGTCAACAAGCCTGGAAACTACTTCTATTGATCCGCCAGTCCTGAGAAAAATCGAGGTGGTGGACAAGGAATTGGTTGCGATGCCGGAAACATGCAATTACGAAAATTATGATCCGGCCCGTGCATTCTTGAACTCTGGGAAAAAACAACGACAAAATATTAGAATCATGAGAGATAATATAGGACGTGCACTACGTGCAGGGATCATAGCCAGAGAAGCCTAGTTATTATATTATTGCAACACTGCAAAGCCTGCATGAAAATTCATTCATACATACGTAAAAACCAGTTGTGAATTTTAGTTTCAATTCTTTCGTGGAGCTTTAGCACTCACTTGTTAATGTATTCTGATAAGCTACCTTAGTCACTTGTTGTCTGTTCTGTGAATTTACCGAAAGCAACTGTCTAAAACCAAGTTTCTAAAAAATTTCTTTTGGTGTGTCATTTGTCACAGGGTTTCCCAGAGATAAGAGAAAATGTAAAGGGATCAGAGAAGCGTAATTGAATTGCAACACCGCAAAGTCTACTGGACCAATCATTCCTTCACTGATAATCTGATATGGATTCTGTTATACATTTATGTTGAAATCCTCCGTGTAATTTGAGGAAAAATTCCTGCAGTTCATTCAATCCTCTGGATTGAACATAAACCATGCACTTTACAACATCCCAATATTCTTGGCTTTAGTCCACTTTTCATCCTGCGGTGTCTGAGCACGACGATGTTTGCACAAATATAATGAATGAGGAGTCCTCGCAAAAAAAATATATGTTGTT
>NW_017549206.1:0-11113 GCF_001854935.1 Bemisia tabaci
AAAAAAAAAAAAAAAATATTGCTTTACTTGTTGTTTTGTGCACATGGTTTTTTCAAATGCGTCAAACTTTCAAAACAAAAAAAAAGAATAAATATATAGATACAGACAATGATTTCAACCTGTCCCGTTTATGAAGTCGTTGATGGAACAGGAACATTGCTCAAGTAGATATTGCCTGACCATGGCATTGTGGCTTCGGGGCTCATCTTTGATTTTTTTCTTTATGTTTGGTGGTAGTTTACAGAAAAAGTTATGGCCTCGAGCCGCTGTTTTATTAATTTTTATGATTAGACTTTTCGTTACAATTGTTGTCACTTTTTAAATTGTATTTTTCCTGTTTCAGAGTTGGACCAATTTTTGGTGCTGGAGCAGATCTCTTAATTGCTGATAACTGTAATGCAAATGTTGATAGCTACTCTAATCTGCCTCATAGTTACGATGGTGAAAATGCATCATTCAACTCACTTATGGGAGATTATTACTTCAGTGTTCAAGACTACGAGGTCTTCACCCCTGTTGGAAAGTAGCTAATAATTACAAGACTGAAGATTTACAAAAAAATTCAAACAGAAAAAGAAAATGAAAAACAAAAAACAGTAAACTTTAATGTTTTCTTCTTATTTTATATTCATTATTAGTTCTCCAGAGGTTTCCCTGAAATACTCTTGTTGCAACAACATTGCTCCAGAGCTCCTTTTCAGTGTTCAAAACTCACCGTTGCATGAGTTTTAGGAGCCATGGGACCGAAGAGAAGAACAGGATTTTGTTGGGGGGAGGGCGATTTTTAGGGGCCACGCACTGTGGGCCAGATCGTGTCCGTAGCGGCGCGAAATGCAATTTTTCGACATTTTTTTTTCCACATCAGAGCTATCTTAATCGATGCTCAGATACCTACTGATAACGAAATTACATGGGAATATCTAAAATATTCATTATATCTGCGGTTTCCACGTAGATAGATATGCAGCATGTGGAATGTGATGAACCCAGATTTCTGCAACCTGAGGCGCGCGTTGTATACTCGCTTATTTCACAGAGCACTCGTGAACCTCAAACCATTATATGCATCTGACTGGTAAACTCCATTGCATGACGAGTATTTTCGCTTTTGCAGATATGAAAAATATTGATTTTTAGCTGCAGGGCATGAGATCAAAGTTGCCCGAAAAATAAGCCTTAAAAAATGAATTTTTCAGAATATTGTAGACTGGGAAAGTGTCATTGCGGTTCGTTGCGCGGTTCTCTCTGGTATTTTTAGAAAGCACATATCTTAGAGATACCATATACCAAAGCACAAACGGTACAAACCGGTACAACCATATTTGTCGGATGCTTATTTGAGGCGACCTCCAATTTCCGCGAAAATCAGATGTAGAGGTTTTAAGGAACTATGTTACACAATAAAGCGGCCAATGGAACATTTTAACACAAATTCATGTTTTAAGGGTTTTTAAGGTTTCTAATAGCATTTCTCGCTCTTTCGATACTTTAGGGTGGAAGGAGGGGGAGGGGGAGGCCGACCAAAATCAGACGGTCAAAAATTTTTTATGGTTAACAATTTTCTTGAGCTCAGTAAATAATGATAATTTTTTTACATCCGTTCACGCATTCAGCCCAAATAGGACTGGTTTTAAACCAATTTGGCAATGAATAGGAAAATTCTACAGTCACATGGCACGTAAGTTTAGAGTGAGTTGACCGTCGCTCACACCAATATAACTGATGAAATTTCAATTTCATTGTTAGACTGAAAGTAATGTAATATCGTATGATTGAAGTCACTCAGATAACTAAATATTGACTTCTTTAAATACAACTATGCCTATTTTAGTGTTACACCCCTCCTATAAGCTATTGCCATCGTGTAAATAATGTGTTATTTTAGGTAAGTAACGGTATCCTGAGCTGTGTACGAGTCGGTTCTTGTTATTGCGTTATTTTCATACCAATATTAATGTTTGATCGAATTAAGAGAATTCGATATAGAATCCTCCTCTCCCTTGAAGATATCATCCTCAAGCACGCAAGATTGCATAAAGTACAGTTCAACAGAGAAGTTGAAATTTCAGCAGTTATATTGGTGTCAGCAACGGTCAACTCACTCTAAACTTAGGTGCCATGTGACTGTAGAATTTTCCTATTCATTGCCAAATTGGTTTAAAACCAGTCCTATTTGGGCTGAAAGCGTGAACGGATGTAAAAAAATTATCATTATTTTCTGAGCTCAAGAAAATTGTTAACCATAAAAAATTTTTGACTGTCTGATTTTGGTCGGCCTCCCCCTCCCCCTCCATCCACCCTAAAGTATCGAAAGAGCGAGAAATGCTATTAGAAACCTTAAAAACCCTTAAAACATGAATTTGTGTTGAAATATTTCATTGGCCGCTTTACTGTGTAACGTAGTTCCTTAAAACCTCTACATCTGATTTTCGCGGAAATTAGAGGTCGCCTCAAATAAGCATCCGACAAATATGGTTGTGTCGGTTTGTACCGTTTGTGCTTTGGTATATGGTATCTCTAGGACATGTGCTTTCTAAAAATACCAGAGAGAACCGCGCAACGAACCGCAATGACACTTTCCCAGTCTACAATATTCTGAAAAATTCATTTTTTAAGGCTTATTTTTCGGGCAACTTTGATCTCATGCCCTGCAGCTAAAAATCAATATTTTTCGGATCTTCAAAACCGGAAATATTCTCCTTCCAATAGAATTACAAGGTTAGATGATAAGATTGCATTTTCCGGTTCGATGATTTTGTTTTTCCCCCATTTTATAAGAGCACAAGATCCTCTTTTTTATCGTGCAATTTCTTCAGCTTTCGACGTCCAAAACCTACATTTAGACATTTTTGCCGGTTTTTTTGACACAAAATTTGGAAAGAGGGGATCAAATTACCCTAGGAATCATCATGTTTTGAACGATATGCTTGATCTAGCGGGAGTTATCAATTAAGCGCCGCTACGGACACGATCTNTTTAAGGCTTATTTTTCGGGCAACTTTGATCTCATGCCCTGCAGCTAAAAATCAATATTTTTCGGATCTGCAAAACCGAAAATATTCTCCTTCCAATAGAATTACAAGGTTAGATGATAAGATTGCATTTTCCGGTTCGATGATTGTGTTTTTCCCCCATTTTATAAGAGCACAAGATCCTCTTTTTTATCGAGCAATTTCTTCAGCTTTCGACGTCCAAAACCTACATTTAGACATTTTTTCCGTTTTTTTTTTACACAAAATTTGGAAAGAGGGAATCAAATTACCCTAGGAATCATCATGTTTTGAACGATATGCTTGATCTAGCGGGAGTTATCAATTAAGCGCCGCTACGGACACGATCTGGCCCACCGTGCCACGTTGGCGCGATATCTTCATTCTTGGGGCGCCATGACTGATTTTGTAGGCGCATTTGGCGCGTCGGCCCCTCTGAGTTTCGAACACTATTCCCTTTAGATTTTAAATAATTCTCGGTAAGCATATTATTGCATCCAGCAGGATGAGGTGTGGTGGATACCGAAGTTATTGCCCTTGTCCGGTTATGGTGAATCCGGACGCTTCTCACCCTTGCAACCTAATTTGTACTTTGACCCTTGGTTTCCACCAGTCAAACTGATTGAATTCAAAATTTTTTTGGATCAGGCAGTTCCTCATATTGTGGAGAGCTAGTCAAGCTAGTTTTTGTTGAGAAAAAAATTGTCAAAATTTATTGGTGAATTTTTTGTAGCGTCCGGAACTACCCCGCCCGCAATGGGGTGGTTCTGGATGTGCATCCGGGAGGTCATTGAGGTTGGGGGATTTTCGCGTTGTTGTTGCCAACGATCAGCCTGTCACCCTGAGTGATTTGGTTCTCATTTTTGTTTTTTTTTTTTTTTTTTTTTTTTTTTTTTTTGTTGACGAGTGATGACGGGAGTTTCCGTGAAGGTGTAAAAGAAGAAACGCAAGACTTCCCTCCAAAGTGTTGAAGGTAAGAGAAATTATCTTTATATGCAACAACCATTATTTCTATAAGTTGTTCTGTTTTTGAATAACCAATATTGTCTGTTTTTCGAATGATCAATGAACCTCTGTCCAGATTGAGGTTGAACCGGAATTACCTCATCGGAAAAACACCTTGAATACATGAAATTACCTCACCGGTGTTTTTCCGATGGGGGGATTCCGGTTTAACCTCAATCTGGACAGAGGTTCATTGATCATTAGAAAAACAGACAATATTGGTTATTCATAAACAGAACAACTTATAGAGATAATGTTGTTGAATAGAAAGATGATTTCTCTTACCTATAACACAATGGAGGGAAGTTATACATTTAGTATATTTTCCGAAGGAAATACACTATTTTATAATTGGATTCTCCTTTCACACCTTCACGGTGACTCCCGTTATCACTTGTCAACAAACAACAAATGAGAACCAAATCAGTCAGGGGTGACCAGCTGAACTTTGGCAACAGCATACTGGCGCGAAAATTCCCTAACCTCAATATTACGACCTCCATGATGCACATTCAGAATTACCCCATTGCGGGTGGGGTAATTCCACATGCAACGGGATAATTCCGGACGCTACAAAAAATTCACTGAAAAATTTTGACAAACTTTTTTTTCAACAAAAACTAGCTTTACTGGCGGGGTGCCTACTAAAGCAGGCTGACAAAAATCAGTACTTTTACAGTACTCTTTCAGTACATTCCCAAGAAAATCAGTATCTCCTCAGCTGAAAAGTTCAGTACTTTTTCAGTACTTTTTCAGTACCTCCAATTATTGACAAAATTAAACAAATTTCAAAAATTTGAATTTCGCTCGAATTGAGATAAAAATGGCAAAAAAATTAGAAAAATTCCGGACCTTCTTGCGGAATTTCCTTACTTTTTCAGTACTTCCGGACCGCCCTTAAAAATCAGTACTATTTCCGGGCTTTCCGGAAATTCCCGACTTGTAGACACCCTAGCTAGACTTGCTCTGCACAATATGACATATGCACATACCAACGCAAAAATTCCCTAACCTCAATATTACTACCTTCATGATGCACATCCGGAATTACCCCAACCGACCCTAGCACCACATATCCTAATTATTGCTAAAAACAAACCCACAGCAGCAGGGAAATTTCTGAAAATACAATCTGCGTTTTTATAACACATGTGAACAACTAAGATGCCCATGTTCTACCAATTTCAGCTTAAACCATCCACTATTTTGAAATGGATATAGATAAAGTTTCATAGAATTTCCTTTACATAGTAAACTAAAAGAACTGAAATTTTTATGCAAAACGATTTTGCCGGGAAAAAAACAAAATTTCAGAGGTGACAACACACAAATGGGCATGGATCATAACTGCTAAACTCTATCTCAATGTGTTGCTACTCTTGGGAAACACTGATCGGCAACTTTCAGATCTTGGTGCCAAAGAAAATGAGACAATTGAAACATGTTATGACATCTTAATTACATACAGAAGTATGGAAAAGAAGGAAAGTAAATATTTCGTTTTCGTCGAAAAAAAAAAGAAAAGAAAAACAAGTATAAACGGATGACTACTAGAATTATGCCACTCAAACTACCAGAGACGCAGTCAGGTGTTATCCTAACTCTCAGTATTAAGTATCTTAGGTACCTTGTAAGCACTTATCTTTTAGTGAAAGTCATTTTTTTTTTCTTTTTTTTGGCATGGATCATAACTGCTAAACTCTATCTCAATGTGTTGCTACTCTTGGGAAACACTGATCGGCAACTTTCAGATCTTGGTGCCAAAGAAAATGAGACAATTGAAACATGTTATGACATCTTAATTACATACAGAGGTATGGAAAAGAAGGAAAGTAAATATTTCGTTTTCGTCGAAAAAAAAAAGAAAAAGAAAAACAAGAATAAACGGATGACTACTAGAATTATGCCACTCAAACTACCAGAGACGCAGTCAGGTGTTATCCTAACTCTCAGTATTAAGTATCTTAGGTACCTTGTAAGCACTTATCTTTTAGTGAAAGTCAATTTTTTTTTCTTTTTTTGTTTTTAACTGACATAATACAGGGTGTAACAACTAAGTGGCGACAAACTTTCAGGGGTTGTTCTATGGCTTAAGACAGACAGAAAAGTATTTTACCAAAATCCTCTAAGATACGTGGTTCTCGAGTTACGGGGAGTTCAATTTTTGAAAAAAAAAAAAAAAAAAAATCGTACGTTTTCGGTTAAGACGTCACAGTGGCTATTCTAATCGTCGGAGCCCAAAAACAATTATGGTTTCGTAAAGTACTCATCATGAGCTTAAAAAGAATCTTTCGTTTATTTTGTTGTAAAATCCCTCCTAATGGAGTTATTGACGGCTAAAAAAAGTACGGTTTTACCGTACGTCCTGACCTTCTTTATTTGCGACGTACTGAAATACAGTATTTTAGTAGCGGTCAATAACTCCATTTTGAGGGATTTTACAAAAAAAACGAAAGATCTTTTCTTTAAGCGCTTGATGAGTACTACACAAAACCCCGATTGTTTTTGGGTTCCGACAGTTGAGATGGCCACTGTGACGTCATAACCGAACATGTACGGTATTTCTTTTTTTTTCCAAAAATTCAACTCCCCATCACTCGAGAACCATGCATCTTAGAGGATTTCGGTAAAAGACGTTTCTGTTTGTTTTGAGCCGTAGAACAACCCCTGAAAGTTTGTCGCCACTTAGTTGTTACACCCTGTATAGAAAAAGCAGGGTAAGTATCAACTGGGTTGATACATAGGACACACGGAAAAAATTAAATCACTGATTTAACAATTCAATTGCAAAGAAAAGTGACTGCAACGTTAAAATGTAGATTTTACAACAAAAAAATGCTACTCGAACCACCCCCGTGGTTAAATTAGCTTACAATGGTGGTTAGAGTAGCATTTTTTTGTTGTAAAATCTACATTGAAGCATTGCAGTCATTTTGTTTCAAGCATTGCAGTCATTTTTCAGGCAATTGAATTGTTAAATCAGCAATTTAATTTTTTCCGTGCATATATGAAGCCTTACATGTAAAAACAGCGGTGTGGCGTTTATAAGGTTTGAAAAAATAGCATTCGAAGTTTTAAAAGCTGTGAATTTGGATGTCTATACAGCAAAAAGGGTTCGGTCAAGGAATTAATTGTAGAAAGAAACCTCCTCTAAAAAATGAGCTTCATAACTTTGTATGGAGATGTTGCACGTGTGAGGGATTTGCGATTTGACTATTGATTCTTATGTAAAAGTTCGCGAGAAACACGATGGTGCCACTGGTTTTCTCTGAAATCAACTCCCAAGCTCAAAAGCTCTCAAAGTGAAGCCAAAATGGAGGGGATATCCCACCCTACCCTAAGAGTCCACCTCTACATCAAGACAAACTCTCCGTGCAAAAATTGGGAGCAAATACATTAGCAGGGTTGCCGTGTTTTCAGTTTTGGAGTCCCCAAATAAAGTGGCAGCCCTGTCAATGTATTCACTCCCTATCTTTGCATGGAGAGTTTGTCTTGATGTAGAGATGGACTCGTAGGGTAGGGTGGGATATCCCTCCATTTTGGCCTCAACTTGAGAGCTTTTGTTTGAGCATGGGAGTTGATTTCAGAGAAAACCAGTGGCACCATCGTGTTTCTTGCAAACTTTTACATAAGAATCAACGGTCAAATCGCAAATCCCTTACACATGCAACATCTCCATTTGAAGCAAATGTCAGCGACTTATAGTGATTTTGAAAAAAACTCACATCCACAGTTTTTGCAGAGAACTTTTTTGGCCAAGCTACCGGGCTAATGTAAGAGGGGAGAGCGATCGATATTGATCAAATAACGATTACTGTTGAGTTTTCAATAATTCTTTGAAACAAATATTTGGTAATTTTTTTGAAAGAATAAAAATAAAAAAAAGACTAAGGAAGAAACTGAATTATCGGTCTTTTAAGAAAGGGAAAGAGGGAAACCCCCTCAGCCAAAGAAATCAAAATAACGAATACATAATTGAAAAAAAAGAACCTTTATTTTAAGAAAATACAGGGAACTTTCAGCAATTACTTTTTGAACAACTTGCTTAGTTCCTTTCATGGCAGGGCCAGACACTTCCAGTTTCATAGTTCTTACACGAGTCTGGATATTTGGAAGGATATTCAATATATCTACACGATTGCACTGCATTGAGTAAAAAATCATACAGTAATTTTTATTCAGTTTAAGGCAACTTGGCCAATTACTTTTTTCAATATGATTACTCCTTCCTCATATTTCATTACTTATACAGGGTGTTTCAGACCACAAGTACCAGGCCTTTTCCTCGGTTGTATTAGGTCGTACGAAGTCGCGGACCGCGGGGTTGAAAAAGGAATCGACCCCAAGGAATCCGAATTTCGTGGTCCCAAAACCCCCCCACCTTTCCCTTGGGGGGTAAAGGGGGGTCACGATGCTAAAAGTCACGGTTCCCGACCGAACAGCGGATAAATCGCATCAGAATTGAAAAGCACGGAAAATTTCACGTGAAATTGACCCCTAAAAATCCAAAATCGGCACATCTAAGGCCCAAAAATGATCCCCTGAAGAGGGGGGCAGTACCCCCCTCCATAATTTCTCTTTGGTCTCAATATTGACGTAGATTCTCCAGAAAAAGATTTTTTCCCACGAAATTGACCCCGAAAAATCCAAATTTCATGGTCCCGAAGCTCCTCCATCCCCCCTTGGAGGGTAAACGGGGGGCCCAATTTTAAAAATCGGGGCTCCTTTCCGAATCGCAAATTTATTGCATCCAAATTGAGGAGCAGAACACATTTACATCTTAAGTGACCCCCAAGAGTTCTAATTGACCCCCCTGAACAGCAGAAAGTAACCCTCTGAGGAGGAGGGCTTCGCCCCCTCCAAAAATTTCTCAAGATTCCTCTTTGGTCGCAAAATTGACGTCGATTCTCCAGAAAAAGATGGTTTCCCAGGTAATCGACCCCGAGGACTCTGAATTTTATAGTCCCTGAGCTCCTCGGGGTCGATTACCTGGGAAACCGTCTTTTTCTGGAGAATCGACGTCAATTTTGCGACCAAAGAGGAATCTTGAGAAATTTTTGGTGGGGGCGAAGCCCCCCTCCTCAGAAGGTTACTTTCTGCTGTTCAGGGGGGTCAATTAGAACTCTTGGGGGTCACTTAAGATGTAAATGTGTTCTGCTCCTCAATTTGGATGCAATAAATTTGCGATTCGGAAAGGAGCCCCGATTTTTAAAATTGGGCCCCCCGTTTACCCTCCAAGGGGGGCTAGAGGAGCTTCGGGACCATGAAATGTGGATTTCTGGGGGTCAATTACCTGGGAAACCGACTTTTTCTGGAGAATCTACGTCAATTTTGAGACCAAAGAGAAATTGTGGAGGGGGGTACTGCCCCCCTCTTCAGGGGATCATTTTTGGGCCTTAGATTTGCCGATTTTGGATTTTTAGGGGTCAATTTCACGTAAAATTTTCCGTGCTTTTCAATTCTGATGCGATTTATCCGCTATTCGGTCGGGAACCGTGACTTTTAGCATCGTGACCCCCCCTTTACCCCCCAAGGGGAAGGTGGGGGGGTTTCGGGACCACGAAATTCGGATTCCTTGGGGTCGATTCCCTATTCAACCCCGCGGTCCTCGACTTCGTACGACCTAAAACAACCGAGAAAAAGGCCTGGTACGGGTGGTCTGAAACACCCTATACTGAGAATAATAATAGTGTCTTTGAGGAATGAATGCGTCCTCAGGTTGGTGGATAGAAGACTGCCTCTTCGAATTAAAAGGTCGGGGAGTTCTACCTGTTGACGAACAGGGAAGGCGGCCAGGGCTCTTAGCCATGGCGAAAGCAACGTGGAAATAATAACGACAAAGTAACGTGATAATGGGCTCTGTAATCAAACTTTGGTCCTCCAAGTTGGAGGTTTGGTCATTGACTAAACTTTCCATTGCGTGGAAAACCCAAATAACTTTAATAGAGAAAATTTATGCCTATGTGATCAACAAACAAAAGGATTTTCGACAAGCGGCAAAATTATTGGCGATTGTACAAAAATTAAAGATCATTACCATCTAAATCAAAACTTCTATGCATTTCTTTAACAGTCACGCCCTCTATGTTTGCTAAGCAACCTAACACAGCTTGTGTAACATCTTTAATCTCATTATATTCATGTAATGCATTCATAACATCTCGGCGCCTGTTGTTAGCTTGCTGCAAAACTCCCAAGTCCTTTCTCATGTCGGCGCCCATCTCTTTTAATTCCTCCAATGAAAAGTCTTTCAAGTCTTTTCTCGCACCCAGATCTATGTGTTTTGGTTCCTCTTCTAAGAAGTCTTCCGAATCCTTTTCTTCAAAGACCTTCATTTTCTTGGATTCCTCCATCGAGATTTTATCTGTCATGATTTTCCCAATACAAGATAATTACAATGATCGGGTTAAATTAGGAGCAGAGATATGAAATGAAAAGTAGCTGTGTGTAGGAGCTTGTGTATAAGTTACATGGGAGTAAGCTTGCAAAAAAAAATCGACTTGTGCGCCTTAATATATCAGAAACTCACATGCACGATAATGCGAGAGGATTATTGTTTCAATAAGATTTACCAAGAATCGGAAGTCTCATTAGTTTCAACAGATCACGAGGTTTTTACAGCATGGTTAGCGTTATCCAATTTTAGAATTAAAAACTTCAGTTCTTGCTGGTCCAATTCGAGAGACACTGACTTCATATCAGAAGCTACAGATCTAGCAGATTTCTTGTCGTTGGTCAGGTGAAAAACAAGGTTGACAAAAGGTAGCTCCAAAGTTGACAGTGAGCTGCTCCCCAAAATGTACTGTAACAGAGAAAGGAGAAAAGTATTTTCACCGATGAATTTGCAACGGGCAAGGGTCTCTGATAAGAAACGACAAAAACAACAAAACCAGAAGTGAGAACTTTTTATTCTTATCATTTATGCGTTCCCATCCATGAACACCGAAGGACACCGCTCTTTTTTTTTTTTTAAGAAATCGTACCAAATACCAGACACACCTGGCAATACAGGGTGGTGTCCCAAAAATCCGTACACACTCCTCCCCCCCCCCCCCCCCCCCCCCCCCCCCCCCCCCCCCCCCCCCCCCCCCCCCCCCCCCCCCCCCCCCCCCCCCCCC
>NW_017549206.1:11146-24268 GCF_001854935.1 Bemisia tabaci
GGGGGGGGGGGGGGGGGGGGGGGGGGGCAACTCTTTTTTTTCAAACAGTAACCCCTATCTTGTGATACATCACTGAAAAGATCATTGAAAACTAAGAATTTTATGCTTTATTTTTTGGAATTTGGAGTGTAGCCGAGTGCTAGAAATAATGTAAAATTTCTTTTATTAACTTAACTTTTAAAACTTAGACCGAAGCTTTTCGAAGCGAACGCTTCATTGTCAGGGTCACAAAATCAATATCACAAAGGCCATAATTAAAATTTCAAACAAGGTAACAGATTTCATTGATGGTAACAATTGATATATAATATTTATTTTTTGAACAGAAAACTACTCAACGGCAATTCTTTGAAACTGCCGTGATTTTTTATCTCTGTGCAAAGAAAATTCTGCGGAAACTTCAAAGAATGATGTCAATTTGTTCTCCTTTAAAAAAATAAGATAGAGGCTCAGATTTTCAGACACCGCAAACGAGATATGTAATTGCGGACTTATGCCGTTGATATGTATGTTGTGTTGTGTGTGTATGTTGTCTAGTTCTTTACACAATATTTTTAGAGGAAAATCATTAGACTCCGACCATCCAGAACACTATTTTTTTTTCTACCTGTAGTACATACTTAAGTAAGATGAAACGAACCCTGTAGGAGAATGAAATTAATGTAATATGAGTAGTAAACAAATAAAGATTTTAGAGCTTCAGAATAATTTAGAATTTTCATCTTTTGTATTTTTAGTAGTCTTCCTGCAGTTATTACTAAATACATCATCCTTTATTAACATAAGGATAAATAGGTAATGGAAATTGTGAAGTTTCTCCTCTTGAAAAGCTCAGTGCTCTAAAATTCTAGTATCCAAATGCTTTATCTTCATGTGACTCCGTGAATAATGTAAAATTTTAGTATGAAAATAAGTGTGAATCCATAGAATTTGGTCAAAGGGCAGTTGAGTGATACTCGCATTAAATTTATTTTGTTGTGCCATTCCTGAAGGGTTATGGGCCTTGGGTCAGGAAAATTGGGAACCAATAAGCTCAGGTAGCCAAGGGTGCCATGGCATAGAGTCTGCAGAAAGGAATCATTGATTAGGGATGGTCGAATATTTAGATATTCGAATATTCGATATTCGAATCACCGACACCGAGATAACCGCATCACATTCGAATATTCGCTTCCGAAGTATTCGAAATCGCAAATTCGAATAATCGCATTCAAAAGTGTCAAAAGTGTCATTTTATCTCTCATGGTTCATAAAAAATCAAAAATCGAAGCAATAATCGAAAATATTCGAATATTTGCATCCGAACTATTCGCAATTGCAAGATTCCAATTCTCAAATATTCACAATAATCGCATTCGTTAAGTTTCGTATATTCGCATTCGAATTCGATATTTGTCCATCCCTACATTGATGCTCCAGACTGCGTACCAATCAGTTGTCAATGAGAAGTTGTTAGGATTTTTTGTAACCCGACCTTCAAGGCTGAAGACTGAATCTCTACAGAACATTAGACTCAAGCCTGACTAGATGGACAGGTGAACTCTCAGGATAGTGTGGGGTAGTTCCTTCATTATGACCTCAACTTTGAGACCTTCACTTGAGTTTTGGTGTTTGTTGAAAGAAAACCGGAAGCAACAGCAAGTTCCTCACAAAATTTTACGAGAGAAATAACACGTACATTGCAAATATCTGATGCATGCAAGAGCTTCATTGATACTGATGCTACAAGGAAAGTGCTCTAGGTTGCATCTCAAAATCTAAGGGAAAGGATCATAATCGATGAAAAGCTAAATATTTTGAATGATCTCAAGGTTGGTACCTAGCTGTTTAAGGTGCGTTGTCGAAGTAAACTTTCCGTTTGCTTTGGGCTGCTCAACGCTTACGGATATCATGTGACCGTTTACTTACTCGTTGGGAGACGAAACGCGATGTCGGTCGTCTCTGTTGACTAAAAACTGTTGTGTTTTAAATGTGACACCGCGTGCACAATATCATTTAGAGGTTAGCTCAAAGCTCTCAACTACCTCCTGAGACCGATGATTTGTTGACTTCCGTTTGGTAAACATTCCAGGACATCGGGCAATCCCAACGGAAGTCGAACAATGCCGAGCGTTTGGAATCGGATAATTCCGTTGCCCAACGGTCCCCAACAGTTTACTTCGACAACGCAGCTATCAAGGCGGATAAAGAATGGTGGTCGCATTTCGATTTTGGCTGCCATCTTGAAGCGCTGTGACGTCAAGAGGGTACGGTTTTTGCCATGCAATTCGAGGTTGAGCCGGCTCCCCCGGCCTCGGCCGGCCCATGTACCCGATACCGTGTGACGTCCAGAGGGTACGAAATGCGACCACCATTCTTTATCCGCCTTGCGCAGCTATAGTAGGGATCAACATATGTTGAAGTTGATTATTGGAAGCTTTCAGATTGTGATTATTTGAGAAATCGAATCTTGCAATATCAAATACTACAAGGTTAACATTCCAGACGCTGGACGCTATTAGTGCCACGTCACAAAAAAGCGATAAATATTGATTTTTCCACATTGGTAGCAAAGATAGAGGTTCAGTTCCTCGACAGTCCTTAGTACATACACGTTGTTCGGAATCTACTATTTAGGCCTTTGAACAATTTCTCTCTCTTCAATAGTTTTGCTTAGCTTCTTTCATCAAAGTAATCTTTAGTTTAGCCATTGAAGGCATTTTTTCGTTTATTTTCCTTAATTTCTCAGTTCTGTGATGAATTTGTGGCACATTGTGGTAACCTAACCTAACTTCTTATGTAAGTCCTACCATGCATGACTTAAATTCAGCCCCCCAATCCCACGGGGGAACACTCCATGGACCCCCTGGAGATCCTGGCTTAAACCCCTCTAATACCTCTACGTCTTTACCTAACCCACAAACTACCTCTATCACTCATATAAATGCGAATAGCTCTAGTACGTTTGATTCCTCTAGAAAGGCATTCATTGTCAAAGATAAATCTAGCCTGAGATACCAGCCAAATTCTCCTGCTCCTTTCATCGTAGCAATAGCAAAAGAAGGTATAGGAAATAAGCACCCAACCTTAATTGGATAACTTTTCTATAAAAATAAGGTTGAAGGAATTAAAGCTATTTCCAGAGTAAATAAAGACATTATTCATGTGGAACTAATCTCTAAGAGCTATGCCAACAACCTTGTGGACAAGCAAACCTCTCTCATTCCGTATGACCATTTTTCTTGCTACATTCCTCTCAAATATACCACTCGAAGAATCATTGCGAATAATGTACACCATGAGTTAGACATTGATAGTATAGGTGAATTTCTTAGTGAAAAATATGACAATATCATAAGCGTTAGAAGAATTTTTAGGAAAAATGAGGATAATGCATTAATCCCAACCTCTAAACTAGACATTCTTTGGCAAGGTTCGACCATGCCTGATTTCCTTTATATTTTTTACGCTAAATGTAACGTTACTCCTTATATCTACAATGTAACCAAATGCCTAAACTGCCTAAATTATGGTCATCGTGCCGAGTATAACGGGAACCTTACTTGTAAAAGCCAGAAACGATGTCAAAAATGTGCTACTTTTCATGTAGCTCAAGACATATGTCCAAACCCGGTGAAATGTTTCCACTGTTCCGAAAATCACCTCACTTTCTCCCCAGGATGCTCTGAACTAATAAAACAAAAAATTTTAAAGAAATAATGGCTCAACGGAACGAATCCTTCGCAGTAGCGTTAGAGATCTTCAATGTACAACAAACGGAAACCTCAACTTCAAACATTAACGAACGCATTCAAAATATCCATAAGAACTCAATGAATAACGAAAGAACTTCCCTTGAGGTAGTTCAAGCCGCTAATTTTCCTCCTGCAAATAATTCTTTCTCTAACTTAGCTGAACCTATGGATGTAGTTAATAATTATAGGTATTCTTTGGATGACCTGAGGAGACCATATGCTGATGTAGTGGCCTCCCCCTCTCCCACTAGGAAAAAATCAAAACACTCCTTTGACGACTCTCTCCCTTCTGCCGAATGGATCAAAAAAAATATAGGCGTAACTGGGGAGTCGGTGAATACTCTTTCCCCCAGTCCCAGGATGGCAAACTCTAGCCCTTTGAAACCCTCACAACCACAATCTTCCCTACCTCTCTCGAACTCGTCGAAAACAAATAACAATGTCAAAAATTCTTCTTCTACCACTTCCGTCCTTACAACCGAATCCTCTTCTTCCACTAGAAACCAACTTTCAAACCTCACTTCACATAATGCTCTCCCAGTACAAGAACCTAACAAACCAAACCAAAAACCTCAAAAAACCCCTCCAGCCTCACTAACCTGCCCAGTCAATAAAAATTCCATACAATCAAATAAATCTTCTCAACGCCTTCCCCCTTCTAACACTACAAATATAGACAACCCAGCTCCTACCATACACAATACTACGCAACCGAAATAGTACAGATCTTAACTTTCAGACTAAAACTTTTTAATTTCACTTTATCTGTTCAATAAAACTGTTCCAATTTGTGTTCTACGCATTCTTCTTACTTCTCCCATTTATTCCCTTTTTTGTTACTCTGTTATTTCTTAAATTTTATGCCTAACACTTTTCAGGTAGTTATACCGCCTAACTTTTCCCTCCTTACGTGGAACATTCACTCCTTACTCTCGAACGATACCGACCTTAGGTTAATTATCCGAGATCACGACCCTGACATTATCTTACTTTCAGAAACTTGGTTAAAACCAAACATAATTAAAAAATTCCCAGGCTATAACTGCTACAGAGATGACCGTGATGACGGTTATGGTGGCCTAGTCTCGCTCATAAAAACCAAGTACACCTCTTACCCAATCACTTTGGACAATAGACATCTTCTTACTAAAAGAATTGAAACCCAGGCGTTTAAAGTAAACCTGGACAACAACTTAGATCTATTCTTCCTAAATATTTACATCCACCCTGAAAGTCAATTCACTAAAACTGACCTGACTAATTTTCTATCAACTAACAACCTAACTAATAAACCTCTGTTTATGGGAGGCGACTTCAATGCCAAACATCCTATGTGGGGTTATCCACTTAGTGATAACAAAGGCAATACCTTGGTGGAACTAGCCGAAGATCTTGAACTTTTTAACATCAACTCACTCTGCCCTCAGCCCACAAGGAAAACCTCACCGACACAAGAGCCTAGCTATACCGATATTGCGTTTATCTCAGACGTTTTGACCCAAACCCTTGAATGGGAAGCCCTACCTACTGGAGGCAGTGATCACTATCCATGTCAATACATTTTCAACAGACAGGTAAATTCCCCCCTTCTCCCCTCTACCAATTCTCTAAATGCGGCTCCGTTCACACCTAGCCACCGACTTAAGGACTGGAGTAGTTTTCGTAAAATTCAGGATTCTCTCCTTACTGAACCTTTATATACCTATGAAGAATTCATCAACATAAGTCTAAAAGCACATTCTCTAAGTATCGAAAAAGAAATCCAGTTAATCGACTCCAAAGAAAGTCCCGGCCTCCCTTTGTCACTGAGAGAAAAGAAAAAAAAATTCAAAAAAATCCCTTGGTGGGACGAGCAGTGTCAACGATTGAAAAATAAACGTGACCTCTTAGCCAAATTATATAAAACTAACGCCAGTATGGAGCTTTTCCTAGAATATAAAAGACTATGCGCGGAATTCAAACTGCTCATCAAAAAGAACAAAAAAAAACAATGGAAATTATTCACGGAAAGCTTAAACCATAATACCCCCACAAAAGTTATCTTCGAAAAAGTTAAACTCCTAAAAAGGGCTCGAATTCCCTTTATTAATTCAAAAGAAGACTGGGTTGATGACTTTTTAAATACCCTTACTCCAGACTCCACATTCTATCCTCAATGGTCCGAACAGACAACCTTCGGAGATTCCTTCGAAAAATTTTCTATTGAAGAGCTCAAACTAGCCATATCCAAAATCAAAAAGAAAAGCCCTGGCCTAGACATGGTTGAGGTCGAATTCATCACAAAATCCTCTACTAAAGCCCAACTTATTCTTCTTCAAATTTTCAATGAAATACTTTCCACAAAAGTCATTCCTGAATCCTGGAAAGAAATTAAAATATTTACCCAATCAAAAAAAGACGTAAACCCGAACTCTGCCTCAGATTACAGACCTTTAGGAATCGTGTCAGTCATGAGAAAGTTATTTGAGAAAATTCTGTTAGGAAGACTTGAACTTTTCGTAGAATCCTATAATAAATTATCTCCATTCCAATTTGGTTTTAGAAAAAGTAAAAATATTTATCATAACTTATTCAACATTTCTTGCCAAGCCTACAAGGCCATAGGTGAAAAAATGTTCATGCCAACCATTTTTCTGGATATAAAAAATGCATACAACAATGTAAATTACTCTATTCTATACAAAAAACTTATTCAAATTGGTCTTAATCAAGATCTGGCCAAAATCATTTTCAATCTTATATCCAATAACAAAATATTAATAAGCTATAACTTTAAAACATGGGGTCCTAGGATTAGTCCAAAAGGCCTCACACAAGGAGGAATTCTGAGCCCGCTTCTATATCTGATCTATTCAATGGATCTTCATAAAATCTTGTCCTTCTCTTCTATATCAGAATATGCGGATGACGCGGTTATATACATTTTAAATCATAATCTCCAAGAAGCTCTAAACAAATTAGCCTCTGACTTCATTAAAGTATATAACACAATTATCGATTTGGGCCTTGATCTGTCGTTTCATAAAATTAAAATTATAATTTTCACTAACCGTAGAATTCCTAAAAACCTAACTATACAACTTCTAAACTACGAGTTTCCAGTGTCAGTGTCTGTAAGATACTTGGGCTTAATCTATAATCAAAAAATGAATTGGCAAGAGCATCTTCGTCACATTAAAAGTAAAGTAGAGTCTAAACTGAACTTCATGTCCTTCTTACTCGGAGCGAATTGGGGCGCTAATCAAAATATCTCAAGGCTCTTATTCCTTAATATGATCAGACCTATTCTAGACTTTGGTCTCCCTATTTACTGTAATAACTTTTCTATGATGGACCAGTTAAATAAAATACAAAATAAATGTATCCGTAAAGTATTGAGCGCATTATCCTCTACTCCTACCAATAATTTAAATGCTGAAGCATCTATCCCTCCGATCCAATACCGATTTAACTACCTCACCGACAAAACCTTTCTCAAAGCCATGAGCTTTCAATAGAACTCTATAATTAATGACACCAAAATGCTGGAATCTTCAGTTCTTAACAGCCCTTGGTGGTCAAACAAACAGTATCCTTTATTCCTTTACCGCTGGCACGCTATAAAAAAATTTGAAAAAGACTTAATAAAATTCTCAAAACCTCCAAATTTATCAGTGTCCCCATCCTTCCAATTTTTCCAACCTAATGTGGATTTCCTAAACATCAAAAATAAAAACTCCATTATGCCCTACATTATCCAAACGGAATTCTTGGCGCATGTGAATCTCAAGTATCCTAACTATTTACACTATTATACTGACGGAGCTAAAACAGATACCTACACAACCTCAGTCTTTGTTGTCAATGACTTCTTCAAAGTGTTTAGTCTCTCTACTTACTCTTCCATTTTTGATGCTGAGGCATTTGCTATTAGTGAAGCTATCAAACATATAACTCTTCATAATTATTACAATGTTCTAATATGCACAGACTCACATAGTGTACTAACCAACCTAATCAACCAGGCTTTCGACCTTCATCCTACTATATCTATATATGACATTAAAAAAGCCCTTTTTAACTTCCAGAACCTCAATATCTCCTTACTCTGGATCCCTAGCCATGTAGGCATTCCAGGTAACGAAAGAGCTGACCAACTGACAAAACTTCTTCCACTTGCTCACAAGGTTGAAGGAAAACTCTACTACAAACAACTAATCCTCTTCATTAAAAAACAGAGTTTCTCAGATTGGGCAAAAGAATGGCACGACTGCACTTGGAAAGGCCAAAGACTCAAAACTTTGATGCCGCATCTCTCTACCCGCCCTTGGTTCTCCAAATTTCACTGGAATAGAAAAGACATTAAAAATCTTATTAGAGCCAGAATAGGACACGGTCTATATCCCTCCCATCTACACAGAATAAATTTACGAGCTTCTGATCTGTGCAATTGCGGACTAACTGGCGACCTCAACCATATCTTCTCTCAGTGCCCCCTACTACAACATGATGCCTTCTTTAAAAATTTAATTAACGCTAATTACTTCCCCCCCTTCAATATTTCGTTCATTCTTCATAACCCTCTCCCTTCTATCTATAAAATAATCACCGAGTTCTTAAACCAGAATAATATCTCTTTATAAAAGCCCGTAATGATAACAAGCCCTTCATCACCCAATTCTCCTCCCCCCTAGCTATTCCCATTCCCGCCCTTTAAGTACATCCATCTATCTCTCTAATCCTACAAAACCCTACAAATCTACCTTTACACCTAATGTTCACTTAGTATATTTTCCAGGACCCAGTCTACCATAGGTTTAGTCGCCACAGTGGGTCTTGTGGCGTGAAGATGGTGTTGGTACCCCCTCAGTCCCCTTTGCATATCTACTCCCTATCCCCCCACTTAATTCTCTCCTCAACATTTTAACCACTTACCTACCACAATGTGTCTATAGATGGCTGTGGGCTCCACACCGGAGCATGAAGCCAATAAACCATCATAGAAGAAGAAGAAGAAGAAGATAGAGGTTATTCTAATGTTATTGTTTGGATCCAATTCGATATTATGGAGAATCCCTATGATGACGCGCCATAATAGCTTCGATATTTCCAACAATTGCTCAGTTTCGAATTTCTTTTAATTTTTTTCACTTTTACAGTCATTGCTAGCTTGCACAAGGCTCTGTTTTATGCACTTTGGGTAAAGTATTTCCACTTAATGGACTTTTTCAAACCATATTAGTACTACTTGGACTTAAGGTAGGGTGGTCGATATTAAACCGATACTTTCAAAGTATCGATACTCATCAATACTTGGCATCGATACTCAGCAGTATCGTTACTATGTAGTGTCGCTCCTCAAACCCCAATTTCGATGATATCAGTACTTTATTTGATTTTGCCATGGAGAAGGCCTCTTTTTCTTTGATCACAACTTCTCTCTCTTCTGTTTCACCTTGAATATGCACTGTGACAAACTACAGGGTAATCAGGTTTCTCAAGATGATTACTTTCGTTAAAAAAGTTGAAAGCTCGGATCGATAACAGTAGTGAAGGGCTCTGACTAAGCAGGCGGATAAGGGCGGTATTGAGAGAAGCATAAGTCTGGCTGAATTAAACGGTCGAAAGACATAGGCACACTAATAATTACGGCATCATTTAGGAATAGTATCCATGGTACCAATACCGCAAGAGTATCGATACTTCAGCTCGATGCTCGATATCGCTATCGAAGCTTAGAGTCGATACTTCCTCGAGTATCAACATCCCTAACTAAAGGGCATGAAGGTATAGATGCTAGGTACTAGTATCGACGTCATCCGTCATCATACGGATTTTCCATGAACTCGAATTGTAACCATACAATGACATTTGCACAACCTTTTTTGATGCTACCGATGCAAAAAAGTCAAAAGATATCACTTTTCTGTGAGATGGCACTAATAGCGTCTAGAGAGGGTCTAATCTCAAAATTTTGAACTGTTGGAGGGGAAGTAATAGATAATAATCGCAGTTTCGCCTCTTCTAATATTAATTGGATAATAATCGAATAGTTTCACCAATACTCGATTGTGATGCGATTATCTTGGTAGCAATGGCTCGAATATCGAATATTCGATTATTCAAATATTCGACCATCCCTAGTTTTGAGCTGGTTCCTGTTAATTAACAGTTTTAGGGATGAACAGTTGAAAATGGTAAAGGCCAAGGAAGTAGGCAACCGATCTGCTTGTTTACCTTAAAACTCCAATCAAAATCAGCTAACTGCAAGGAAGACTTTGATTCCATTCTGGATGCTTTGATACTTCACAAACTGAGATGTAAGTTCTTGAATGACACTTCAGCAGCATGCCAGCATGAAGTAATTTTCGCTTGAATTTATTCAAGATTTCAGGACAAGGTACACTCTACTACAGGTATGGACAAATGGAATTTTAGAAAGTCGTCAAAACGCGTAGATTTGACAGCATCGAGAGTACGACTGCGAAGAGCGAAGACATACGCGGCAAATGGACGGTAAGGTAACAGCACCAGTACCCGGAATGGTACCAGTATCCGGAACATCGCTCAGTTTTTCGTAAAAAATAAGCGGTAGGTACATCAGTGCAAAAAGGGCATCAGGGTTTCACAAATTACACTCAGAGGGCGCCACCTTGCAATAAGTGTGATGGTCGTGCGCTCCTTTTATTATCTGTACCATGCTTCTATAGTGACGTATTCACAGAGCGGTTCGTTCTGTGAATACGTCACTATAGAAGCATGGTACAGATAATAAAAGGAGCGCACGACCATCACACTTATTGCAAGGTGGCGCCCTCTGAGTGTAATTTGTGAAACCCTGATGCCCTTTTTGCACTGATGTACCTACCGCTTATTTTTTACGAAAAACTGAGCGATGTTCCGGATACTGGTACCATTCCGGGTACTGGTGCTGTTACCTTACCGTCCATTTGCCGCGTATGTCTTCGCTCTTCGCAGTCGTACTCTCGATGCTGTCAAATCTACGCGTTTTGACGACTTTCTAAAATTCCATTTGTCCATACCTGTAGTAGAGTGTACCTTGTCCTGAAATCTTGAATAAATTCAAGCGAAAATTACTTCATGCTGGCATGCTGCTGAAGTGTCATTCAAGAACTTACATCTCAGTTTGTGAAGTATCAAAGCATCCAGAATGGAATCAAAGTCTTCCTTGCAGTTAGCTGATTTTGATTGGAGTTTTAAGGTAAACAAGCAGATCGGTTGCCTACTTCCTTGGCCTTTACCATTTTCAACTGTTCATCCCTAAAACTGTTAATTAACAGGAACCAGCTCAAAACTAGGGATGGTCGAATATTTGAATAATCGAATATTCGATATTCGAGCCATTGCTACCAAGATAATCGCATCACAATCGAGTATTGGTGAAACTATTCGATTATTATCCAATTAATATTAGAAGAGGCGAAACTGCGATTATTATCTATTACTTCCCCTCCAACAGTTCAAAATTTTGAGATTAGACCCTCTCTAGACGCTATTAGTGCCATCTCACAGAAAAGTGATATCTTTTGACTTTTTTGCATCGGTAGCATCAAAAAAGGTTGTGCAAATGTCATTGTATGGTTACAATTCGAGTTCATGGAAAATCCGTATGATGACGGATGACGTCGATACTAGTACCTAGCATCTATACCTTCATGCCCTTTAGTTAGGGATGTTGATACTCGAGGAAGTATCGACTCTAAGCTTCGATAGCGATATCGAGCATCGAGCTGAAGTATCGATACTCTTGCGGTATTGGTACCATGGATACTATTCCTAAATGATGCCGTAATTATTAGTGTGCCTATGTCTTTCGACCGTTTAATTCAGCCAGACTTATGCTTCTCTCAATACCGCCCTTATCCGCCTGCTTAGTCAGAGCCCTTCACTACTGTTATCGATCCGAGCTTTCAACTTTTTTAACGAAAGTAATCATCTTGAGAAACCTGATTACCCTGTAGTTTGTCACAGTGCATATTCAAGGTGAAACAGAAGAGAGAGAAGTTGTGATCAAAGAAAAAGAGGCCTTCTCCATGGCAAAATCAAATAAAGTACTGATATCATCGAAATTGGGGTTTGAGGAGCGACACTACATAGTAACGATACTGCTGAGTATCGATGCCAAGTATTGATGAGTATCGATACTTTGAAAGTATCGGTTTAATATCGACCACCCTACCTTAAGTCCAAGTAGTACTAATATGGTTTGAAAAAGTCCATTAAGTGGAAATACTTTACCCAAAGTGCATAAAACAGAGCCTTGTGCAAGCTAGCAATGACTGTAAAAGTGAAAAAAATTAAAAGAAATTCGAAACTGAGCAATTGTTGGAAATATCGAAGCTATTATGGCGCGTCATCATAGGGATTCTCCATAATATCGAATTGGATCCAAACAATAACATTAGAATAACCTCTATCTTCTTCTTCTTCTTCTTCTATGATGGTTTATTGGCTTCATGCTCCGGTGTGGAGCCCACAGCCATCTATAGACACATTGTGGTAGGTAAGTGGTTAAAATGTTGAGGAGAGAATTAAGTGGGGGGATAGGGAGTAGATATGCAAAGGGGACTGAGGGGGTACCAACACCATCTTCACGCCACAAGACCCACTGTGGCGACTAAACCTATGGTAGACTGGGTCCTGGAAAATATACTAAGTGAACATTAGGTGTAAAGGTAGATTTGTAGGGTTTTGTAGGATTAGAGAGATAGATGGATGTACTTAAAGGGCGGGAATGGGAATAGCTAGGGGGGAGGAGAATTGGGTGATGAAGGGCTTGTTATCATTACGGGCTTTTATAAAGAGATATTATTCTGGTTTAAGAACTCGGTGATTATTTTATAGATAGAAGGGAGAGGGTTATGAAGAATGAACGAAATATTGAAGGGGGGGAAGTAATTAGCGTTAATTAAATTTTTAAAGAAGGCATCATGTTGTAGTAGGGGGCACTGAGAGAAGATATGGTTGAGGTCGCCAGTTAGTCCGCAATTGCACAGATCAGAAGCTCGTAAATTTATTCTGTGTAGATGGGAGGGATATAGACCGTGTCCTATTCTGGCTCTAATAAGATTTTTAATGTCTTTTCTATTCCAGTGAAATTTGGAGAACCAAGGGCGGGTAGAGAGATGCGGCATCAAAGTTTTGAGTCTTTGGCCTTTCCAAGTGCAGTCGTGCCATTCTTTTGCCCAATCTGAGAAACTCTGTTTTTTAATGAAGAGGATTAGTTGTTTGTAGTAGAGTTTTCCTTCAACCTTGTGAGCAAGTGGAAGAAGTTTTGTCAGTTGGTCAGCTCTTTCGTTACCTGGAATGCCTACATGGCTAGGGATCCAGAGTAAGGAGATATTGAGGTTCTGGAAGTTAAAAAGGGCTTTTTTAATGTCATATATAG
>NW_017549252.1:10728-25236 GCF_001854935.1 Bemisia tabaci
CTTGTTATGTGTGAAAAGGACGTTGGGTAAAGAATCAATGGCTACCTTAATATCATCTATGATCGGAGTAAATTGTGATATTATTTAAGCTTTATTTTTATCTTATTCATTGCTGTCGAGCAATGGTCGATGATGTCGCATCCTTTGAAAAATGCATTTCTCTACTAGAAGTAAAAATAAAGTGAAAAATGGAGTTGTGTCTGTGCTTTTCTAAGACAGTGCTGTTCTGTATTGATCAGCTATTAAATCATGGTGCTAATTTTTTTCTTACGCTAAAGAGTGCTTAAGATTTTTTTACAACCCATCCGTAGCGTATTCAAGTGTTTCTCTGTACTTATACCAGTTCTAATTGGAAATTTGGATTCATTGTTGTCAAGTGGATTTTCCTGATCCAGTGGATTACTGATTTGAGCAAGTTGGTGAGTGGTTCTTGTTCATTTTCTATTCTATTGAGCATGTTTGCACAACGTATGTCATCCGTTGTTACCTTGCATGATGCAAAAGTAGCTGGAGGATTCTCCTACACATGCGTAGTGGAAGATGATGAACACTCTGAGAATATTCTGACTTTAGCTGCTGATCCAGAATCTTCTCTTAATCTCTAATACTAATTTCTTTTACAAGTTGATTAAGTAACATTTATTGTTAATTTATATGATCATTTTATAACGAAGTTATGTTCGTTACTTAAGAAAATAAATTTTTTTTAATAAATTCCGTGTATAACCTTTATAATTAATTTATATAAAATTTATTTGTAAAAATGTTTTATGTAATCATTATACTTCAAGTTATAAATTTTTTATATAAATACGTTCTTTATATATATTTTATGTAACCGTTATACTTTTATTATACATTTTTTATATGATTACGCTCTTTATATAACAGTTATACTTCGTTTATAGACTGTGAAAGTAGCTCTGCTACTAGGGAGTCTTCTTCATCATGAGGGATTAAGAGGAATGGAGGGAGGGCAATGAGAGTTGACGTCCTTAAGAATGAAGGTTTCACGACGAAACGACTTAACATGTTGAAATTTAGGGTCTTCCAGTCCAGCCGATATGAGTTGCATGGGTGAGACAACTTTTACAAATTGGGAAAGAGCCTCAATTAATTTTTCGTAGGTCATGTTAGGCATGACATTTGATAAAACCAGACGGAAAGCAGGATTAATGAGTCGCCTGATGGGAAGGGGGCCGACAGCAGTGTTGATAAATCTTGAATTGCGAGCATTATTAACTAACTTTTCAGATGATAAATAGATGCATATTCGATTATTAGAAATTTTGGAAGCATAAAGAATATCTGACGGAGGAATAACCTTTGAAAGGATGCCACACACCTCTTATGGGAAGCTGCACCATGAAGAATTGCCTTCTGACTTATGTCATTCGATTCTTCTCAAGATGCTGATCAAAAGTTATAATAGCGCCAACTTTCTACAATGCACCGTTTTCGCAAAAAACCTATTAGAAGATTCAATTATTCGGTGACTATGAATAAAAAAGAACAAAGTTAGAACAGGCCCGATGTGATTAAGGAAAAAGCGTAGCGCGTGTCCGTCTTCTTATCTGTACCTGCCGCAAGGGCTATCTCCCTCCCGCACTCGCCCGGTAGACGTTCAGACTTTCTTGTTCTTAAGCTCCTTAAGAATCTGATATGGATGGTGGTTGAGCTAAACGGCGTGTGGAATCCGAGATAAGACTGCCGCTCGGTGCGGAAGTCCCCATGATTTCCTTGTTGACACACAGCCGCTCGTCAATCGAGCACTGAAATGAGGAATCTTTCTGGCTTTTTATCACCGAATAATTGAATCATCTCATAGGTTTTTTGCGAAAACGGTGCATCGTAGAAAGTTGGCGCAATTATAACTTTTGATCAGCATCTTGAGGAGAATTGAATGACATAAGTCAGAAGGCAATTCTTCATGGTGCAGCTTCCCATAAGAGGTGTGCGGGGTCCTTTCATTCAAATAATCAGTTAATGTAAGATTTTGGTTAGCAGGAATTATGATAGCATGTTTCTTCGAAACATAATCACCTGTAATCGTTGTCATTAGTTCTGTGCGCTCTGACACGCAGTAGAGTAGGAAGAAGATGGAGCGGCAGGAGAGGGGGGCATGGTCTTATCAGTAACCACGGACTGCATAGTAGGAGTAAGAGGCAGGGCGATGGATTGGGTGATGTTATCCTTAGTAGGGCGGATAAGCATAACAATCGTGCATTTCTGGAAGAAAGCATGAAACTTTCAGGATATCATCTTTACCTATAGAAGGTTCAATTTCGCAAGTGAGCCCAAATTTCTGAGGCCATGGGGGCCGGGTGACAGGTGGAAATGTCCAATAAAAAATGTCCAATAAACAAAATGTCCTATTTAAAATGTCCATTCTTTTGGGTTTCTTCAATCTGTAGGAAATGGCTCTCAGTTAAACATCAGCCGCTTCATCTTCCTTGTATTGCCCATCGCTAGCCACGATACTTTCCACTCTGGCTTGATTAGTGATATACCGGCGACTAATCGGATGTTTTATTTGAGTGTGACCACCTCGAATCTGCGTAATAAGCTGTTCTACGTCATTTTGTTCAGCTTGGATGTGCTCAATAAATCGCCAAATATTCACGTGGTGCGCTGATATTAGCCTCTGCAACAGACTGTGCCACCCTTCAACAACGTTCGTCGTTCTGTGCATTCTGTTGGTAACTGATTCATATACATTCCAGAATTCTGGTGGGAAAACCGGAGGTCTTGCCGCTCTCCTTCCCCGTGCCCGGTAACCTCGAATGTATGTGTGCTCTATGTAGGAGGCCAGGCCCAGTATGTCTTCGTCTTCGATGTCCGCGACGATATCGTCAAACACATCTGTTAAGTCTTCCAGAGGGAGGAACGGTAATCCGAAAAACTGCTGCATTTGCCGCCTTCTATCCGGGTTCTCTCGATCCATATATGCTCCACGTAGACCCCCGCTGACAATATTTCTCCATATGCTTTGGCTGAAATGAAACAAGCATCCCCGTAATATTGCATCCGGAAATGCAGCTCGGAAAGCATTAATAGCAGCTTGTTCAAAGTCCGTCAAAACGTACTCCGGAGCGATGGCAATAGCCATTTCTCCCGCAATGTTTAATAGCTGCTGCAACATGGCTGTATATGACTCCTGCGTCTTCCTTTCCATAATGACGTAAACTAAGGGAAAGACGTGTCCCTGAAATGATCCGCTGTCTCTCTGACCTGTTGCCACATATAAAGACGAGGCAAAAAATACTTGTTTTACGCCCGCTTAAGTTTCGGACATTTTAGGTTTTGGACATTTTGGGTTTTGGACGTTTTAAATTTTGGCCATTTCAGCCTCTGGACATTTTGTCGTGGACATTATGACAATTGGACATTTTAAGCAGGACATTTTGTCTCTTGGACATTTTCCGTTGGACATTTCCACTGAGCACCGGGGGCCGGGGGGGGGGCAGGGGGCCCTGATTTCGCTATGTTTTGCCGAATTTATACCTGGGGCATCATAGGGGCGGCCATAGGGGAGATTGGGAGGAGGGAGTCAGCTGTTTGCTAATTTTTAAAGAGGATGATTCGTCTCAGGAGCAGTCCATTTTCGAAGAGCGTTTCTGTTTTCTGCCTCGTTTCCTTGTGAAGAGGGGGAAGAGGAGAGAAGACAAGACTGGAAGCGTAACCTATGATTTTTCCGCCGTGACGGTATCCATGGAAACACAGCACAATTTCACTCGCGATTATAGTTTTGTGATCACTTAGAAATTATTTTTAAGGAGGGCAATGACAATTTCACAAAAAACAAAGAGGGATAAAGGTCCAGTACGGGGTCATAGAAGGATTCAAAAGGGACCTTTGGAAAGGGTACGAAAAACTGCACAAACCGATCTAAGATTCATTCAAACTTTCGCGCCAGATCAACTTGAAAAAACGAAAATTCGCCGGAGCACAATCGCGCGCGTGCGGTCGGACCGATCTCGATCTCTCACTCTCTTGATGTATGTATATATGTACAGGGTGTACCAAAAGTCCGTCCCACCCCTGCTAACTTTTGAACGAATTGAGCTAGGGTAATGAAACTTTTTGAATGTTCCTACCTCAAAGGGGACCGTCTTTGGGGGGGGGGGTCAAAATTTTGGTCCTCCCTCAGGGGGTGCGCGGGGGGCCTCCAACTTTTTTTTTCAAATAGCAACCCCTATCTTGTGATACCTCATTCGAAAGAGCATAAAAAACTAAGAATTTTGGCACAAACTGCAGATCGATATCATAATTTTTGACCGTGTTATGATAGGTCAAAGGTCAAATTTAATCTATTTTCAAAAAATCATAACTCCGGTTCAAATTATCGTAAAGAAAAAACAAAAACGGGAAAATTTAGCAAATTGTGTCTGCTTTTAAGTAAAAATTACAGAAATCACTTCGATTTAATTTTAAGGGGGTTTAAAATTTAATTTTAAACCCCCAAATAAGTCAATTCAAAGGTCATTCAATTTTCCCGCGAAATAAGCCAATTTTCCCTAGATTTGCCTCCACATTATCTCAGTAAGGTCAAAATCAGTTCGAAATTACGTTGGCAAGTCCCCAAATTTCGGGAATAAATTAATTTTTTATAAATTTAATTATAAATTTTTTTTAACTTTTCCCAAAATTTGGGGACTTGCCAACGTACCTTTGAATTGACGTATTTGGGGGTCCAAGCCCCTCCCCCCCTAAAATTAAATCGAAGTGATTTCTGCAACTTTTACTTAAAAGCGGACACAATTTGGTAAATTTTCCCGTTTTATTTTTTTCTTTGCGATAATTTGAACCGGAGTTATGATTTTTTGAAAATAGATCAAATTTGACCTTTGACCTATCATAACTGGGTCAAAAATTAAGATATTGATCTGCGGTTTGTGCCAAAATTCTTAGTTTTCTATGCTCTTTCGAATGAGGTATCACAAGATAGGGGTTCCCATTTGAAAAAAAAGGTGAGGGCCCCCCGCGCCCCCCCTGGGGGGGCCAACATTTTAACCCCCCCCTCCCAAAGACGGTCCCCTTTGAGATAGGAACATTCCAAAAGTTTCATTACCCTAGCTCAATTCGTTCAAAAGTTAGCAGGGGTGGGACGGACGTTTGGTACACCTTGTATGTATGTATGTATGTATGTATGTTGGGGTGTATGTATGTATGTATTGCCGCCTTTATAAGATTTTTCGATTTTTGAGTGGTTCTATCTTTACCTTGAAAAATATTTTGAAAATTTTTTTTTTGCATTTCGTAGAGATTCATTAGAACTACTATTCTGCCAAAAAAAAAATTGAAATTTGAGGCAATAGATTTTGAGTGGTGGGGCTCGAAAGTGGTGGGAGGTCAAATCTTGTCCACTCGATAACTCGAGCGAATATGAATATTTTGAGCTGAAATTTTTATGGGTGGTAGTTCTCTCCTAGGATTGGTTTGGTATATAATTTTAGCTAAATCGGCCAATCCGTTTAAAAATGGCGAGCTTTGAATGTTTTAGGCGGGGGGTGCGCGGCATGAGGGGAGCCGGCCGGAACAGGGCCGCACAGTGGGTCAGGGGGAGGAAGTTTTTGGACAAGCTGATCGTCGCACAGTGCGTCAGGAGGAAAAGGTTTTTGAACAAAGTGTTCTTCGTACAGTGGTAAGGGGGAAGAAGTTTTTGGACAAAATTTTCGTCGCACAGTGGGTCAGGGGAAGAAGTTTTTGAACAAGCTTTTCGTTGCTCAGTGGTTCAGGGGATGGAAGATTATGGACAAACTGTGCGTCGCACAGTGGGTCAGGTGTAGAAAGTTTTGGACAAACTGTGCATCGCACAGTGGGTCAGGTGAAGCAAGTTTTTGGACGAACTGTTCGTCGCTTAGCGGCCCAAGGAAAGGAAATATCTGGTAAAAAATTATCCATTACACAATGGCTTACAGACGTACGATTTTATGAATACTCCAATCCCACTTCGGGAAATACACTTTCCTCCCGCGGTGGATGCGCGGGACACTTAAAAAGAAGAAAAATCCAGATACGCCGAAAACCCTGAAAAACGTGGGGGGGGGGGGGGGGGGGNCCCCCCCCCCCCCCCCCCCCCCCGAAAAAAAAGAAGAGAAAACCGGCGGGGAGCGAAGCGGAGCGCTGGTTTTTTTTTATTTATTTAAAATAGAAAAAGAAGAGTGTATGTTTCATGTTGGCCTTTTACGTGTCACTAATCCTCGTTCTTTGAAGAACCATTTCCCCCTCCTTAAATATTTGTTTGCAACACTTTCCTGCACAAATGAGCATCCTTCTCACTATCGCAGAATCGGATTGCGCTCTTGCTATGTTTCCAAAACTTATATTTCTTGCGTATTGGCATCGCGTGAATCTGTAATAAATTTGTTTGCAACACTTTCCTGCACAAATGAGCATCCTTCTCACTATCGCAGAATCGGATTGCGCTCTTGCCATGTTTCCGAAACTTATATTTCTTGCGTATTGGCATCGCGTGAATCTGTAATATATTGAATTGATCAAGATTAATATATTATATTATTGATTCGTTATAAAATCCCCAGCCTGGAAAAAACCTCCAGATTTTGCTAAAAGTCCCTAAACCCCCAGATTTATTCAAATATCCCCCAAAAATCCTATAAATTAAAACGGAAAGTTCCGAATCTTCGGACGTTAACTTAGAGAAAACCATGGGACTGATTTGCCTGATTTTTGTTTTAAATGAAAGCCTTTGATCAATGGATTTGCAGGCTGTGATTGTTTTTTCTATTCTCTCAAATTGTTTTACTTTTATCGACGAGTAAAGTTCAGCTGTTTCGAGCCGTCGCGCGTCGTGCTTGCCCATCGCTACGCCCCCCCCCCTTCTACGCTCTCAGCCATCCCTCCCGCCACGTTCCTGCGGCTATCATCATTATTAAATAGATTCAACTAACTGCTCCGATTCCAACCAAGCTACTGCACCACCATTGCTAGCTGTAGAGGGCGCCCCTAGGGCGTTCGAAGCAGCTAGTCGATATATATTGCAAAAAACCGCCATTTTCAACGTAGAATTATGACATCATCCGATGTGTCAATTTGCAATATTTAAATCTGATTGGCTTGTTTGAATTTTGCCGCCCTATGAAAGCCTTGAACAGACCAATAAAATGAAAGAATATTGGTTGAGGAGGTTTTTTTTTTGTTTTTTGTTTTTTTTTGTTTTTATTCTATTGAACTGTCAAGTACGAGTATACCGAGTGACGCAATCGTCATATGTTCCGGCTTATTATCGGGGAAAAATTGTGTTGCCAATAAGGTCTACTCAAATATAGATGAAAAAATATTTTCTCTTGAGTCGAAGGTAAAATTGAGGGTAGGGCCTCGTCTCCACGGGCCGTTTCACGGGATTTGTCTCTGGGAAAAATCCCACTTACGAAGTTGGGAAAAATATCGAGATCAGCAATAGTTTTCCCAGTACCAAATATGGTCCTTTGTACCCCTAGGACTCACTGAGAGAGGAAGAAGAAGTAGAAACAAATTGTGCGATATTTTATTGATTACTCCATTGTCAATGTTTGTTTAGTTAATGTAATGTGTCTAATTTTCCATTGAATGCAATTATTATTTTAATATCGGTTCATACCCGACTTAAACTAATTAATCTTCCCACGCAAACTAGTCGCAGGACTGTATGAGCCCCGTCCCGTGGAGACGGTAACTGGGAAAAATCCCAGAAGTTTCATTCCTGCGATTCGAGCTTGGGACAAATCTCACGAAAACGTCCCCCGTAGAGACAAGGCCTAAAAGAATCCATTTTTACGTACTTACTTTTGTCTCATCAAAAAGATCACTAGATATCGGATCAGTCTGTCACCGCATATNGGGGGGGGGGGGGGGGGGAGGGACCAAAATGTTTTTGGCACCAGGAGGCAAAAACCTAAATTCAGCTCTGAAGATACCTGAAGTACCTTCAGTTTTGGGTGCATGCGACAAGCAAATCCCTCGGACACAAATAGTTGTGCGAAGGCACTACTACCTACGAGGTTCGTCCAAATACCAATTCAATATCTCCTAAATTCAGATAGATAGAGATATTTTGTAAAATGTGCTGATAAGCCAATACTCTCAGCTCTTAAACGCACTATAGAGATATAGTCCAACGGAACTCTACAGTGGCTTTTTCTGAACTCATTACCTCTCCGTGAAGCCCAAATTTCACGTAGCGTCTCCAGCAAACAAGTCGCTGCCTTTATCGCTTATTGCAAGTAAGTGACTTAAAGGTAGTTAAGTTTCCTGTATAACACAAGAAAACACATTTATAGCCCCAATAGCCCGAGGTTATAGCCTGCTTTCGTTTTGGTGTGTAAACGCTTCGTTATTCATTCTTTCACCGAGAAAGGTAAATAATATACCTACGCACCTACTCAAATTTAGGATCACATACATGTATAGTGGCATATTCTTCCAAATTACGCACGTTTGACGTAATTACTGTACAATCGATTTTGAACACACAGCAATTTAGATACGTTGTTTCGCTCTTCATATACCTATTTACAATAAACAAAACAAACAAACTACTTTCCTAAAATCGATATATTTACAGAGGAAATTGGGCAAAGCCTAATAATGCACTTAGGCTGATTCTGGTTGAATTCGTTATTGCGTGACAAGAAAGACAGCGATAGTGAAAAAGGTTAGGAAATATTCAAATACCTACCGCAGTTCAGACTTGCTAAGTTTTTCGGTCAGAGCATTTCTCACGAGGAGTATCCACGGGACGCATTACAGGACACATGCACAAGGTCAGATGTTGTTCAAAAGTTTTAAACTGGTTTATTTTAAAAAACTTGTTTTTATTTTGGCGAAAAAATGTGCTTAAAAAATCTGCCTATGTCACGTTTGGCTGCAACTTCTCGAGCGAGAGCATAGCTACCTACCTTGAACTTGCTTTGGGTCACTCTGCCGCTCTTTCTTTCCTTCAGGCCGCAGCCACAGCAGGTGTCGGAAGGGATTACGCTGGTGAGCAATTGAGCACTCTAGAAAACTTAATTACGGCATGACTATGGCTCCAACTTTCAATTTTCAACACAGGCATGGTAAGACAAAGCTGAGCTACAGCACATATCAGCCGTTTATGGGGCAAACTCATTAACATCCACCCTCCACCCTATACGCTTTGCAACAACTCGCCGTTTATGCATTAATGCCAGGTAGGTAAAGAGTTCTACAATTCATTGTCGGGACATTGTTCCGGCTTCCAGATTGACGCTAATCTTCCTGTCCCATTGTTCATCATTCTTCATTGTGTTCTTTATTATCCACAAACTACACATTATTTTCAATCAAGTAGCTTGGAGTTTTTTACTTTCTCTCTCCCCTCGCGGGTAGAGAAAGTATTGTCATCGTCCAAGAAAAAACAAATGTTAGAATTTAATCATTCCTAGACGTTTTAAGGTGCCTGGAGTCAATTTGACTTGCAAAGTAAAACGTGTAATTACCCTTCAAAATAGCAATTTAAAGCTAGCAAAATAAGTAAAATCTTTAGCGTCTTAAAATCTTAGTGGAACCATCATAGCTTTTTGATTTTTTCATGTTAAAAACAAATTTTTGAAGACGAAAGCAGTCTAGAAATGTGTACATAAATTTGTTCAATTGTTAATTCATAATAAAGAAAAAAAGTTGCTGTAGTCTCGTCCATTTCAGTCAAGAGGAACTTGTAGGAACTACAGGTTTTTTCTCAAATGACCAAAGTGACATAAACTCTTCGGAAAACACTCCCTTCAACCTCTGTTTTAATTCGTGTGAGATGGAAATCACATAGTCTTACGTTATCTACATTTTATCATTTCAACCGTGAGTTGAACCAAAACCGCATTTTTTCCTAAGGATATTTAACAAATTTTATTTGAAATAGTTGCAACTATTATAACAGCATGCATACCTGCGTCTATCTACACAGTACAAAATTAACTTAAGAGTGCTAGTACAAGATAACGTAGTATGTCGTTGTCTTTTCACGGAAAAAAGAGGTAGGGGTTAAGTCCCAACTTGAACATTTCCAATGAATTGTACTAGTACCCCAAAGATTACATTACCCACCAAAATGATGCTGTACTTTCCGAACTTGAGGTCCGGTACTTCCAAAACTAATTGGTAATGTCCATATCATCCAACAAGGTAGGGTAGTGCCTACTGTTGGGAGCATGAGAGTAGATTCGGTCTGCCGTGTGTGCCAACACTTGTATAGCTCACCGAGAGGGGCTGGCTCTCGAGAAAGAACCAATAGATTACTGTCATGGCGTCCACCTAAATTTGTCTCGTTTCTCTTGTCGTCGGTCCTCACAACCTAACATGGTGTCAGGTGCGCGGTTTTTAAATTTGTCATAATGTTTTTATAATCTCTTTAGCCTTTGTTCGTTTTTTTATTATTTCAACATTTTTTTAAACTATTTTACCAGTTTGTGACTCGCACCCTCGCGCCGCGTGCCGATTCGAAGGCTAATTTTCGGTCACCGCCAGGTCCGTCAATTCAACCCTGTCTTTCAAATCATTTGAATGATGGTCTCTGTACATCCGTCAAGTCTATCTCCGTCAAGTCTATGGTCATGTGTCTAAGTCCGTCACGTCAAGTCTATGGTCATATCAAGTCCAAGTCCATCAAGTCTGTAGGTATCTGTCTAATAGTGTCTTATCCAACCTCAAAGTCTGTCTCATCATGGTCAAGCCAATCTTCCAAGTCAATGTCTGTCTAATCTGTCCAGTCTAAGTCATGTCAAGTCTGTCTCCGTCAAGTCTGTCTCCGTCAAGTCTGTCTTCGTCAAGTCTGTCTTCGTCAAGTCTGTCTTCGTCAAGTCTGTCTCCGTCAAGTCTGTCTCTGTCAAGTCGGTCACGTCAAGTCTATGGTCATATCAAGTCCAAGTCGAGTCCAGTCAAGTCTGCTTAAGTCAAACTTCATCATCCAGTCAAGTCCGTCTAAGTCAATTTCAGTCTACACAAATCAAGTCAGGTCACACGTCAATCAGTTGAGTCGTCACCCAAGTAACGTCTAACTCAACCTCTTCGTCAGTCCGTCACATGCTGTCTTATCAAACTGTGAGTCCAATAAAACAATTTTCTCTCGTCCAATTTTTAATGCACATGTTCTCCTGTATGAGTCTATTGTCCGATTGAAAATCAGGCATCTCTCTTGGTCGTAATCAACCGTCAATCTGAGTACCTCAAGTCGCCTCATCTGTTGCAAGTTGATAAATTTTAAGTCACCACTGACAAAAAATTTCCTTCAACTCTATCTAATTAGTTCTTCATCAAAATGTCTGACGATGAAAGCCATTCACCAATCAAAAATGCTCGCTCTGAAAACGAGTCAACAATCAAAAGTAGTTCGTCCAAAGAAACTCGAAAGAGTACGACCATATCGAGCCAAAACCTTGATATGTCTTGCTCAACTATGTCATTCTCTGGAGACCTATGTGCCAAATGGAAAAATTGGTACGCAGAATTTAAACATTTTCTTCTTGCAGCTGGTTTAACCAAGGAATCAGATGCAAGAAAAAATGCTTTATTAATCAAATGCATGGGTAAACAAGCCTTCACCATATTTAAGTCTTTCGAAGCTGATGTTGAGACTTTAACACACACTTCTCTGGTAGAAAAGTTTCAAAAACATTTTGCATCAAAGGTCAATGTCACTTTAGAGCGAATCACATTCTTCAGTCGCAAACAAAAATCTGGAGAATCTTTAGAAGATTACTTAACATCGCTTAAAAACTTGAGTCTAAATTGTCAATTAGATACCTTAAAAGAATCCATAACTAAAGATCTCTTTATAGGTGGTCTAAATTCTGAAAATCAAAACATCAAAGAAAAACTCATACCTACTCTCTGATGAATTAGAACTCACTAAAATCTTTTAATTAGCTCAAAGATTACAATTGTCTAAAGAGCATTCCAACATACTCAGCAAAGAACTGAATGCTATCAGTTCTCGATCGAATTACTCTCAAAAAACCAGATCAGGATCACCAGATAAGTCTCGTAGTTCTCAATATCATGCCTCTCGCTCTAGAAGAACATCATCCTCATCACAAGAACGTTCACAATCACCAAACAGATATGGCAGATCTTATTATTCTCCTAAGCGCTCATTCCATCGCAATGGCAGTCTTCATCCTCGTTACTCGTCTCATCGAACATCCCGTCGCTATGGCAGTCCACATTCCAGTAGAAGCTCATCACCTAGTCATCGCCATCCAACATCAAACTTCTGTGCCAACTGCGGCAACGCTTATCACCGATACCAGTGTCCAGCTATAAATGTAAGGTGTCGAAGATGCAACTCCATAGGTCATTTTCAAAAAATGTGTTCAGTTAAATATGTCAATAGTGCTCAATACCGCAATAATGACAAACATAGTGTTGCCAATTTAAATAATAGTGATAGTGATTATCATTCTACCCTATTTGTAGGCAATATCAAATCCAAACCTACTAATTTATCCAAAAAGTGGTTTGAAACCATTGTGATTAATAAATTTAACCATTGTGCTAGAATTGACTCCGGAGCCGAAACTAATATCATGTCTCTAAATTCATTTAAAAATTTAAAATTAAATCCAAAGTGAATCGTAAAATCAAGTGCAAATCTAACAACCCTAGATCAGCACAACATTGATAATCTAGGTGAATGTGATATCAACTTTGTGTTTCGAAACAAATCTTTCACTGCTGTTTTTCATATTGTCAACTTTGACACGTACACTTTAATTGGATTAGAATTAGCAGAAGAACTGGGTTTCATTTGCAGAGTAAATTCAGTTCAAATTGATGAGTCCAAACACAAGCAAATAATCAATTTTAAACATGTGTTCAAAGGCACAGGGTGGGTGTGTCAAAGAGAGCAATGTCAAACTTGAAATAGATCCCAATGTCAAACCTGTTCATGATCCGCCAAGAAAAATTCCAATTCGTACCAGAGGTCCTTTAAAGAAACATCTGAAAGACTTATCTGACATGAACATTATCAGAAAAGTTAATGGCTACACACCCTGGACCAACTCCATTGCAATTGCGCATAGAAAAGATAAGAGTATTCGTTTATGTTCGGATCCCAGAAATCTTAATAAAGCGATAAAACGCCCAGTACATTGTCTCCCAGATACCAATTTTATTCGTTCAGCATTAAAAGGCTCCAAATTTTTCACAGAATGAGATGTAAAAAACGGATTTTGGAATTTGGTCTACGAATCAACCTGCCTAAATGTAAATTTTTTCAATTGTCTATTAACTTTTTAGGAGAAATCTATTCAGAAGATAAAATATCAATTGATCCTGATCGAGTTGAAGCCATTCTAAAAATGAAACCGCACACTAATGTCACAGAGTTACAAAGATTTTTAGGAATAGTCAACTTTCTCAGATCTTTTATACCAAATCTATCGGCACACACGACCAACATGCGCAAACTTTTAAAGAAAGAGAATCTTTGGGAATGGACTCAACCTTATCAAGATGAATTTGATACTCTTAAAGAATTAATTACAAATGCTCCAGTATATTAACAAACTTTGATGTCAACAAACCTGTAAATTTATCAGTAGACGCTTCAAAAGAAGCGTTGGGGGCAGTAATTTTTCAAGAAAAAAAAAACCCATTGCCTTTGCATGTTCAACTTTAACAGAATCTCAGAAAATATGGGGTCAAATTGAAAAAGAGCTTCTAGCCATCTACTTTGGCTGTACTAAATTTCATCAATATCTTTTCGGTCAGAAAATACCAATAGAAACTGACCATCAGCCACTCGAAACCTTATTTAGGGAACAGTTAAAAGATGTGCCAGTACGGATTCAGAGGATAATGTTGAAATTGCAAAGGTATGATCTAGATGTAAAATGGGTGCCAGGTAAAAAATTAGTCATTGCTGATGCTCTCAGTAGAGCTGCATGAAGCAAACACTTAAGTAACTCTGAAGAACTAGAATGTGAAACAAATTGTCAAATAGCTTCTATTGACTATCATCTCTCGTTATCTTTTCCTGGAAACCCTGGTAAAAATGGCAAGTGCTCAGATCAGTAGCACTTGCCTTTGGAGCAGACCTAAACACTGATGTAAGTGCTGCCGGGCGCTGATCTGCTACGTCAGTGTTAGGTCTGTTCCAAAAACAAGTGCCTCTGATGTAAGTGGCACTGACCTAAGTGTCTCCGACGTAAGCGGTGTGGAAACTCCCAGAAATACTGTAGAGGCAAAAATTTAGTTAATTACCGATCCGCCAGGTACGTTAATTCACTATTTGACGACCAGGGAGGGCTACTGTGAGTTTTCCATCACAAGTAATCATCACAATCTTCAGTGGACAACGCTCGTTCCCATGCGGTCTCCAATCTAAGTACTAACTACGCCCGACGTAGTTTATCTTCGGTGATCGACCTAGCGACTGAACCACTACACTACCTGCGCGTGTAAGTGCTAGGGGCGTAATTATGTCATTTCAGGGCCCCCATTGGAGTAATTTTGACAGCAAATGATGATTTTGTCTTTGAATTTGAATCC
>NW_017549252.1:32346-51614 GCF_001854935.1 Bemisia tabaci
TGTAACTTCTCTTCTATTCGGCCGATTTTTATGAATGAGATCTCTTTCAATTCGTCTTTGAATGGAGAGTAAGGAAAAAATTGCTAGGTACTCGCGAAACAATTTTTTCGAAAATTTGCTGGATTCCAGCGTGACGGTGAAATGAGTAATCAAGTGAAAGTAATTAGGTCTGACTGTGACGAGGACCGCGAGGGTCGCCTTTTGTTCTTCAGCTGGGAAGCGACGCGGCGAACCGAGCCAGGTCCGGGACACTACCTGGGTTTTGTGCCTGCCTGTGCACTGTTTCGGCCTGATAGGGGAGTGAATTTCTGTATGGGCCACGGTTAGCACATGGTCTAATGAGTCTCGAGGCTCATCACAGATTGCACTTACCACTATCCTGCTGGCCCCGGCTATCAGAGCAAGAGGTACCAACTTTTGAAAATCATAACAGGGTTGTGGAGATCTGTCAAAGCAACGTTTGAAACAAAACGAAGAAGTGAAATTCTCATTCAACGAGTGCCGACCTGATCAGCCATCCTCGAATCAGTTCGCTTGCTTCTGCTTATATATGCATATTTTAAATCAGCGCGCCCCACTCTAAGGTTTTTTTAAAAAAAACCAAGCAACGTAGACTCTTGGTATTCACTGCACATAAACTAATGAGCCCCAGAATGAGAAACAACTTTAAATCATAATTATTGACGGATAAATAAACTTTTTACACGCTTTGGAAAATCTCAGAAGTTCGCGGTAGTCACTTTTCGGTAAGGATCTAAGGGACTCGGTTATTGTATCGAGTGGGGGGTCGAAACGATCGCAAAGGCGGTATACTACGTATACGCGCCAAAAGGAGATGTTGGGAGCATGAGAGTAGATTCGGTCTGCCGTGTGTGGCAACACTTGTATAGCTCACCGAGAGGGGCTGGCTCTCGAGAAAGAACCAATAGATTACTGTCATGGCGTCCACCTAAATTTGTCTCGTTTCTCTTGTCGTCGGTCCTCACAACCTAACACCTGCCACAATTTTAGGAAATATCCCCTAACACTTTTGGTCCCGTGTTGTTTCCAGGCGTTGAGGAGAACGTAATCGTTGAAGCTCATTATTAACATAATTCTCAAGTAATTTCGAGAATATTTTATTATTTTGCGGAAATTAGAGCCCCAGCACCACCCAATCACATAAATATAAATTTATCTCGTGTAAAAGTTGGATAGATGTTCCTGAAATTTTGCATTTTTCAGTTGCAATGAGTCATTTCAATTCCTTACATGGATCTATGGCTACTGTACCTACCTTCCACTTAAATTCTACAAAATTAAAAATGTCAACTCCCTCCCTCATGCTGTACTAATTCTAATTTTAAACATATCCTTCTGTATCCATGGTGTACATGCGCAGAAAATAACCTATAACTCGATAGCATTGTTGCTTTCCCAATTCTCCTTCTTAGTCCTCGAAGCGTATTTTTGTGCGACGAAAAACATATCCTTGAAGGGGAGCGAGGAAAAATTACAAAATTGTCTTGTGCAATAGCTATGATTAGCTATTCAAAACGCGACTTGAATACCTATTGGAGGCAATATGCGATTTACGATGAGTAGTTTGGTAATGTACGGACTTAGGTCTCCTTTATTTTCACACTGACTATTCACGCAATTCCACACCTCTCAAAATATTACGGCTCTGAGCCAAAATATGATGTGACCGCGAGAGGAATAAACTGAAAGCGCTAATATACATATGTATAGCCCGAGAAAAGGCAGTTATATTTAGGTAGGCATTTCTGAAAATCAGTTCAATTCCGCTCACGCTTGCAATTTTCCGGACTGTGGACTCAATTCATAAACTTTTTGCGCGAACAGGCAAGTAGTCTGATTTATAATACTTTGCACGTCGCGTCGTTGGCATGAATAAATTGAAGACCGTATCAATACATCGCGATATTAGGCTTTTTGTGTGAAAATGGAGAACATTCTATTCAAAATACATAGCTCGTGCGTTGTTCTTACAACCAAGGCTCTGATAAAAAGACCTTAAATGGTCAAGGTGCACGGGCACAAAATTGCTGCACCTCAAATAGAACGACGCAATGTTGACGTGAATTTGGTAAGTGTAGGAGTTTCGTGTGTCACAAGTTCAGCTAAAACTTCAGATACGCCTTTTTGTCGGTAAGGTGATGGAGCAATGCCTGAATTGACCTATTCTTAGGCTTATGGTATGATGTATGAATAACGACAGATCTAAACAGTGCTAAAAATCATCAATGGAGGGCCATTTTATCAACGTAAAATCATTCTCATTCCGAATTTTCCTCTCAAAATATTTTTAGCTGGCCAATCGCGTTCCAACGAGAACACTGCACGGAAAAAAAGGTTAGGATTTTTTCCTCAATATTGGCAGACAACTCCGGATAGCTGATATGGCCCCAGCTCTTTATTCTGGATTTCGCACATTTCCTCAGTTTGGATAATATCTGAACTACATCGGCATAAGTCTAAACCTGGTTAGTAATGCACAATGAGTCAGTTAAGCTCGGGAGGGATTTGCCTGCAAATAGTCGAATCTTACAGTTTTCAGTACGAGAGGATCGATGTGCACGTTATAATTTTAAGAAAAGTCGTCTCCCGCGGAGATGTAACGCTTACTTTTTAGGGGTCCTCGAAAACATGTTTGAATCGACCGCCGAGAATTTTCGAATCTACCCGTCAAAGACGGGAAGATGGCAGCGACTAAGGCAACCTGCTTACTACTGCCACGCTGCCGTTGTTGACAACACGATTTCTCGTTTGGGGTCAAGTAAGTTCTGTGTGAATGTTTCATATCCTACATAAATCTGTATCGCATTCTGATTGAAACGCTTGAAGAAGTAAGGACAATGGGTGTAAATCTCAAACAAAATAACCTCCATAACCTCCAATTGACCGACAAAAAAAAAAAAAAAAAAAAAAAAAAAAAAAAAAAAAAAAAAAAAAAACACCACCAGCATGATGCCGTCATGTATTCTTCCAAAACGCATTCCGCCGTCACATTGATCGTGACGTGTACATTCAACACATACGAGCGCTCGGTTCAAACGCCATTTTAGACCACCCTAATTTTTGGCACTTTCAAATAATCTTTTCCACAGTTTGCAGTCATCCAAAGAAACAGTTGAAAAAGAGTCCCCCGGCCCCCAAAATGGATTAATTACGGCAATAATTTCTAAAACCGTGAAAAATAAAGTTCACGAGACATTAGAAGGGTTTATGCAGTTGCTGTCATCGTATAGATTTTTTAAACCCGTTTCGGGGATTGAATCTGAGACCGACCTAACAAGAGACGAGGATCCTACCTACTGAGTCATGACAAACGCTTGAGTGCGAGGACGAAGAATCTGCATTTAGCTTCCAATTAAACAGACAGCCAGGATACGTCGACCGAGTTTCATAGCTTTGATTGATTTTTTTTTTTTTTTTTTTTTTTTTTTTTTTTTTTTTTTTTAAATTGTTGTAGTGGAATCAATCAAAGGCCTGCTAGTGGGGTCGTGTAGGGTTAAAAGTCACCAAAATAGGTATTTCAAATTAGGCTACCAGCATGAGACTTAGAGAAAATGTAGTTTAAGGTACCTAGAACGAAAATCCGTCGGGACTCAAGCTGAATCTTTCATGATTCCCCGTATTTTCCAAGATGCCGCCATTTTCCGAGTTGGCCGCAATGTAGATGCTGATTCCCACTGTTATCTCATTTTTCAGGCGTTCTAGCTTACCTATTAACATGAAAAGCAGGAATATACTTAAGTGTATCTAGAATGAGAAAAAATTGATTTTTAAGTCCAGTCGGTCATTTTACCCTTGCTGTTGGCCGCCATTTTTATAATTAGCGGTTTAGCGCCGTTTCTCCGCGGTTTATCAGATTTGCGCGGCTGTTCTGCAGCTGACCGCGTGACTTTTAGCAGGAATATCCGTAAGTGTGTTAAAAAAAGAAATTCATCAAGACCCAAGTTTGGGCCGCGATCTTGAAATAAAGCCACCCGCACTAATCCTCCAAGGTTCGTCGGATTTCCATGGCTGTTTTGAAGCTAGACGCGTGAAATTTGGGAAGTACACCGAAACAAAAATTGTGGGAATTACAAAAACGTCGTGACCCTGGTTCCGCCGGCCCTTTACTTTTGTCACTGACTGTCATTTTGGAAATTGCGGACCATTTACTTAACTGCAGCTGACCGATCCCATTACTGGATGGTCTTTGGATTTTTGTCCTTAGTCTTTGGTCCTTAGATTTAGACTTACCGAATCAGGAAGGCCCTAGTACTAATTCTCGCTAAAAGGAAAAAGAAAAAAAACAAGAAAAGAAAGGCAAGCTAAGTAATTAAGGGAGTTGGATTACATGGCTAAGTGTAAGAGGGAGAGGTAGACTAGGGAATTGTGAGGTTCTTGCTTCTGCAAAATCGCCGAGATAACTGTCTGAACGGACAAAATTATTGCCAAAACGACGGTGGTGATTGACAGGCGGGGTAACGGAGGGATGTGATTAAGAGTCATAGGGGTAGCGGACACGGCAGCTGGAGGGGCACAGGTGGTGGAGGGCTCCGAGCCAGAGGGGAGCCGGAGAGGGCGGAAAGCACGTGAGCATGGGCGGCGAGAGGGGAGCGGGGAGTGGAGGAAAACCCGGCTTGGACTTTGGTCTTCTGGAGACAGTGGGAAATGTGTGAGCGTGCGCGGCGGGAGGGAAGCGGGGAGTGGAGGGGAAACCGGTTTGTGACATGTTTATTAGCGTTACACCCTCACCGTGACACGGTGCGCTTATGATTTTATACTACTAGCCGTTCTGGGCGCGCTTCGCGCGCCCGTCACGCCTAGCCGGGGGCTAAGCCCCCTGGACCCCCGGTCACTCGCTACGCGAGTGACATTCGGCTCGCTTCGCGAGCCGATTTTGTAGTAGTTGCAAATTTTTTATCACTATATTTTGAAGATTTCATAGAAAACATTATGAAATTCTCACTCCACAATTAACTTGTAGAATAATAATGGCAGGGCAAGAAATAGACTATATCTTAAAATGGACGGTTCCCACTTAGTAAAAACAGCCAACACCACGTGAAGGTGAGGAACCATCGTTAGCCACTTTTTTTTTCTTCTTTTTTTTTTCTTTACTTTTCTGAAAAAAATTTACTGAAATTTTAGTTGCGTCCCCTAAAAGGAAACACGGAGAAAAAAATTTGTGCATGGAACCCGAAGCTGAGATCATATGGATCTCTGAAGTTTTCGGATCACGCATCCGAAAAGTTAAGGTCCATCTGCCGAAGTTCGGGTCAGACAATTGAAGTAGTTCGGTATATACCGAAGGTTTCAGGTCACACATCTGAAGTACTCGGTGCATACCGAAGTGCTTCAGATTTCTGACTCAGAGATTTAGGAAAAACACAGTAGAGAACCAAGGAAATCACAGTAGAACAGAGAAAAAAATACAGTCGAATAAATAAAGAAAACTATTATCGAAGAAATTCTAATTATTAGAAAGTAATTAGCTGGCGTAATCAATGCGTAGCTGCATAGGAGCATGAGCGAGATTTATCATCAACTGACCGCTGGCCGCTAGGTACCTGGGTGGGCGAGCGACAATACGTAAGCGGTGGCATATGGTTCGATTGACAGAGGAGTGGGGAACGGTCAGACGTAGGGGAAAGGTTCAGGCTGAACCGTTCAGCACAGCGCAGCGTCAGTCACCGGGTGGGGAAGAGAGTCCGGGAGGGGACACTTCCCCTCGAGTGAAATAGAAAAAGGCAGAATCCTTCGAAGTTTATATTAATGATAGAGTAAGATATGTGGGTAAGTATTTAAGCAAAAATCAACCCAGAATACTTTGTTTACGTAATTTTATTCAGTTCCCGCCCTATATTTAAATTTCAAACTTGTCCCGATTTCACCGGCAATCCTCTAGCCAATCGGAGAGTTCGCTTGAATTAGAATCATTTTTTTTTTCTAGCGCTCCGTCTTTATGTCTTTGAGCTCTACCCTGTGAACACAAGATTCACTATCCCACTACCAGCTTCGGCGGTAGCTAAGTCGTCTGGGGTGTCAAATTTTACCCAGCTCTGACCCGAGGTGTGGGTTGGTTCTCGACGCCCGAAATTCTCAATTATGACCTTTTAATCGTCTAGCGTTGTTTTACTGCCATTGTTCATTAATAAATCACAGCTAGATGCTTCCTTTTGATGTCAGATTTATTTTCTTTGTACAACACTGACAAAAATAATTTCTTCCAGAAAGCAATATATACCTCAAATCGTAATTTTATAGGGAAAATGAACCAACATTGATAATAAGTAAAAAAAGGTGGGTTGGGCCGCGCGTGGCCAGGGGGCATAGCCCACTAAGTACCAACTACCAACCACTTCCACCGATAGGCCTACTCCATTTTCTCTTTGTCGTCTTTGGCTATCGTTTTGTCCATCAGTTTCAATGGGGTAGTTGCATAGAATTTTTTGCATTTAATTTCTAAAAGTATGAGGTATACTGAGTATTGAGGTATTTTTTAAAAAAATTTCCGGTCACCGGAACTTTGAGGAAAAGCTCCTCAAAGTCAAAAGCCATTTGAAACGGGTCTTTTCCCGCGCTTCGAAACTGGGACTTCGTGACGTCACATGGTATGCACCAAGATTCGCCCTGTGTCAAATACGTGTAAATACGGTTTTTTCAAAAATTCGCGAAAAATCGATTTTTTTTTTTTTTTGGAGACTTGATTTCCTTGCGTCGATGAAAATTTTAGGATTTGATAAATAATTTGAAAACAATTTTGAAAGTTCTTCATCATAGTTTCTTAGTGAAAAAGGGAGTTAAAATGGAGCTTTTCGCGTATCTTCTGCCGCTGCCGGGAGCCGTAGCCGTGCGGTCCATCGGATTCGGGTGCGCCCGGACTGCTCCGGCAGTGTTCGTGCGTTGTAGCCAATCAGAGCTCGAGTTGGGCTCACTAGGCGCTGGTGGCGCCGGTGACCAAAAATTGCAACAACACCATAACATAGACTTGTTCTTATCACTTTTCTAATCTCAAATAGCGCTGTGTTTGAGTTTATGATCAAGATACGGTTCTGAACACCTTTCGGCATATTTTCCAACAGTATTTTCCGAGGAAAAAAGATAATTTAGACACTTTAAATAGTACAATAGATCAAACCTCGGCTCGGTAAACACACAGTCGAGATAGGGAGGATGGCGGTGGTATACCCACTAACGTCACAGCCAATGGAAATCGTTTATTTCTCACTGCAATTTTGCGACTTTTTATCGAGCTTTTACGAAGCTTTCGACTCAATATCGGAACTTGCAAATGCGAAATACGATTTTTTCGCGAGAAGTTCTGCTTGTAACAGTCATCAAATCTAAAATCCCAGCTGCATGCAACTACTCCATTATCAGTTCGCTGGAGTAAAATCAAATAGGGTTTTGAGGCATTATGTAGCATTATGCCTTCGTATTCGGCATCAGAAAAAAAATTAAATATAAGAAATAACGACATAGAGTGCAATCATAGACTGACTTTGCTTAGTGCCGTCTATTCAGTGAAGGCTTCTTAATCCCACCCTAACAAAAACTTGAGTGAACTTTCGATAGTACTTTTGACAACACTGTGTTCTACAATAGTCTCGCTAAGCTGTTTCCGTAGAGAGTTTTCCGTAACTGATTGAATCTGCCACGTGGGTTGCATACGATATAAGCGTAAAGACGCTGCAACCTCTCTCTCCGTCCTTCCCCCACCCCTCCCCTCATCATCGGAACAGCCCCTTTCATTCCCCTTCTATTTTCCCTCACCTGAATGTCTCCTCTGTGGTGTCATCGAAGTAATAACTCAGAACCAAAGACAAACATTATTCTCCTGGGAACTTTAACTACCACTATCGAAGAGTTGCCGAGTGGTGCAAAATGTCTGGAAGGAAATACACGGTAGAAAAAAAAATGACATTAATCGTCGAGTTTGACGTTCCGCGAAATTGCTTTTTATATTTTTAAATTTTAGGGCGTCAAAATCCCGGGCGTAGACGTAAAACCACTAGGACGACAAAAATACGTTACTGTAGGGGTGGATCTACGTATTTCCCCCCCCCACCACAGTTGACGTATTTTTTCCATGCGGTGGTTTTTCAGTCTCCGTTCAAATTTTTTACTCCGAGCATTTACAGTGATTTTGCGGGTCGTCGAACTCAACGATAAATGATAAAAATGGGGTCCCATCCCAAGGTACCTAAATGAAACGCATAGATGATCTTCCCGACTAGGGGCATAATGGTCCAGGGGAAGAGGTGGTGGTCGCCTCCCTAACCTTGCCAAATTCCACTGGGATGTTTTAGAGCTCTTTGTATTGTTTGAGGCAATTAATCAAGTTCAGCCAACGGTTTCCCTAACGAGTCTCAAAATTATAGAGATTCTGCTAGTGCCTTTGATAGAGCTGACCTCTTGGTGGATCCGTTCTAATCATTTTTGAAAGGCTCCGTGACTAGGTACATGTAATTACCGTTTGATTCTGCACCTCAAGCCTATTGCTTCTGCAAGAAAAATACGGTGATTCTGTTGTTGGAAGTTTGTACGGTTTCACTTAAATGAAAAGAGTCGTCAATGCACAGGGATAACATTTATTCGCCAAGAATACAGCGGACATGATGATGAATGAATTTGCAAAAGTACAGAGATGTGACGACGTACCTAAGTCACCGGTGTAAAACACCGATTTACATCAAATGCGGGAAATATGAATGTAGCATTCCAACATGCCTCCCAAATTTAGTATCGTTTTCCCAGAGATACTAAATTAAAATCAATCTTCAAAAGAAACATGTTAGTTACCTATCAGTAATTGCTGTTTAACAAAAAAAATAATGGTCTTCTTAGACACACTACTAAAGAAAATTAATTTTTAGCCTTTGGATCTCATTGGTCATAATTTTCTTAACAATAATAGAGTTTCGCGAGTAATGTCATGACCTTAATCGACGATCAAAACAAAATTTATAATTTTCTTATTCACTTTAAACATATGTTTTTCGAATTCAGTATTGTATGTACAATAGAACATAAAATACCAGAAGGATTTTTAATTACCTTTTTCTTTATGATTGATTGATCAAATAACATTATTCATCATTCATTTTTCTTTTTATGTATTTGTTTTCTTTAAAAATAATTCTGTTTGCAAGCACAGTTATTTGAATAGAAAATTTCCTGTTTACAAATCAAGAGAACACGCTTGCAATCATGCCTCCCTAATTTGGGAATGGAGAACAAACATTAATTGAACGGTTATTTGAGAGAAAGGCGATTTCTGAAAATTTCGAACAGATGTTTACCTAAGGGTTTGGTCAATACGTCCGCAAGTTGGTCGCCCTTACTTATTTTGATAATTTTTATAACATTTTTCAAAACAAAGTCATAAACAAAATGACATCTTATATCTATATGCTTGGAGTCTTTATGGAACCTTCCATTTCGAGCTAAGTCATAGGCTCCCTTGTTTCCGAGCAACAATTGCTGGAAACGTGATGTGTAGTTGTCAGCAAAAGAGTTAGTTAGTTAGTATATTTTAAGACATTCAGCATCACAGGCTATTAACGTCTTCACAGAGAATTTTGAAAATGGGAGTATATACGAAAATTTAGATTTTCAAATGAAGAGAGGTAAAGAATTTCAGAATTTTGGTAGTAACATTGGGGTCATCGCATGTAAGTGGGTTTGTATATCTGTTGATTGTAGGGGAGTAGATCTGTGATTGGAGATATCTGAGGGCAGAGCAGTCCATAATTACGTGTTTGACGGTCTGGGCGTGTACTCGTTGTTTTAAACAGTACTTAATGTTCCGATTAAATTTCTATATTTAATTGACGGATTAGCATTATCAGCAGGCACTACTCTCAGTTTATTCTCCATCGGAGTGTTGAACGTTTTTGTTGGGAGAATTTTAAATTTTAATGCTGCCGCTTCAATAAAATCAGTCTCATCAATGGTAATTACATTTTGGTTCCTATTATGTGAAATATTGAAACCTAAATATTTTTCAACTTCATTTCAATCAGTCATTTTAAAGATTTTACAAAGTTGGTTCTTAAGATTAATAATTAAAGATAATTGAGAACTTCCTAACAGCATATCATCGACATGAATCAATATCTCACCTATAATAGTTACCCGACCTATGTCGTCAATTCTTTCGTTCACGATGACTATCGTTAGATTTACGTTAGCATATTCAAATTTTGTAATTTTGTCCATTTTGGTCTATAAAGAACTGTAGAGATTTTTGGTAAAATCTCACTCACCGTTTACTTATAAACGGTAATTAACGTGAGTGCCCTACTTACGCTGTTTTCCTTTAATCTGTTTTTATGAAAGTTCCATTCCTTAGTTTCCTTAGTAACCTTTGTTTGCTATCAGCTGATGCTTTATTTCAATTTCTTTTTTTCTTTTTCTTTTTCTTTAATTAATCCCTGCTAGGTTAGTTCTAATTTTTTTGCCAGCATTTATTCTACCTCTCTCCACTCCCCAGCTCATTTGCTCATTTTTCTAACTCCATCACCCTCTCCCCTCAACTCATTTTTCTATCGATTTGAGCATTTTTTTATATGGCATGTCTTGCTCCCCTACCACCATTTTTTCGGGGTTATAGATATTTTAGCGGCCTCTAGACTCGTGATTCCAGTCACGGACTAGTGTAAATAAAAGCATCATATATTTTCTTGCAATACAAGCAACAGTCATATGCGGATTGAGTAAATTTATTCTGGATAATAAAATTGTGAAAAAAATCAAACCAATTTCGTGAGCTTTCTCGAAGTTCGTGCGGTGATTTGTTTAGTTTTAGCACGTTGTTGCCTATATTGAAACCTTTTGAGGGATGTATATAATTTTCCGATTTAATACCGGCATTGAGAAAAGCATTTTGAAAGTCCATTTGGTGGAGAAGCCATCCGTATTGAGCTGCTGAAGCGATTAGAATTCGTACAGTACATATCCTTGCAACAAGGGAATAAATTTCCTCGGATTCTATAAAATCTTGCTGAATGCCTCGAGCAACAAGATGCGCTTTGAATTTCCCATTTATTTTGATACGGAATAACCATTTTGTATCTATTATTTACTTGTTAGTTGGCTCCTTAACAATATTCCATGTTTCGTTTTCTACCAAACTTTTTAGCTCCTCTTCTATTGCAACTTTCCATGAAAGTTTGTTATCACTTGCCATGGCTTCCTCATAAGTTTTTGGAAGAATTGTATCACATGTGTTAGCAAATATGGGGTCATCTATCAGTCGCCTCTGAGCTTGTATTGTACTTCTGTTTCTCAAATTTGGCGGTTTAATAGGCGGGGGCTGATAATTATTTTCGGGAGTTTGAAAGTTTTCATTTGGGTCATATTCATTAAGAGTTTGCGTATCATTACAACGGTGAATTTCAAAACGTGAGTATTCTTGTTTATTTGTTGTATCCCCTGTTAAATTATCGCACATACTATTTTCAATTAACTTACTGTCCTCTTCTATAAAAATTACATTTCGTGACACCATGACTTTATTAGAGTTGTTTAGACGAATAAAATATCCATAATCAGCTTATCCTATCATGGCACCTTTTTCAGCTTTATCACACAATTTGTTTACTCGTCATTCATCAGGTATTTTTACAAAGACTTGGGATCCAAATCTCTTCACATTGTAAATATTCGGTTTTTTGTTAAGGAAAATTTCAAATGGAGTTTTGCATAATTTAGTGTTGGCAAGACCACGGTTTCCTAAGTAATTTGCTGATTTGATTCCATACGTCCAAAAAGATGTTGGTAATTTCGCTTCTAATAACAAGTACCTAATTCTAACTTTAAGAGTTCTTTGATACCTTTCAGCACAACCGTTTAGTTGATTTGTGTATCTAGGGCATGTTTGGACATGAATACCTTTTTCCTTTGCAAAATTTTACGTACAGTTGTTTAAATATTCTTTCACATTGTCACATCGCAGCGTTTTAATTTTATGTCCAGTTAGATTTTCGGTAATGTAGCATCGCGTCCATGATATTAGACTCCATGCTCAGCTATAAAATGTTCAGTTGCTCATCACGTCCAAGATCTTGGACTCCATGCTCACTTTAATTAGGGATAATTTTTTCGAAAAATCGAGGTAAGCATAGCGTCCAAAAGTGTGGGACGCAGGTATTCTCCGACAATACACGAGCATGGGGTCCAAAAATGTATGAAGACAATTTTTGTGAAATAAAGACGAAACAATGTGTTCTCGAAAAAAATTGCACGTTGCTTAGGTTAGGTTAGGTAAGGTTAGGTCAGGTAAAGTTAGGTTAGGTTAGGTTAGTTTAGTTCAAGCTAGGTTAGTTCAAGTTAGATTAGATAAGCGAATATACGATTTTCTATCATGATGAACTTTAAAACTAAGGGGGGTCTACTTGCTTTTGGACTCCATGCTCAAGCAAAGAAGTGAGAAATTTAGCGATGAGCATGGAGTCCAAGATCTTGGACGAGATGAGCAAGCAAGTATATCACGGGTGAGCATGGAGTCCAATATCTTGGACGCGATGCTACATAATCAGATTTTCAACTAGATTTGTGTAGTTTTGAAAAATATCTGGAACATCACTCTTGTTTTTGATGCAGTTAGAAAGGGAAAATTTTGAAAAATCAACTGTAAAATATATTTTTCTCCGTTGATACCAGTTGGGAGCGGACCATTGACGTCCGAGTGTACTATTTCTAGGAGCTCGTTTGCTCCGGTCCTATTAACCTGATATTTTAAATTGTTCATTTTTGCTCCTAGACAAATTTCACACTTATTGAATTCACGTTTTAAATGTGGTAACCCATCAACCAAGTTTAGTTCGCTCATCATTATTAAGTCTTGAAAATTTACATATCCCATTAGTCTATGCCATTTTTCTAAATTTGAAACATAACATGGCATTGCCATTTTTACGTGATGAGTGTACTCGTATGTACTATTATTCGTTACAATTCCTTTTAATTTATAGATATTACCTTTTTTATTTGCGACTGCGAAAGTAGTATCATCGTTGTTCAAGATTAACGCTTGGTCATTTTCAAAAATAATTAAGTGACCAAGGTCTGTTATAATTGAAACACTTAACAGATTGACTTTCATTTGTTGCACGAAGTATACATTTGATATTCTAATGTTATAAATTGCATTGTTTACATTGCATTCAATATTAATATTTCCTACTTTAGTGGCTGTCAATGAAAATTTCTGCCACAGTAAGAATGGGCCTGTTGCAAACTTTTGCTAGAGCAAAAATAAGAGTTGTTTCTTATAGATAATGCCTCAAAAATCACGATGAGCGCATCGGCAAAGTCTGAAATGCACTCATAACTTCACAATCTGCGTAAGAAATTTGCGTTTTTTTAAGCTTCCCGCTTCAAAAACGATACTACGGCACAGGTGAACATTTTGTTAGAGGAGTCGCTCCATCGTCGGCGATATTCATCATGGCCGACGCTTGCGCGCAGTTCCGCGCGTAATTCGAGGAGAGTTCAAGGTCAATCAATTTGGGCGTGGAAAACATGAACGTTAAAACACGCCGATTGTTATTTGGTCTAATCCAGTTCAGGTATCATCTCGTCCCATCACACGTGTTTTGGCGGATTGGCGTCGGCCATGATGAGTATTGCCGACGATGGAACGACTCCTTTTAAAAAATGTTCACCTGTGCCGTAGTATCGCTTTTGAAGCGGGAAGCTCAAAAAACCGCAAATTTCTTACGCAGACTGTGAAGTAATGAGTGCATTTCAGACTTTGCCGATGCGCTCATCGTGATTTTTGAGGCATTATCTAGAAGAAACAACTCTTATTTTTGCTCTAGCAAAAGTTTGCAACAGGCCCATTATGAGGATGGTTTTGACAATTTCCGCTTCCTCTCCAGTTTTTGGCGTTGGATTTTCTCCAATTATTATTTGCCGACGAGTCACTGTGGAAAGACGATGAGTTTCTACTTCTATTACATTCATTTCTATATTTATGAGAGCCTCTTTCACCTCTATTTTTATTATTTTTACTTGCATTGCAGAAAACGGATTGGATAATTCATCGGTATAGCTACTTTCATCACTTTTATGAGCATCACGTTGGTGAATTGAAATGATTTTGTTTTTCAGAAATTCAGCGTTTTTGTTTTCTTCAGGAATGTTGACCATTAAGTCCATGATAAGATTTAAAGATCTAGCTATGGCTAACAGTAAAGGGGGGTACTGTTCACCCTCTTTAGGGGGTCATTTTTGGGCTTTAGATGGGCCGATTATGGATTTTTAGGGGTCAATTTCACATGAAATTTTCCGTGCTTTTCAATTCTGATGCGATTGATCCGCGATTCGGTCGGGAAGCGTGACTTTTAGCATCGTGACCCCCCTTTTACTCCCTAAGGGAGGGTGGGGGGGGGTTCCGGGACCACGAAATTCGGATTCCTTGGGGTCAACTCCCTATTCAACCCCGCGGTTCCCGAATTCGTACGACCTGAAACAACCGAGAAAAAGTCCTGGTACGGGTGGACTGAAACACCCTGTATATAAAGGCGTTGACAAGAATGGAAGAGCACACGCTGGTGTTGGAATGTTGGTTCATAAGAACCTCATTGATAATATCATTGATATCGATTATATAAGCGAAAGGATCCTAAAAGTTATCATCTGCTTAGGCCAAGATAAATTAAATCTAAAAAGAGGACGAAAGAAGACGATAAAATCTCTGAAAAAGAAGACGATATAGATTTTATTTTTAATATTCACCACGAAGAAAACTTTCAAAAACAATTTTTTGCAGTTGATAATTAACACAAAAATGGCAGAATTATTTCTTCCAAATTATGCCTTCTTGAAAAACTGCATCTTTCCTTTTTTTCTTTTCTGTGCCCAAAAACAGACCAAATCAATATTAAAAGTCAAAAAGGACAGACAAGTGTGTTTCAAGATTTGTGACTCCATCATAAAACCTGCGAAAGAATTAAACTATCTTGGTGTATGGCTGGATGAAAATCTCAAGATGACTGCGCATATAAACAAGACATGTGAGAAAATAAATAAAGCCTCGTGGAAAATGATACCGCTGATGCCACTCAAGAGAGGACCAAGATCGTCAAGGAGGAAATATTATTTTAACGTGCTTCTCTCCATATTGTTCTACGCCATCTCGGTTTGGGGTCACGTGTTTCAGAAGAAAACAGTCAGAGAGAAAATTACAAAGACTCTTAGGCCCATGAAAATAAGGATCGCAATGGCATACAGGACGATTGGAAATGACGCTCTAGACGTTATCACGGGAATTGCCCCAGTACATTTGCTCGTGAGAGAAAGAATGGAAATGCAAACAACAAGAAAGGACAGGAAGACATTAAAGGAAGAGCTGCTGGACGCTTGGCAAAGCGAGTGGACAGAGTTAGGGAAGCAGGAAAAGGCAAAATGTAAATGGACCAGGAGAATAATTAAAGACATCAAGAGATGGCACGACCGCTCTTATGGAGAATTGAACTTTCAACTAACTCAGCTGCTCAGTGGACATGGCGGATTCGGAAGATATCTCTATAATATAGGGAAATTATCATCAGATGACAAGTGCCTACTGTGTGGAGGGCTACAGGACAACGCGGAGCACACTTACTTCGCGTGCAGTAAGATCATGGAGGAACGAGTTGTGCTGGAAGTGGAACTGGGAAGCACCCATAACCAGGACAACCTAGTGGACATCATGCTGGAGAACAGAGAGAACTGGAAACGCATAAACAACTACGTGCAACACATTTTTGAAAAACGAGCGAAGGAGTTTGAGGCTCAAAAGCTAAGGGAACGAATGATACTACATTGAAAGTGTGCGTAAAACAGCGGACAATTTGTTTGTTATATTTTTGATACCCCGACTAAGGGGCTCATTAAAAATTAGTACTTTCTCCTGTGGGTGCTAAAGAGGCGTATTGAGTATTGCCTATCATCTGTGTCCAATTCGCTGGGTCAAAATGATAGGCTATTTTTGCGCAGGGGATCCTTCTCTGGATTTTGGGTATGGCGAACCCACGCACCCGAGCTTACTATGGCGAACCCCCTGTGTCAGCTGATTGCAACGGTCGAGGGGTGGGGTTGGCCGCCCGTTCCTGGCACATGCGAGCAGTAGTTGCCGGAACTCGGTTTTCTCCCCGCTTTCAAAGCAAAAAAAAAAAAAAAAAAAAAATTAAAAGTACCAAATCACGAATCTTGATTCCGGGGTTTAAACATTTTCTCTCGTATTTCAATTTTTCAAGGGAATATAGGTACGTACACACATACGTACATTTTTGCACGATATTTTTAGAGAATTTTGTTGAGAGAACGTCGATCTTGATCAATGTTCAACAACCCCCCCNNGCCCCTTCCTCTTAAGATTAGAAAAATGCGACTAAACATGGGCGGCATCGCTGACCGAGAAAGACAATTTGGTACTCTCACGTTCAAAATATTTTTTTCTGTGGTCTCTGCCATTCGGAGGAATATAATTTTTTTCTTCTTCCTGTTTTTGGTCACCATATAAAAGGGATTCATCTCTCTTTTGAAGTGTATCAAAAGAACAAATTCATAAGTTAGAAAGTATTAGGTATCTTTAGTCCTGAAAGACCTGGAAACCAACACAAGAATTCATAAGAGAACGAAGTAAAATTCCTGATTTACTCACCAAAAAAATAGTTCATAAAGCTTCGACGTCCTGAAACGGAATACAGCTGCCGTAATCAGAGTGGTGTGGTCACTTTCCAGGATTTTATGAAAACTGTTGTAAACTTATCACTTTTTCGAGAGCACTTTAGAGATTTTCGACACTTTCACAAAACTTCTTAGGTACGTCCATGTATGAATCCCGTTCGGTCAAACTTGTTTCAATGTTCAGAGTGAGTGACATTAATACGAGTAAACACACTTACTTAAACTTGCGAATGTTAAATTTTCAATACGTAAATCACAATGTCATCGTTGATACCTATTATTTCGCTAAATTTCAATGGTACAGGAATCCATTACAATACATCAATATCTATTTATCTAAATCAACCAAAAAGGCAGTTGTTGCTTAATAATTCAAAAAGGATGGTTCGATCAAGCTACAGTATCGTCGTTTACGATCAGCTGATTATAGGAGCTGCAAAAAAGAGGCGGAATGTGGGTATACACATATTATTTCATAAATCGTTAGGTAATAGCCGTGACGATACAAGGTCGCAAAAAACACCGAAAACCTCTTACGGGTATGTGTGCCATGATCGATTTTCAATCTTTCTTATTGCACTAAATTCGTCTATGAATGCTGATCGGAGCGAGCTACAGTTTTCGCACAATCCGCAAATGTTTCAATAATTCCTTGCAGAGGAGGCAGTGTGCGACGATAAATTTTTCAAAACTCGAAAACGTTCTAAATAAAACATGGAAAACCTCAGCCGGCCGACGCGGCGGGAGGTAAGAAGGAGAGTGTAAGAGAGAGAGAGAGAGCAACTGATTTAAATTGTCTAGCGAAAAGCCGTGCGGAATCCAAGATAAGACTGCCTCCGGTTTGGTCCAAGATTTCGATATATTATCGAGATCTTGGTACAAACCAAAACAAACTAACACAACCTCATGTGCAAATTTTTCATGAGTTAGTTGTGTTAATTTATTAAAAAGTTATTGGCTGGTTTTAAATCAATTAAAGACTAGTTAATCACGAGCACTTTCGATTGTGAGAAACTCTAAGACACACTTTACCACCACGGCGCAAAGGGTGCGAATCGGATACAGGCAGAGTTTGTTTAGGGTTTGTTGAGGTTGGGTCATGGAGTTTAATGTTGGTGATGTTATTTAATTCTGTATAATTTGGACACCGTGTTCTTCAAAGTGGAGTATGAAGCTAATTCTTAAACAAATTAACGACTATGTTTTTAAAAATCACTAGAAGAAACTGACAGCAGATATGCTCACTACCTCGCAATCTATTCATTTGTTCCTTATGCGCAAACTCTTTTTGTGATCTTCATGGATGAATGAAGAAATAAGAATATGAAGCTACGCTCGCTTCTCTCAGCACAGGACCAATTATTTATATTCTAAGCCATCTTACGCTGCCATCATTCATTACAACGTGCATGAATCTTTGACTGGCTGCTTGCCATTTTCAAGATTCTGGCAAGGAGCTCACGTCAAATTTTCAACTTCAATGACTTAAAATAATGCTCCTTGCAAAGGGAGAAAACTCAGGAAAAATTAGTTACAGTTAGCAACGACTTACAACTTTTCCAGGTTTAATGAATTCAACAGCGTCGAGGCAACGAAACGTGACACTTCAAATTTCCAAGATTATCTCTCGTGAGTTCAATGTGTACTTTCGAGGCAGAAGTAGGTAAGCAGAGCTGCTGTAATTCATTGCCGGTTGTCTCTGAAGAAAAACACCCGCTGCCCCTTTTTATTTTTTTAAATTAATTCCTTTTTACCGTCACAGTTTCATGAGGATTTAAGAATTATATCACCGATATGCACAGGGCCAAAATTTTGACCTCCCCCCCCCCCAAAAAAAGATGGCCCCCTTTGAGATAGGAATATTCCCAAAGTTTCATTTCCCTAGCTCAATTCGTTCAAAAGTTAGCAGGGGTGGGATGGACTTTTGGTACGCCCTTTATGTATACCAAATTCTCAAAGTTTTAATTTTGCTTCATCAAAAATTTGTTTTGAAGAATATTTCGAAGTTGTTGAGTACAGCGAGTTTGCCAACTGAACTAAGGAGAGGTAAGCGAAATCAGGGAGCCCGTCGCTGTACCTACTCAACAGAAGTCAGAGAGCTATGATTTAGGAATTGAGAAAAATCCCCCGCCAAAGTTTGGTGGCGCTCTTACCAGCTTCACAGACAATCTATATATTTCAAACACTTATCACATCAAAATTCGGGCTGATATTCTTCATAGTATTAGGAAGATTTTAGCATTGCAAATTTAAAATCTATACTTTGACTCCAAATCGGTATTTATGGTGTGCTGCAGTTGACTCATTCTCCCCCTAGGTTGGTACTTGACGAGCTCCCCCCTATTTCATTACTTTGCAATCCCCCCTCCCCCTAGAAACAGCCGCGGATTTTTAGGGGGTGTGCGCTAACTCCTACTCCTCCGGAAAACTTCGACAATTTGATGTTCTCTAGAGGCAATTTGACGATATAATCAGCAGTTTTGTCTCATTTTCCACTGCAGAAATTTGCGTAGTTTTCACGGGTAAATATATCATTTTTTTAAACAAAAATTTGACGAAACTATTTTTACAGAAAAACGGGGGGGGGAGGG